>JBBBDQ010000324.1:647500-932500 GCA_037127315.1 Ascarosepion bandense | reverse complement strand
TATTTTTCCGATGTTGTAATTTAATCCTCATATTTTGAGTGTAACGTAATATCAAACAGTTTTCATGAACTTTTGAAAGTTTCTTAAAAAATACACAGACACTCACGTGATGTCGAGTCTCTCCTTCATACAAGTCACATTAAGTAACCTATAGCAAGGGAAGAAGAGGTCTTTCCAAGGGCCGTGTCATATGTTAAAATAAAATGGTGAAAATGATTTATTTTAAAATATAAGATGAATTCATGGTTATTTAGAAAATTAGGGAGTGGTAGTTGGCGAAAACTATGGCATACTTTGTTAAATTTTATTAAAAACAACAGTTAACAATTGTGTTGGTCATTTATTATAGTAAAATGCCGTAATTATTTAATCCTAATCCTGACCTAAACTTTCCATCGCCTTTACTCATAGAGAGTAGTTAAAAAATCTATTGTTAAACAAGAAAAATCTAAAATCCAGCTTCCTGTTAAAAATTATTGTCTACCAATTTAAAAAATCTAAGGTCCCACTACGTATCTTATCCAGACAAATTTAAAAAGTGACATGTCTAGACCCAAGCCATCCTGTCCCATTTCATAACCCAAATATTGCATCTCCATGGTTACAATTTAACAGATTTCAAGACTGACTAAAAATCTGTAAATAATTCTTTATATATGTAAGTGCAACATAATTCTAGTTTGTTTATGTGCGATTCAGATAATAATGCTTATCCGTAGATGTGTGTGTGTGTGTGTGTGTGCGTGTGCGTGTGTGTGTGTGTGTGTGCGTGTGTGTGTGTGCGCGCACGCGCGTAATAGTAGTAGTAGTAATAGTAGACATTACGTTTGGTGGTTATTCGCATGTTGATTTGGAAGCGTTTCATACCTACACCGTTTGTTTCAGATAAACATAGGTTAGATTCTTTAAGAATTGATTCAATGGTTGGTGATGTAACATAATATTTTTATGTGTATTTATAATTAGTAGAATATTTATAATTTATCCCTGGAATTACATTCAACGTAAAGAATTATATTCTTTTTAACTAGGGTATCATTGGTCAGATCAAAGTTATGGCCAGTTAAGTTCCTGTGTATTACTCGTGAATTTAATTTGTTGTCCAAACTTCAATCCTTTTTTATGTTCGTAGATACGGGATTTTACATGTGGAGATGTCGCACCGATATAAGATATTTTACATTTCAAGTTTATTTGATAAGCACTGGTATCTAAAGTAGTGTTGGATTCATTTCTTTTCTTAACTATATATCCGTATGAATTAGGCATGTGGGGTTAAGATCCTAGTATTAGATATAACAAATTTATTCAAAAATTTGTAATGTTAAAGAGTAAAATTATGTTTTTGTTGATGTTAGAGGTGCTATCGATGATGTCTGGGCTTTTGGATTTTTATAAAGAATAAGAAAATTTGATTAAATTGTGTGTTTTAAAACTACACAAAATGTTTTTCCCTAATGTATAGAAGGTTGCCGGCTAGATTATCATGATTAGCTGAGTAGTTTATTGAAGGCACCTTTTAAAAATAACTGAGAGGGTTAGGGTTAGGGTTAGGGTTTAGATTATGTTTGTGTGAACAACAAGTTCAAGAACGTAAAGACTGTTTGAGATAATCGTGCTAGAGACGTATGCAATGACTGTTCAGTCCTTCAAATACAAAAAATAATATCATAAATTATTTTAAAGATCATATAGACAATAAAATAAAATGTATTTTTGCATAGTTGCATTTTTGAAACTCTCATTTCACAGTTAGGGTGAACCTATATCACTTACCACAACAGCGACATCAGATTTGTGTTTCTTTCCCAAATGAATTTACGACACAATGCCATCATACACATCAACGATATCATCATGCCTTTTCTTCACAAGAGAGGAATTTCATTCAACTTTACGAAGACAAAACTCTTAAAATCCACATTCAAAAGAAATCTTTACGCGGGAATGTCTAACATATGCGTCACTTGAAACCAACAAAATTGATGTTAATCTTCTCATTAAAAAAAAAACGCTTACTTATTCAAACGAGACCTTTTTATCTTTGGTTCAAACCTTCTCATTCGGCTTACGACCTATCACGTTGAATACACCGGTTCTGGCTCGATCACCAACGTTGAGCCTGGTCAGTACTTAGATGGGTGACCGCTTGGGAATACCCGGTGCTGTAAACGTATAGTGACGGATGTACGTTGTGATGCAGTGGATATCGGTGAGACCAGTTCGAATTCCAGTTGAATACCCTGCATTCACTTAAGCACTGGTACACTTGGGGAAGGTATTAATCCGTCCCTTCCCACCAGTTATGGGCTAAATAACAAGGATAGAACTTGGGGGTCCTGCCTTAAAAACAAATCCCAATGAATCTTGATACTTGAAAAAAAAATGTATTACTAAACGCAAAATTTATATAAACAACAATAAATTACTGAAAGAAAAGGTATTAGCAGCAATACATAAATAAAATTTAGTTGGCAATAAATGACCCGCCGAGGTTGATTTGCCAACAAAACAACCAACCAACCTTCTGATTCTTTCAAATGTGGTGAGCTCTGTTACGTTTGACACGGGGCTATTTCGCAAACATAGCCGATGGCTCCTAGAATATTTGTCTTTTAATTCGATTCTTAAAGATAAACACATTTCATTGATTCTTTATTTCATGTATTTTTAAAAATAAGAGCATACAAGAGAACATATGAAATTAAAAAATAAAACTAAATCATTTATCTTTAATATTTTAAATGAGGTGTTTGACCCCACCCTCTAAAAGAATTGTTCTAACAACGCCCTACAAATATAACGGTGGGTTGTGGGCCTTGTGCCATATCTAATCTACAATTAGAAAGTCATTTAGGCCCTTCGTCGTGGTGTACTCGTTAGCAAGCTTGTCTCGCTAGGTTAATTTCGATTTGGTAGTGCGTTCGAACCTCAATACGTATTCCATAATATTAGCCTTGTGCCACATTTAAGCAATGCTCAGTAAATCACTATTTAGTATTGCCATTTATTGCGTATAGGGCTTCTCCTTTTCCTAAAATATATTACGTATCTCATCTGTCAAATTGCAATAGCGAATAACTTTTACCTGATGTCGTAGGTAGACAACTGGCATTAATAGCTTGTCTAACTTCATGTTTATGTGGCGCAGTGGATATCGGCTTGGAACGAGGAATCTGAGAGCCGAGTACGATATTCCAGTTGAATTCTCTGCATTCACTTACGAACAAATACTCTTGGAAAAAGGTATTAATCCGTCTCTTCCCTCCAGTTATGGGTTAAATAACAGGACAGATTGGGTTCTATAGCCTTGGCTGGCAACCAGTCTACTGCAGAAAGCAATGGCAACCTAATGCGGGAATAACATTCTGCCCAGTCACACATGTCTCTTTCGAGACATGATCGCCCAATCGTGTATCACGTATGGCACTTAACTGACTGAACTTCATGTTGTCATGTGGGGTATAACTGCCCCAATTTAGAATGTCACCAGACGCGATTCCTAAATGCCTCGCTCTCCTTTTGGATCTGACAACCTGAGCTAAAACACGTTTTTTGTTGCTGAAACGACATGAGATTTTGGGTACTATAGCGGTTGCTATGTTTTTCTTACCCACATTCGGTCCATGTCATTTACTCGTCTGCGATTGGGTAATAAATCACTACTGTTCTTTCGGACAATTTAGCAATCGCAGTCGCTTTTGAATCTTTCGGCTCTGAAACAGCTCTTTCATATATGTTGGTTAAATTTTAGCCAATCACATATTTTTTTTATGTAAACCCAGTTTTTCCCGCGCTTTTGTTCTGAAGTCGCTGTACCACTATATATTTGGCTACTTTTCGCAAGTTAAGCAGCAGACGAACAGGCTGGCTAAAGAACTCCACGTAAGTCTCTCTACTCAAACTTTCCCTAACACACACACAGACACAGAACTTTGTTTTCTCTCTGAACATTTTCACCAAGAACTTTTGAACTTTTGAACTCTTAACGAAAATTTGTGTTACTTATAATTACATTCAAAATAATTACATTCTTCATGTTATTTATTCTTACATGAAAATCTTTCTAACAATTATAACAAATCTTTTCAGCGCAAGAAAAAACTTTCTTCATTTAATTGACTTTACTTTGGTCAACAAACAGTTAAAGGAGAACAATGTTTCTTCTTACTTCATGTATACTACTATTAGATGCTTTGTTTGTTTAATGCTGTATTTTATGAAATATATACTGTTATTTATTGGTTACAAATTGGAGTTTTGTCTTTATTTTTCTTGAATCGTATGTTGGACGAATCGTAATATAAATCGTAAAGGACCTAAAAATCTTCTACAGTACAAACATTTTAAAGAGGAAGATCCTTTCTTTTTCCTAAACATGTTTTATCAGATTTTTATCTGATTGCAAAGAAATAGACATAAAATACATATGTCCATTTCTTTGCAATCAGTCATTTGTTCTTTTTTACGTTGTCAAATATAATGCTGAATTGTTTTATCAAATGGTCGTCAATGATGTCCATTTCATGATATCATGTGTCATGATTTAGCCTGACAAAATCCTACAAAAGTCTACAAAGTATTGTTTATGAGACACGTCAACGATTATTCGTCTCGTCCAACAACGCATAAAAGTAAATAACGGTAAGACGTTTGGACAACAATACTTAAACGTTCTACTAAGCTCTCTGTATATATTTCTCTTCAATTATGGAGCTGCCCGTTTCATTAAAAAAATCAAATACGAAGTTATAAAGGATGAATTCAGAAAAGAGACGAAAGCGAAAATCGCGGAAAAAGACCAAAATATTTCAGAAAGCTTCTCCATATGCGATAACGGACTACTGTACAGTGATAAGGTAGTCGTTCCAAACACTTTACAGAAAAGGATAGTAAAGGTTTTCCATATAGGACATCCTGGTAGGAACCGAATGAAGAGCTTAATGAGGAATTACGGTTATTGGACGAAAATAGACACGGATATTGTGAACATGGTGGATAAAAGCAAGGGCTGCGCCCTAGCAGCTGAATCACCGCCAATAACATACAAACCTTGGCCGAAAACAGATCGAACCTGGTCAAGGATCCATATTGACTACGCTGGTCCTATTGATGGACTATACTTTTTTTTTAATCATATCACTCCGAGCAAGGCGGTAACGCCACTGATGTGCAGGGGGCTAGGTAAGAGTGAAAAGATTGAAAAAGAGAAATCCGAAACCACATCCTAAACAGGGAACAAGGGATGAGCCTCTTCACCTGTTCAATAGACATGCTATTTGGTATTTGTGGATAGTTATTCGAAGTGGCCTGAAGTGTTTCAATGCAAGAGACCAACGACAAGAAACACAATAAACCATTTACATGAGCTATTCGCTCGTTTCGGCATTGTCGACTGTCTAGTGAGCGACAACGGGACTCAATTCACATCGGAAGAATTTAAAGAATTCTGCCTGACATTTCAGGTTGAACATATTAAAACCACTCAGTATCATTCAAGGTTAAATGGCCTGACAGAACGCTTTGTAGACACCTAAAGAGGGCTCTAAAAAAGCGTCGGGTACGTCTACGAGAAAAGCTCTCCAACAATTTTTACAGGTGTACAGAATAACACCAAATAAATCAGCACCATCGACACTGTCACCTGCCGAATTGATGTTTGCACGGAAAGTGAGGACGGTGTTCGACAAATTAATTCCAAATCAAAAAGAACACGTTCCGGCAATCATACCACCAAAGCGAAACTTTAGTCAAAACGAAAAGGTTTATTTCAAAAATTATTAAAATAAGATGTCATTCTGGGAATCAGATGTCATCAAAATACGGTTTGGAAATATGATCTATAGGGTCGACGGAACTAGATTCGCTCACAGGCGGCTTATAAATCAGATAAGAAAAAGGCTAACGGAAGACGAAATCAACACGCCTCAGGAGGAAGAGGCGTTAGACACTATCTAAGACGCATTTGATACGCAAATGCTCCAAATGGAACATCAACAGAGGAGGTCTAAAAGAAAAAGAAAAACAACGGAGCAGTTGGTTATTGATCCAAAAAGGAAGAAATATTAAAAAGGACATTCCAAGTAAAAAAACCTGGGAGGGTGGTGTTGGGACACCTTCTCTGTTTACATTAATATGGACTCTTCCTAAGACTATATATATTCGTAGTCATTAGTGGACTACGAAGTGTTAGTGTATCCTTGCGATCTAGTCCTAAGGATAACATTGCCATGTCTCACGTCTCGTATTATCTCGCATTCTCTCGTATTCGACTAACCCTATTATACGACGTTTCTACTAACCCTCTCTGTATATATTTCTCTTCAATATATTGCGTTTTCTACCGTCTTACTCTGCGTTGTGTATTTATTGGATCTAACTCCAGATCCACAACAGTATGGGAAGTACTAATTAATAAATATTAATTATTATAATTATTATAATCAACATTCACTTCTTAGCAAAATTTTGCCCAAACTTTTGTACTGAACTAATAATAAAATATTCGGTTTACAAACTGATGTGCAAACGAAATTTTATTTACTATTGTGATATTTTAATGTTTTTGATAAGGACAATGATAAATTATTATATGGTGAGACAGATTAAGTCGGTATACCACAAAAATCTTTCATTTTGTATACCAAATTTAAAGCCTGACCATATATGACAGCAGTATACATGCGATATGAACATTCATTCACCATCAAAAATGTAAACAAAAAATATTCAAAATGTATCTCTTCATTGTCTACTGCTAGGTTTTATCTAATTAAAAATATCATTTTTTTATGTTTATTTATTTTATATAAATTACCTAACATTACGGATATCAAACAAATATGAAACTAAACTTATACAATGAAAAAAGTTACCAAATTGTTTTCTTATGGAAAATTCAGAGAAAGATAAACCCAGTATAGTTTTTTAAAGTATTTAAATTTATCGCGATATTGAAAGAAAATCGTCTCACGCTGACATACATTAAACGTTATATGTATGCCACAGTCTATTAGTAGTAGTAGTAGTAGTAGTAGTAGTAGTATTACAATGATGATTATGATGATCATAATCAACATCAACCTCATCATCCTCATGAGTTTTATTACTATTATTTCGTTTGATTTTTGTTGCAAATACTTTTCCTTCGGGGTCCAAACCAGAGACCTAAGCTCAGAGATGGTTTCATGATATTTTCCACTGATCATTTTTGTAAAAATAACAAAACAAAGATGACATGCCTTTTACTTAAAAGGTTTTTGATAATGGCATCTTTATGTAAAAATATATGCCAGTTTCTATTGAAATTGATTTCTAAAATACGAGCTGATCCTGAAAAGTTCTCATCCTTGCCAAGAAGTCCCCTTCCAAACATTTCGTCAGTTTTTGTAAACTGTTTAAGACTGAGAATTGTTCATCATTCCTTGTAAAAAAAATAATTTCACGTGCTTTTTGACGGATAATTATTAATCACTGTTTTGGGGGATTTGCTCTTCTCTTTGATCATCCACGGATGACTTCATACGACTTGGTTACCAATGACATTCAGAGTTCACTTGCTGCCCCCCCACCCCAGGGAGCAGGCGCAAACAGATGCAATAATCACGACTGATCTACCAAACTCGCGTGTGGGTCTCAGTAGTGACCAACGCCAGAACTTTTAAGCATGAGTCGGTTTCAGAACGCAAGGGGGAACTGATAAATGTCATTAGCAGGCAACTATGACAGCCAGCAAGTTATGCGATAAAGCTAAACAGATTGAAGTTGTTTGTTGGCAACCATTAAAAAAATAAAAAATAAAAAAAAAACTACACCAAGAATTTATGTTCCCGTCTAATCACCGAATCGAAAAAAAAAAAAAAAAGATGGTGGAACATGAATATCGATGACATTCGGTTGAAAAATAAAGGCAAAATACATTTGAAAAATTAAATAACAAATTTAAAATATATCAAAGAAATATAGTCACAAATGCTTAAATTAGTTTAAAGGTGTAATGACTTAATATTGGATTGTTCGAAAAGTTAATGCCTATTTTTAAGGGAAATTAAGACATAAAATAAAAATTATGGCATTAAATATTTACTCAACTAAATATAAACCATTTTGTTGCACGGACTTTCCCCAACTTAAAAGATTTCATCTTCACAGAATTTAGATGATTTTTCGGCAAAGGATTCATTAAGGTAGTTTTTTTTTTGTCATCCAAAGAATTAAACTTTTTACCATTGAAATTATTTTGGAAGGAAAATGAAAATTCGAAGGAGCAATGTCTGGTAAATGACCCGAATAGTGGTCTTCCTCAGATTGAACTGTAATTTCGAACGATTCCGACAAACAAAACAGGCCATAAATAAAAATGCGTATGTGCGTTGTGGCGCAGTGGATATCGACTTGGAACGAGAAATCGGAGAGCCGAGTTCGAATTCCAGTTGAATTCTCTGCATTCACTTACGCGCAAATACCCTTGGGAAAGGTATTAATCCGTCTATTCCCTCCAGTTATGGGTTAAATAACAGGACAGATTGGGTTCTATAGCCTAGGTTGGTAACCAGTCTACTGCAGAAAGCAATGGCAACCTACTGCGGGATAATCTTCTGCCCAGTCAGTCATGTCTCTTTCAAGACATGATCGCCCAATCGTGTATCATGTATGGCACTTAACTGACTGACATATTATAGTTATTAGATTTCACATTATATGAGAGTAGGAAGATCGTGTCTGATGAATAGTACGAATTTGTACCCAGTTTCCTTGAAATCTGTTTCAAAATCTCGCATTTTGCTTGAACTTGATTACTGGCTACTGTGGAAGCAACGTAGCAACTATCTCAGCCAGCGAATAAAACAATAATTCAGGAGATGAGACTGTCGGTTTGATAACGACAAATGAGAACAAAGTCTGACCCCGGAAAAGTAAAGCTGTTTTTAGTTGCCGCTCTAAATATTGATCTTCTAAAAGAAGAAAAGAAACATTGACTCGTGACGATATTGAAAAAGTCACATGGAGAATCCAAATCAGTTTGATTCAAAATGAAAGCAGAAAACTGACACCTGGAAAGGTTGCGAGGCACTAAAAGAAAAACAAAAATGTCAGGTGCAGCTAAAATCCGTTATGGAATCTCAGATTGCAGAAAAAGAAACCAAATGTCTATTTATTTCACTTGCAGAATCTGTATATCGATTAAAATATTTCACGAAAAGAATACCTCTCTGTTTTAAAAGCTTGCATGTTGGTTGGGGATTTTTCTTTTTCAGAAAATAATAATAGTCAGTCACTGATGAAAATTTGCCTAATTCTAGTATTTTAAATGTTAAGATCGCTGTAATTTGTATAAGGTTACAATTTCTTTTTTCTTTGTTGTAACGTTGTTGATGATAAGTTTAGAAATCCAATGACATGCATAACTTTTTATAAAAATAATTGTTGAGTTATCGTCCTTGAAATTCAGAAAGAATTTTATAGAAGGCTTGTAATTGGATGTATATAAAGTCATTACTATAACCAGACTGTTCTACAAGGTAAAAACGCAGCAAATATTTTTTACCGCCGTTTTATCTTTCATGAATAATTGACCTTAAATAATCTTGAATAAATTTCTTAAATATTCATGACCTTGAATAATAATCAGACTCTCGTGTAATTACTGAACTCTGATTGGTTGATTTATGATTCATTAATTGTGGATCGATCTTATAAGTCGTTATTGAAATGATATTCGCAGAAACTTTCGGATTCTCGTCTGGCGAAACAACTGATTTTGAATGTTTTCTGGCTTTTCAAAGAAGATCCGACGAACGGAATGAAACAATGTGCCAAAATTCTTTCTGAATTTTTCAGCTACATCAGTCGTCACCGATTTTTAACGGTTTTCTCACGTCTGTTTGAATTTTGTTTAACGGCATATCAACATCTGCGAGTTATTTAATGCGAAAAAAAATGGGATCTTAATATATATATATATATATATATATATATATATATATATATATATATGGAAAAACTACTGAAAAGTTATAAGTTTAAAAATGTATTTTTTGACAGTATTTATTTATTTCTATTACAGTATAACCCGGATATAAGAGACCCGGATATAAGATAGATGTATCTGGTCCCAACTCGACAACTCTCTTATATCCGGGTTACACTTAATATAAATAAATAACTACTGTCAAAATATACATTTTTAAACTTACAACATTTTAGTAGTTTTTCCTATACATATTAAGACAGTATAAATGGATCATCATTATGCTATATATATATATATATATATATATATATATATATATATATATATTCAGTTTTAAAGGAGTTATTTCGCTACATTGGTTTCTACCATAAGTGATGTCTTCAGGCGATTTTTAATAATTTTAGAGTTTAAAATCGCCTGAAGACATCGCTCATGGTAGAAATGAAAAATATTCAAAAGTTCTACAATATAATTGTATAGAACATTTTTTAATACAAATGTGTATTGGTCTAACCCTATTAAGACCAAAAACTAAGTATTAAACAATCAATATATATATATATATATATATATATATATATATATATATATATTAATAATCATATAGCCTTAAGCAAGACATTTTACTGCCACTGTTTTGCAGGAGTTACAAAGGAGGAAAGTTATGAGAAAGAGTGACAGGTTATAGGGGGTGTCAGGAAGCGGGTAAGCGAGGATGAGAATACTGATGAGAGTAGAGTGGACGGAGAAAGAAGCATGAGAGAGAGGATACAGGTTAGTGAGATAGGAGATGACGACTGACTTTACATTTAAATTCTTGGAGATTGTAGCTGTCGGGTAAGCAAATAAATGGAAGGGAATTCCACAGGCAGAAAGTGCAAAAAATTAAGCTGATGGAGTAGAATTTGCGTTTACATTTTATTGGTTTCACAGTAAACGGGTGGGATCTAGTTGCTAATCTTGTAGCTCGAGTAAATTTATATATAGAAGGCACCAGTGAGCTAAGTTCATCGGAGCAGAAACCGTGAAAGTATTTGTAGAAGAAATACAAGGAAGCCACATTGCGCCCGTGAGAAAGTGACTGTATTTGAGTTGCCAAGTCGGGATTTATTACATTACAGACTCTCCGTTGGATTTTGTCAAGGACTCCTAGGTGGATAGCAGGAGCACCCGACCAGATATGGCAACAGTATTCAATGCACAGGCGGATGGTAGATTTATATATGTGCAGGATTGTCTCAGGCGGAAAAAACTTCCTGGCCCTACACAGCGAACCGACTTTCTTAGCAGCAACATCATATTAGCGAACATTAAATATATATATATATATATATATATATATATATATAAGGTTTGGTTATAGTGATGAGAAGGCTGATTTTAATGAAAATTCTTTGTTTTATTATTTTTATTTTAGAAAACTGAAAATGTCTTCTAGTTTTGTATTCAAAAATGTTTTACTGAGAATTTTTTTCCTTCAAAAATGTGTTATGGTCATAACCTTTTCTTTACAAATGTATTCTTCGTCATATTTTTCCTTCAAAAGTGTATATTTTTCTATAAAAGTCTATTTTTTTGTATATATTTCTATAAAAGTGTGTTTTTATACTTTCATTGTGTTTTGGCCCCAGTTTGGGGTGTTAACTATTTGCCCATAGCTGGGAGTCTAACAGGTGCAACCACTCCGGGTCAGGGTGAACCTGGGAACAACAGTAATTAAGAGGTGGTTCCAAAATCTCAATCAGAGGCCTTGCTGCTGGATGCATCTCTTTTAAATTTAATGTCTTTTTTTTTTACTCGGCATCAAGTATTTTTTTTTAAGAAATTAAAGTTTATGACCCCCACTGATGAATGTACTACAGGCGTTGATAACCAGACATTTTAATTTTTGATTGTCAGGCAACCGAGAAAAGACATGGAAAAAGCAAAACCTTAATTTCCGACAATGAAATTTTCAATTCAAAAACTTACTTTATAACGATTAAAAAGAAAAGATGAAAATTAAGTTTTGCTAACCGAATGGACATAAAGTGAGGGATCAGTTCAGTGTTATACTTTAAATTGAAGCTCATCTTTAAAAACTAAAAAGTTTTAGAATTTTCAGGTCGATGTCAGTGCGATTAAATAAGGGCTTTAGGTCACATCACGCTGAAGCATCGGTTCTTGTACTATCAGTGAATTTAAGAAATATCGACTAAATGGGTGACTGCTTTTGGGATACCAGGTACTATAGGATTAAATGTGCGGGTGGTCTAATAAAACTTCTTCTTCTTGTTCGTTCAGGACATAGGCGATCATAGCTCTCAACAACTTCCTGACGCTTGTAGCTCTTAATAAACTTTGTCTTTCTGTTATTTCTCCTAAACTCTGTTTCTACATCCAGGTACTCAAGCTCACTAAATATGCTATGCATTGTTTTTTCTTTCCCTTAAATCCTCTATCTGTCTTGTGAATATGGCTCTTCACATCCTCCTGTCTGTCACTTGTAGCTATTAATAAACTTTGTCTTTCTGTTATTTCTCTTAAACTCTGTTATTACATCCAGAATAAGGCCAGAGATAGGACAAGAACAGTGCGGTTTCGTCTAAGACACTGGAACAAGGAATGTCATATTTATGATTAGGAAGCTCTCCGAAAGGGTGATACAAATGAAGAAGAACTTGTACCTGTGCTTTATTGGTTATGCGAAGACGTTCGATAAAATACGCCACAAAGAATTGATGCAGAGGCTCGGCAGCCTCGACATATTTGGGAAAGACTTAAGAATAATCAAGATTCTTTACTGGCAGGAAACCGCTTGTATACGTAGAGGTAACGAATTCAGCAGATATACAAAGACAGAAAGGGGCGTAAGACAAGGATGTGTCTTTTCGCCGGATCTATTCAACTTGTACAGCGAGAATATTTTGAGGACCCTAGAAGTTATGCCTGGATTCGTCATTGGAGGCCACAATTTACACAACCTAAGGTACGCAGATGATACAGTGCTGATAGCAGACACAGAAAGGAAACTACAAGACCTCCTACAGAAGGTAGCTGAAGAGAGTGACAAAGAATGGCTACAATTAAACTGCAAGAAAACCGAATGCATGGTCTTCAGCAAAAAGGGCAGCCCAATATGCCAAATACAGATCAAGGATACTAAAATCGAGCAGGTACAAAAAATTTAAATACCTGGGAAGTGTTCTAACAGAAGACGGAAAGTGCGGCACAGAGATCCGAAGGCGAATTGGCATGGCGAAGGAAGCATTCCAGAAGTTGAGTTAAGGTATTAAGAAACAGGACAATTTTGCTAGAAACAAAGAAGAGAGTACTGGATTGCTATGTGCTGTCAGTTCTTCAATATGGCAGTGAATGTTGGACATTATCATCAAAGATGAAGGAAAACTTGAAGCCACTGAAATGTGGTTCTGCAGAAGGATGCTGCAAATATCATGAATCGAGCATGTGAGCAATGATGTGTTTTTGGAAATGATGCAAACGAAAAGGAAATTAATACTGAGCATCAGAAAGAGACAGCTGAAGTTCCTGGGACACGCAATGAGGAAAGAGGGCTTGGAGAACCTTATACTAACAGGCCAGAGAGAGGGGAAAAGAGACAGGGGAAAGCAACGGATAACATATTTGAAGGACCTATTCAGGTGGATGACTGAACGAGGGTTGCATGGAGTAAGAGGAGAAGGGATAGGGAGACGTGGAAAGCCATGATCGCCTACGTCTTGAAGGGACAGGGCACATAGAAGAAGAAGAACTCAATCTCACTAAATATGTTATGCATTGTTTATCTCTGTCTCTTAAGTCCTCTATCCGTTCGAGAACATCTTCAGGTGTGTGAGTTCTGGTAACAAAAAACCCCTAAACTGTGTTGGTAAAAATTACTGTACATTTTTTCTTGTTTCAAATATAACGGCTGACAAATTGATTAGCGTTCATTAGAACGTGAAAATTATCCAAAATGGAATTTTTTTATATGTTGTAATGCCATTGTCATGTACGTGTTAAAGAATGAAAAACTGTTCTTTTTACAAACATTGTAGAATATTACTACAGTATTTATAGCTGATTCTCTTAATTAACGGCTTAAGTGTTTTCATGAATATTGCCTTAAAAATCTGTAGATTGCTTTTGTTGTTTTCTTGTTGTAGGATAGTTATGTTATCGATATATCTTATATATGAACGGATTTTATAATAATAATAATAATAACTATATATCTATAAAAGCTCTACATCAGTATTGAGCACTTTATAAGAAGTAAATATTAAACTGTGTATTATATATATCCATTAGTTTCAACTATATATATATATATATATATATATATATATATATATATATATATATATACTACTCATCATCAGTACGTTCAGACAGCCGATTGTTTTTACCCAGAATTGAAACCCGATCGAATTGGCGTCAGTCGGCGATTCTACCTCTGAACTACGGGCGCTCGAAAGAGGAAGATTTTTTAGCGTGTAAATTATCATTATACACGCCCAATAGCTGAGAGTGTTCTAATTCATTGCTGAATGAACGATGCGTAGATGCCTGAGTAGCTACTGTTTTTCAAAGTCTACGATTATGTGTGTGTGTGTGTGTGTGTGTGTGTGTGTGTGTGTGTGTGTGTGTGTGTGTGTGTGTGTGTGTATAAATATTTATATATATATATATCACTTTAAACGTTATTACTAGTTGACAGCCATATTGGAGTAGACGCTCTTTTTATTTTAAATTATATGTATTTTTGTCAACTGGCCCTCATAAGATTTCTCAAATATTCAGACCGGTAGACGAAATTAGATATAGTGTTTAAAACAAAACGAACTATAAACTCAAATATGGGCATCAAATAAAATTTTTTAAGCTGATAAAAGTATGTCGGATCAATAGATTAAAACAAATCAATTACTGCCTTAGAAATTGTTATATTTATATACAAAATTAGGGGAATGCGAAAAAAATCTTTTTTGCTAAACATGTACTGTAAGGGAGAATGTGATCGGCAACATGTTACTTAACTAGTCACTGTTTGTTACCAATTCGTTACAAGAGCCATGTGTCGTCATAGAAATAAATATAAATTGCAAGAATTATTTTATTCTTCAATTTAGTCACAGTAAGGTTTTTATTTTAAAATTTTACCTCCCACTACTGACCCAATGTTCAAGCTACATACATTCCACTATCATAGAAGAGACTAATATTAAGATTCCGCTAGCTTAACCCTATAAAAGCCAATATTTCCAACCCCTTCCTTTACTAGACCAAGCATATATATATATATATATATATATATATATATATATATATATATATATATATATATAAACGAGTTATTTTGCTACCTTTGTTTCCACCATGAGTGGTGTCTTCAGGCAATTTTTAATAAGAAAAATATAGAAAAATTATTTAAAAATGAAAAATATTCAAAACTTCTAGAATATAATTGTATAGAACACTTTTTAATACAAATGTGTGCTGGTCTAACCCTATTAGGACCAAAAATTAAGTATTAAACAATCAATCAATATACATATATATATAGTCCTGGGTACGACGTAAACAGCAAGGCCTTTGATTAAGAGGTTGTGAGGAGCATGGAACCACCTCTTAATTGCTGTTGTTCAAGGTCCACCCTGACCTGAGGTGATAGCACCTGTTAGGGTCCCAACTATGGGCAAATAATTAACCCCAAACTGAGGTCAATACACTTTTATATTTGAAAATAGACTTTATAGAAAAATATTTCATTGCCATAATATATTTTTGAAAAAAAAAATTATTACCAGCATTACATTTTTGAATACAGTACTAGAAGTTTCCTGAAATACAAAAAAAAATTGTTTTCATCAAAATCTGATTAAATCAACCTTTTCATTATAACTGAACATTAAAAGAATACCTTCAAACCCCAACTTTTGGCATTAAATAACCCACAGAGGTGTTGATATGCCATTAAACCAAACTCAAGCTCAAACATATATATAATACTTCAAGCGTATAGTAGATATCCGTGTGTGAGGAATAATTATTTCATCGCCCATCATGCGTATTCGACAAACATTTATAAGGAGAATGCTGCCCTACGGCAGCATTCCTGTCTGCATTCCCCTTTGTATCGTCTTATCCGGTGTACTTTTAAATACTCAGGCTACTATGAAAAGCTATACAATAGACCAAGGAACACTCACACGTACAGACGTTTCTTGAAAGACTTGGCATGGCGAAGGACGCGTTCCAGAAGTTGGATACAGTAGTAAGAAACAGGAAAGTTTCACTAGAAACAAAGACAAGAATACTAGATTGCTATGTGATTTCAGTTCTTCATTACGGCAGTGAATGTTGGACAATATCAACAAAGATGAAGGAAAAACTTGAAGCAGCGGAAATGTTGTTCTACAGAAGATTCTGCGAATATCATGGATTGAACATGTGAGCAATGATGAGGTTTGGGAAAGGATGGAAACGAAATACTGAGCGTCAGGAAGAGACAGCTAATGTTCCTGGGACATGCAATGAGGAAAGAGTGCTTAGAGAACCTGATACTGACAGATCAGATAGAGGGAAAAAAGAGACAGAGGAAGGTAGCGGATAACATATTTGAAGGGCCCGAGCTGGTGGATGACAGTATGAGGGTTGCGTGGTGTAACAGGAGAAAGCGTGCTAAGAGCCACCAGAGAGAGGGAAACGTGGAAAGCTATGATCGCCTACGTCCTGAAAGAACAAGGCACATAGAACAAGAATATATATGCCAACTGTTTATAAGAAATTACAATGTGGATATAAAGTGGGGGATCAAATCTATATTATTATTAATATTTAAACCGATCCCTTATTTTGTGGCCATGCTAGTTTCTATATATTTATATTCTAGATTTATGGGCTTCAGCAGGTGGATGACAGTACGGGGGTTGCGTGGTGTAACAGGAGAAAGCGTGCTAAGAGCTACCAGGGATAGGGAGACGTGGAAAGCCATGATCGCCTACGTCCTGAAAGGACAAGACACATAGATAGGTTGTTGATGAGATATTAGTGAGTCTGCATGGAATTCTGGAGATACTCTAGTGCCTTTCATTGCGACATGTGGTTCACTAGAAGATATAAGGGCCCCTTACGAGTGGAGATGCTGCACATTCTGTCATTACCGCATTCTGTGTTTTAAGATAGGACAAAGAAGCGAGTACTAGAAAGCTTAGTTGGGTTATCCAACACTTTTTTTTAGCTGAGCCATTTCACGACAATACACAGACGTTTCTTGGCAACCAATCCCGCAAGTCTTAGTGAGTGTTCACTGTCACCAAACTTGGCCTTAAACCGGATCGTTTAGATCAATCTAAATTATCCAGAGTTAATCCTTAAATAAATGAGTCGCCATATTAAGGAAGGGCCAAGAGAGACAGAATAAATTTTATTAGTAACTTCATGTACGCGTGGAATCCCTATTTTAAACATGGCCTTGTACCATATTCCGTTCGATTGAAAATGTGAACGGATACCCTATAACGTAAATATTCAGTCAGTTAAGTGTCATACGTGATACACGCATGAGCGACCATGTTTCGAAAGAGACATGACTAACTAGATAGAAGATTATACCGCAGTAGTTTGCCATGACTTTCTGCGGTAGACTGGTTGCCAGCCAAGGCTAAAGAACCCAATCTGACCTGATATTTAACCCATAACTGGAGGGAAGAGACGGATTAATACCTTTTCCCAAGGGTATTTGCTCGTAAGTGAATGCAGAGAATTCAACTGGAATATCGTATTCGGCTCCCAGATTCCTCGTTCCAAGCCGATAACCACTGCACCACAACGCACATCCAACGTAAATATTAAGATAGTTAAAAAAAAAGCGTCGACTCTTTCTAAATAATAGATTCTAAAAACAGAATATTTGTTTGCTTTATCATAAATTTTTTATCTTCTAATTTTCAAAAGTTGATAGAGTGAATATTAAACAAGAGTATAGTGCAGTTCTTTGTTTTTTAACCATACAAATTATGCTAATTGCAATTGATGACGTCGTCATGATGCAGTGAGATACCAGTGATGCCAACAGAATTCAAGGAGACGCTGTGGATGCGAGTTTAATACAAAATGTTTTAATAATCAAGTGAAATGATGCAAGAGTTTTCATTCTCGGAATACTAATTTCAATTTAATTTCGATCAATTTTATTGTTCCAAATTATTTTAAAAGGAACAAGAATCCAAATATGCCAGCTTCTGTCTTCGTCTCTCGGGAGCTTATTTGTGGCCGTGTGAGGGAGGGTTCTATCAGTCATCAAAAGCGGACACATGTCCATCTTATGCCAAAACAATTGCATTTTCTTTTAAGGGAATAGATTTAAAGGCAAGTCTGTTCGAAATTCATATCAAATGTGAAGGGTACGATTTCTAATGACCGGTGGGGTCCTAATCTGTTTTTAATCGAGGCAACCGTCTGGAAATGTTTAAAGACTGTGTACAAAGAAAGTGAAAGATTAAGTAAGAATCTGTGTGTGTTTGTTATAAAGAGAGACGGAAAAGGACTGGTGGATAAATAAAGAGGGACCTCATCTGAAAGTTGGGAAAATATAGAAAGGCAACAGACAACGATGCCAAAAACGACTGCGATAAAGAGAAGTAAAATAGAAAAACCAGACAGAGAAATGAATAAAAAAAATAGAAAGAAACAAAGAATAAAAAGCAAAAAAGACAAATGACAGAAAGAGACAGACTGCTATAGAGACAGAAAAGGAGAAAAAGAAACAAAAAGAAAAAAGTCGAAACAAAATAAGATAGAAAAAAACGACAGAAATAGAAAAAACAAAAGAGAAAGTGAAGCAAAAACTAATCGAGAAAGGAGGTAACGAAAAGGAGAAAAAGAAATAAAAAGAAAAAAAGCGAAATGGAATAAGACAGAAGAAAAGAAATACAGAAATAGAAAAACAAGAGAGAATGTGAAGGAAAGACTAATCCAGAAAGAAGGTAAAGAAAAAAAGAAAACAAAGAGAGACAAGGGTCGATTTAAATAGAAAAAAAACAAACAAGAAAAGCAAGGAATGGCTTTAAGAACGAGATGAAAAGATATGAAAAAATATAAGACTTACAATAAATATGTGGTGATACCGACCGAGCAAAAGGACGGACCGGATGCTTTGCGTTCTCACGACAAAAATCGTGCAGATGTTCCGGTTGAAAAATAAAAATTAATCAAATATTAAATTTCCATTTCGCGAGCCTACGCGAATTTTATTTATCAGCCAATGGGAAACCCAGAATAAAATACAAGTGTGAAATCCCAAACGAGCTGCTGTGATCCAAAAAGTCGAAATAAAAAGCCGAGACAGAAGGCACCTTAGCAGACAGACCGACGCAGAGACCCAGACAAACGAGCGTAATTAGTATCTCCCTTGACCAAGTCAAGCAGCTACTATGTTCGCCCCCTTCACCTCTCCTTACCTTCTTCCCTGTCTCAAAACTACTTACTGACCTAAGGAGCGACTACATCAAAGACATTCCTCACTTACACGCTCCCTACATTGATAAGCTTTAATTCTCTTTCAGCTTATTATTGGCCATGAACATTTTAACCTCCGTTGGACCTATATTCAAGTATTACTTTAATTGTAAAAACAGTAATTGATATGTGTATATATAAAATGATATTTTCTACTCAAATTGCCTTTCTTGATTTGTAATCATTTTATGACTTATAGTGAGCTATCTACCACAAGGCCAAATTCCGTTAACCTGCAACAGTATACAATTACCCTTCACTAGAACGGACTCCCACTACAACCAGAAAAAGAAGAGATAAGATACTCCACTATAAATACGACACGAAGAGAAGAAAATTACTTACATAGAAAGATGAATAAATCTGAAGACAAATGATTAAAAAAGTTTATTTTACACAAGAAATATTTACTGCTCAAAATAATTTTCTTTTGTTTTTTTGTTTTTTTTAAAGTTTTTTTTTATAAGCGTTTCACCCCGAGCAAGGCATGTCACTGCCACTACTGTGCAGGGGGCTACGTAGAGTGGAGAAAGGCTGATTAAATATAGGAAATGACAGAGGGTGGGTGATAGGCGGGTAAGGATACCGAGAATGAGGGTTGGGTAGATGAGAGTGTTCTGAGAATAGTTGGGAGTTAGTGTGATAGGAGGTGTCTATTGACCCTACATTTAAACACCTGGAGATTGTAACTGTCGGGAAAGCAGACTTGTGGAAGGGAGTTTCTGTTTGTCTAATACAAATCCAAAAGGCCACTCAATGTCGAGAGTTACTGAAAGGGAATTTTGTAAAGAAGAGAAAGGTAGGAAGAAGCAAGTGTATATTATGAGGATATTTAGTATAGATACCGGTTTCTCTTAGACTTTCTTTCCTTAAATACACATGCCCAGTGGATATAGACGTTGGTTAGTTCCTGATTGTAATAAAGAGCTCGGTTCGAAATTCCTAGCACCGTGAAGAAGGCTGGAGCGCACAAAGGCCGAAACGTCGTAAAAATAGACAAAAACGAAACCTATGCTATTATCGATTCACTGAGATAATGTTTAACCCAAAGACGACCAGTAAAATAAAAAAATAGAAACATAATCAGGTGGAGGATGGAATTTTTGCGTGTCTCGTTTGACGTAACATACCGTCCCAGTACAGAAAACGCAGTTGTGTACGCTCTCTGTTGTGTATTGGAGCTCTACTGATAAAAAAAAAAATTATAGAGGTTACATCGAGAGTAGTGCCATCCAGGTGTTACACGCATGTGTTATATACCAGGTTCGACGATGACGATAACTCTGCAATTGAATTCTGGGTTCACTATGTTGGTAAAACGACGAATGTTGCAACCACGAGGGCGACGATTAAAATCTTCCGCAAACTCACAGTCTATCACGATGAAGACGTGATAAACTGCAGCGTCGTGAACTTTGCACAACTTCCGGGAATTTCCACTGCGACGGCGACGATTCTTAAATTAACTTCTAGAACAAACTCGGGGTGGCGATTAAAAACTTCTGGTGAACGATTAAAATTTTGCAACTCACATTCCATTAAATCATTTTCGTCGGGGACCATTCAACCCGACGTCTTCACATAAATACTTCAATTTCATTTCGTTGGGGAACACTCTACCCGACTTCCTCACAAAAATCAGTTTCACATAGACATTTCATAATTTTATTCTGCATCTTCTTTGTCTCCTTTGTAGTCACCGTCAGCAACAAGAAATACAATCTGCAACAAACTCCTCTGTCGAAAAACAGTCAGTCAAGTGCCATACGTGAAACACACTTTGGACGATCATGTCTCGAAGGAGACATGACTGACCGGGCAGAAGTTTATCCAGTAGTAGGTTGCTATTACTTTCTGTGGTAGACTGGTTGCCAGCCAAGGCTATAGAACTCAATCTGTCCTATTATTTAACCCATAACTGGAGGGAAGAGACGGATTAATACCTTTCCCAATGGTAATTGTGCGTAAGTGAATGTAAGGAATTCAACTGGAATTCGAACCCTGCACCCTGATTTGTCGTCCCGAGTCGATATTCACTGCATCACAACGGACCGAATCCATATATAAATAAAATATAAAATTAATTGGAGTAGATAGTCTAAACTATCGCCCGGTTCACACTCCACCCACGTCTATTGAACAGGTGAAGAGGCTTAATCCCTTTGTTTCCTGTTCAAGTTGTGGTTTCCGGTTTTTCTCTTTTCCAATTTTTTCACTCTTTTTATTTATTTATTTATTTTTTTCAATTGGAGTAGATAGTCTAAACTATCGCCCGGTTCACACTCCACCCACGTTTATTGAACAGGTGAAGAGTCTCATCCCTTGTTTTCTGCTTAGGATGTGGTTTCCGGCTTTCTCTTTTCCAATCTTTTTACCTTTACGTAGCTCCCTGCGCATCAGTGGCGTTTTCGCCTTGCTTGGGGTGATATGATTAAAAAAAAAATATATATATATATTTTTATTTTTATTTTCCATACGAAGACATCTCAAACAAAGTCGTGATATTTTTGGTGACAGGGCGCAGAGTAAGAGGTTGTTTGATCTGAGTTATCAGCACCTCAGTATCGGGAAGACAACTATTTCACTCGCCGATACCTTTCGACTGTTCAAATTAGACTCATTTAACATCAAAATTGCAATTGCTATTCAGAATTTTCTAACTGTAGGCTTAACGTCACTTCCGATCCATTGAAAGCTGTCTTCCCGTACAAACATATCTGGGGCATAAGCTAGCATTTGACTTCGGTAGACAAAATAAAATCCTAAATCCAAACATGTTTTCCCTTATGCGCACCTGGTTGACATTTTTCAACAAAGCACATTTCACTCAAATTTCAAAATATCTGAGTCACTAAGCATAAATACATCTCATTGCCAAAAATTCATGCTTCCCAAAAATATCGTAACAGCGAATATTTAACACATGGTCCTCATGACGAAAGTCAGAAACCTTTCCTACTCACCAGAGGATGTGAGAGAGTTTTGAATTTGAGTTTTGTTTAACGGCATATCAATCTTTGTAGGTTACTCATTACCAAAAAGGTGGGGTTTTAAGGTATTTTTTATATTCAGTTATAGTGAGAAGGTTGATTTAGTCAGATTTTAATGAAAATTCTTTGTTTTTATTCTTTTTTTATTTTAGAAAACTGAAAATGTTTTTTAGTTTTGTATTCAAAAATGTTTCGCTGAGAATTTTTTTCCTTCAAAAATTTATGGTTATAACTTTTTCTTCAAAAATGTATTGTGGGTAATATTTTCCTTCAAGTGTCTATTTTATGTATATTTCTATACATAAAAATATATTTCTATATTTCTGTAAAAGTTTATTTTTATACTTTCATAGTGTTTCGCCCCCTGTTTGGGTGTTAACTATTTGCCCATAGCTGGGACCCTAGCAGGTACTACCAGTCCGGGTAAGGGTGGACTTTGGAACAACAACAATTAAGAGGTGGTTCTATGCTCCTCACAACCTCCCAATCAGAAGCCTTGCTGCCAGATTCAGTTTACCGTTAGGCTCAGGACCAGATGTGAAAGAGATTGCCAACTCATGTATGATTTGCGCTGAAAATAAAGGTTCTGCCGTCCTAACACCAGCAAAGTCGTAAAAGTCACGCAAATCCCACGAAAGTATCTCAGTGAATTTTAAAGTTCCACTTTCATCAAAATCTCGCAACAAATACATGTCGACAATAATTGAAGAATATTCGCGGTTTTCTTTAGCGATACTTTTCCCAGACGTACTTTGCTCATTTTTTGCCGTCTTTGGGCTACCCGCATATATTCATTCGGACAAAGCGCCTTCATTCATGTGCGAACACGTACGGCGATTCTTACAAGAGCAAGGAATTTTTTTTTTAATCATATGACCCCAAGCAAGGCGGTAACGCCACTGATGTGCAGGGGGCTACGTAAGAGTGAAAGGATTAGAAAAGAGAAAGCCGGAAACCACATCCTAAACAGGGAAGAACAAGGGATGAGCCTCTTCACCTGTTCAATAGACGTGGGTGGAGTGTGAACTGGGCGATAGATTAGTCTATCTACTCCAATATAAAAAAAAAGGAAAAGGAATGAAAAGATTGGAAAAGAGAAAGCCAGAAACCACACCCTAAACAGGGAACAAGGGATGAGCCTCTTCACCTTTTCAATAGACGTGGGTGGAGTGTGAACTGGGTGATAGTTTAGTCTATCTACTCCAATTTAGTCTATTCCAATTGAGCTTATCTACTTCAATAACCGTAATGAGAATAAAACCATATAATCCTTAGGACATTGGCCAGTGTGAGCGGTATAATGAAATAATCTATGAAACTGCTGGATTAGCTGCTGCAAATAAAAGGAGTAGCTGTAGGGAACTGAGAAAAATTACTCCCAGGGGCTCTGCATGTTAATAGAACGCTGTACTAACGCAACGCCCCATGAACGATTCCTCTCGTTTCCAAGTAGTTCGACTGAAGCGCCTCTACCTTCATGGCTCTAGAAACAGGGAATGATGCTACTAAAAAGAGACACACGACTGAATAAAAACGAACCACCGGTGGATCAACCTGCAGTTTGCGCGTGTCCGTTACCTGGATAGACGGGAAAAACACAGTCTTACTAAGAGACTTGGCCTCAGCAGGGAACGAATTAGGATCCATAAGCGTAAGCAGGGGCTGTCCTCAAGATATTTCAAATTTAAAATAACAACCCTAACCTCTCAGAGCGAATGCGATGATAGTTCTCTACAGCTACCCTACCTCTATAGTGTCTCTGAATTGTCAATGAATTCTAAGTGGATATATTAGAGTGATTTGCCGTCACATTTTTATATTTTTCAATGAAGTCATTCTTAGACACCTCAGCGAGGTTTACAGCTGAGTAGTGAGTTCGATCCTCACTGAGTGCTCCATAGTTCTTTTTTACTAGGAAAATGTTTTACTGATATTTTTACCATAAAAATGCATTTTTATACTTGCATAGTGACACTATTTTGGAGGTTAACTCTTTTGCCATAGCTGGGACCTTTAGCAGGTGCTACCATCCCATGTCAGGCTAGACCAGGGATCAACAGTAATTAAGAGGTGATTACACGATTCTCAAAACCTCCAATCACCCGATCAGAGATTAATCAATTTTTCTTATAAGACGTTAGTTTATGATGTCTTCATTAAAAGATATTATTGCATAATTACCCCCCATACAAAGCAATAAAGCCACTAAGACGCAAGGTGTTACTGAGCGTGAGAGAATATATAAAAAAAACAACATTATTAAGGAGAGAGAACAATAAAATGAAATGTTTTGCTTGTATACGTTAGATAATTTATTTTAGATATATTTATTTTAGAAGTTAGGTTTTAATGCGCCTTTAGATTTGAATGATATTGTTCCTGATTCTACCAAATAGTCCTTCCACCAAAATCTGAAGTTTATTTTGTGAGATTTTGGGAACTGAGTCAAGTTTAGAACTTTTCAGCACTGCTTCTGTTTCCGACTACATGACTATTATTGTGTCACCGTCATTTATCAACCACGAAAGAAAGTTGCACTTGAAATATCTTAAAAAGGAAAAAGTGATCATTATAAGAGAGAGAATAGACGCTTTCTATCATAGAAACTTTCTCTTCAATGTTTCTTTTTTCAATAATGTTTCTTTTTGTTCTAGCAAAATAGTGTACTCAAGTCCACTAAGTGCGATTGCACTTTATGGTATTAATGGTGGGGGAAGGTTCTTGACTAATGTTTAGCTTAAGGTAGTATGGAGAGACATGTAACATCAGTTTACGAGGTTCGAAAAAGGATGATCCTCACTGGGACATACACTCTACGCTTCATTCAATCGAGGCCATTCGGAACCATCGATTTGAAAAGGGGAGCTTTGTTGACAGTTTACAGATTTCTGATCGAGTTTGGCAGTAAACATGGCATTCACAAGTGAATATTATTGCCACAAGTGAATATTTAAGATTATTTAAGAATATTTGAAACTATTTAAGAATTTTTAACACTATTCAAGGCTATTTATGAATAATTAAGACGATTTAGTAATATTTAAGACTATTTAAGTTTATTTAAGACTATTTAAGAGTTTTTAAAGAATATTTAAGACTAAGAATATTTAAAACTCTTTCAGAATATTAAACACTATTACAGAATACGATTTCAGTTTTTAGGTTTATGTTTTGCTTTTGTTGCAATTACGATGTTGGTCGAAACTTCTCTCTGCACAAACTCTACTGAGTTCAACTTACTAATTGTTTATACTTTACTAGCAGTATAGCCCGGCGTTACTCGGGTGTAATGAAAGCTTTAAAACTAATCCATGGTCATGGAGCTCAGATTCTTTGGACGTTGGCACAAAAGACTAAAAAGCAATAGTTATTTCCAGTTACAGTGAAACCGTAGACTGAAAGAAAAATGAATGGATGTAAGTCAAATTTTCATTTACTGGTATCAATATCAAATAAGTTTTTTCGTCGTAAACTGAATTTTGAAGGCTAAATAAGTCCTCTGAGACTAAGAACTACAATTACACCTACTTAGAGCCAAACCTGAAGCAAAAACTAAAATAAAAAAGCTGAAAAAAATACAGACATACAGGCAGATAAACAGACACACACAAAAAATATTGCCTGATATATATATATATATATATATATATATATATATATATGTTTATATATATATATATTATCGATTTTCTGCACTATTGTAAGAACTGCAACCTTGAAACTTATGAATATCGTTTCTTATGTCTTTGTCTATGAGTGTATCAAATTTGATTAAAATCGGACCACTCCTTCTATAACCCGATTTTTTCGATTATCGATTTTGATATTTATCGGGGGTACTTCGACACAAAACCTAGCTAAGAACACTCGAATACGCTTATAGTACAACTGTGTAAATTTTCAAGAAAATTGGTTCAGCCGTTTCGGAGTCTATAGGTAACGGATACACACGCACACACACACACACACACACACAAAAAAAATGTTTCATTTATAAATAAGTTTAGATTTATTTTTTTATGATTGATCCATACACCAAGTTATTTAAGGTTTTAGCGGTCATTAATTCCATATTTTGAATTTTTATTATGGATTCAAAGTCGGGTGCCATCATTGGTTTCATTCTAATTCCAAACCAGTTTCTGTTTTGGAAAGGTTTATCATGAGTCGCATTTCTTGTAATACTTGTTTGAGGATATTGATTTTTTTTTGTTCAAGATCATTATCATACCAACTATGAATAATTATGTCATCGGCAGAACCTACCTCATCATCGGTACATTGGTCTTTAGAAGTAAAACAGAATGAGACAGAACGAACGCCTGTCAACGCCTGTCAAAGCATGGTTAATAGATCATTTAGAATAAGATCAATTGTTACACCATGCCTAGATATTGTGGCCTTGTGTCAGTTTAAACAAATTTTGGTAAACAAACCCTAATTAGTCTTTTCTTTTTTTTTTAATCATTTCGCCCCAAGCAAGGCAGTTTTACTGCCACTGGTGCACAGGGGGTTACATAGGAGGAAAGGGATGAGAAAGAGGGACAGAGTATAGGGGATGTCAGGAAGTGAGTAAGAGAAGGATGAGAATATTGGTGTGATAAGAGTGGAGTGAACAGGGAAAAGATCATGAGAGATAGGATGCGAGTCAGTGAGATAGGCGATGACTATTGACCTTACATTTAAATTCTTGGAGATTGTAGCTGTTGGGGAAGCAAGTAAACGGAAGGGAACTCCACAGGCGGGAAGTGCCAGAAAAGTAGCTATGGAGTAAAAATTGCGATTACATTTTATTGATTTCACTGTAAAAGGGTGGGACCTAGTTGCTAGTATAGTAGCTCGAGTAAATTTATAGATAGGGGAACCAGTGAGCTAAGTTCATCGGGGCAGAAGCCGTGAAAGTATTTATAGAAGAGACACAGGGAAGCCACATTACGCCGGTGAGAAAGTGACTGCATCTGAGCTGCCAAGTTGGGGTCGATCACATTACAAATTCTCCGCCTGCTTTTTTATTTGTTTTTTTTATTAAAACCGGATAGAATGATATCGAATGTTGGTTTTAAAGTCAACTTTTTAATTCAAAGAAATAATGCATCAGAATCTTCCTAGTCGAGTTTCGACTCTTTTAGACATAACAGTATTAAAGAAATCTAAGACGTGTGGAGACATTCGAACACACCACGCGTTCCTAATTTTACAAAAACTATTGTTGCCGTAATTTTAAAGAAAATCTTTGTTGTATTTTTTGGTCACAAACTTTTTTCAAGTCTTCATTTTCACAGAAAACGACACTCCTCATTATAAAACCATGTCACTGATTCCAATAATCATTAATGGACAATCGTTCGGCTACAGATCGTCTTTACGCTTCGATCCACCTCGTTCAGTCTGTATTCTTCTAGCTTTTTTTTTTATTCTATTGATATTACGAATAACATTACATTTTTTGATTCATCCTAACTCATTCTCTTTCTTTTAATTCCTCGACATCTGTTTATCCATCATTCCTGTCTCTAGTTGCAATTAGACGTTTTCTCTTTCGAAATCACTTATTTCTTTGATTTTTTCCCATTAAATTCAAAACCCCGTCTCTGTTTTTTTTTTTTTGTTGTTTTGAAAAAAGAACTTCCTTTAAAATAAAAATAAATTATTTTTAAATTTTCAAATGAATCATTGAACAGTCATTTCTACAATGAAGCAGCAGCAACAACAACAACAAACATACACCCTAAAAAGATCAAAACCAAAGAAATAAAATAGAACCGAGTCTAGTAACCATGAAGATACGGGCTGTTGAGCCAATGTAATAGGACAGATGGCATTTGGCTTGTGTTGACAACGGGGCTGGACGATTAGCAGCAGAAGAAAGACAAAAATGACAATAATATGGCGACACTCCAAATTTCGTGTCAGTGATTCTCTTATGAGCTAGAGTTGTGATTAAAATGTTTTTTGTTTGTTTTCTTTTTTAACTTTTTCTGTTGCTCCATTGAACATTGCAATCAGACGTCAGTGAGCCATGACCCTCTTGAATTAATGTTAGTCATAGCTAACCGCAAAATTTTTCTAAGGGTTGTTACTAATTCTTGGAGATATTTTCAGTATCGTTGACATTATACTTCCACCCACTGGAAAGATGATCTCTCTACCCGCTGTGTTTGTGAGGGTATTTCGAATTGTTGTGAGTAAACGTAACAGATACTATTTATTCATTACTATTTGAAATTTTGAACATTCAAGAACTGTTTGTGCTACGGCATTCTCGTTTTATTAACCCTTCAACTTACAGTGTAAAATCCGCTATTAATGTGTTTAATAAGACATCGGTCTTATGAACAGGAGTAGAGTTTATCCCTTGTTTCCGGTTTAGGATTTAGTTTCCGGTTTTTTATAAAACCTCCTTAAATGATATACTTCTCATGTCTCTTCTCTGTTCTTTCGAACAGGAGTAGATGTTTATCTTTTGTTTCCAGTTTAGGATTGAGTTTCCGGTTCCTTATAAAACCTCCTTAAATGATATACTTCTAATGTCTCTTCTCTGGTCTATCGAACAGGAATAGAGGTTTATCCCTTGTTTCCTGTTGAGGATTGAGTTTCCGGTTCCTTATAAAGCCTACCTAAATGCTATACTTCTAATGTCTCCTCCTAAAACTATAAACTTTTATTTACCGTTTAATCATGTTTTTCTTTTCTCAATAAGAGTAGATAGATTGGCCTATCGTCAGGTTTGAACTCACTCCCCCGGTATTTTGAAAAGGAGTAGAGGTTTATCCCTTTGTTTTCTGTCTAAGACTGTTTTTCCAGCTAAAGTTTTTTTTATTCTATTTCACTTCCAATAGTCCCGCAGCGCCTTAGTGGCATTATCGCCTTGCTTGAGGTAGATTGATTTAAAAGAAACAGGAAAATATTGTTAAAAACAAAGATAGGAATGTTAAATTGCAATCAGACATTCTACATGGCAGTGAAAAATGTTCTCACATATGATTGGTGGGTTGTTTTGTTTTTATGGCATATCAACCTCGGCGGGTCATTTATTACCAACTAATTGGAGTAGATAGACTAAACTATCGCCCGGTTCACACTCCACCCACGTCTATTGAACAGGTGAAGAGGCTCATCCCTTGTCCCCTGTTTAGGATGTGGTTTCCGGTTTGCTCTTTTCCAATCTTTTTTACTCTTTTTTTCTTTTCCAATTGGAGTAGATAGACTAAACTATCGCCCGGTTCACACTCCACCCACGTCTATTGAACAGGTAAAGAGGCTCATCCCTTGTTCCCTGTTTACGATGTGGTTTCCAGTTTTCTCTTTTCCAATCTTCTTACTCTTACGTAGCCCCCTGCTGATCAGTGGCGTTACCGCCTTGCTTGGGGTGACATGATTTTTTTAAAAAAATTATTGCTGGTAATACCTTTTTCTTTCAAAAATTTATTGTTGTTTTTATATAAGTTTGGTGTCTAGTAATACTTTTTTTCTTTTCGGGTACCAAGATTCATTGGGATTTGTTTTTAAGGGCAGTATCCCCAAGCCCTACCCTTGTTATTTAACCCATTACTGGAGGGAAGGGACGGATTAATACCTTTCCCAAGGGTACCAGTGATTAAGTGAATGCAGGGTATTCAACTGGAATTCGAACTCGGCTCACCGATTTCTCTTTCCGAGCCGATATCCACTGCACCACAACGCACATCCGTCACTAAACGCTTACAGCACCTGGTATTCCTAAGCGGTCACCCATCTAAGTACTGACCAGGCTCAACGTTGCTTATCTTTGGTGATCAAGCGAGAACCGATGTATTCAACGTGATAGGCCGTAAGCCTCATAATAAGGACTGGGAGGAATAGTAAAAGGAGAAACCTTTCTTAGAGCGTGAAGTGACAGAAAGATGTAAAGAGCAATGTCCGCTCAAAAATCTATAATAGGTTTGTCAGTCAGTTAAGTGCCATACGTGAAACACGCTTGGGCGATCATGTCTCGAAAGTGACATGACTGACTGGGCAGAAAGATTATCCCGCAGTAGGTTACCATTGCTTTCTGCTGTAGACTGGTTGCCAGCTAAGTCTGTCCTGTTATTTGAGGAAGAGATATATTATATAATTAAGTAGTAATAAGTGGGGGATTAGTTTGCTAGGTCATAACAATATAAAACTGATCTCCCACTTTATGCCCAATAGAAGCCTTATTCATGTTTCCAACTATTATATTCAATCAGTTAAGTGCCATACATGATACACGCTTGGGCGACCGTGTCTCGAAAGAGACATGACTGACTGGGCAGAAGATTATCCCGCAGTAGGTTGCCATTGCTTTCTGCTGTATACTGGTTGCCAGCCAAGGCTATAGAATCCAATCTGTCCTGTTATTTAACCCATAACTGGAAGGAAGAGACGGATTAATACCTTTCCCAAGGGTATTTGCGCGTAAGTGAATGCAATGAATTCAACTGGAATTTGAACTCGGCTCCCCGATTTCTCGTTCCGAGCCGATATCCACTGCACCACAACGCACATCCATTATAGGTTTGTACATTACTAAAAGTGGGACGATGGCTATTAACGTGTCAATTAGCAGAATTCGAAGATGGATAGAAAAAAAAACTTACGAAATAATGTTATTATTCCCACTACTTCAAAGAAAAAGGTTAGTAAAGAAGCCCCCATCAGTAATGTAAGGAGCAATAACAGTTACTGGATTTGTGAAAACTATTTTCCTGATATGTATTTTAATAGAAAACTTTTATAATTTTTAACACGGCTCGGTTAATAAATTCCGAATATTTCCTTATAAGAAAACGGTTAATATTAAAATTACAGTGGCCCTACTTTATCGTCGAGAGACAGGTTGAAACATCCCAAGGGATGCCTGAAGCTGCAGATAGGTTCGATATTCTATTTTTACCGATACACACATACCTTACAATAAATAATTTAATAGCAAGTAATATTAAGTGCTAAACAACACTAAGAAAATGGAACAATTATAACAATATATTGAATTGAAAGATACGTTATTACCGCAGTTCTTAATAACCTCAGCATATGGATATATTTTACTCAGTAGGTTAAGTTGAAAACTCACTTTTTGACTTAATGGAAGCACTTTACAGTTTCTTTTTACTATAAAGTAGTGGCTCTAATTTCAAGTTAACCCTCTAGGGCCATTCGTATCATATTTGATACAGTATTTCCCTATAAGGAAACATTTGGTATTTCCCTATAAGGAAACATTTGGTATTCATTGACTGAGCAGTCAGTACTGCTTTCATTTGAAATTTATAAAATATTTCTCTTAAAAAATTTTTCAGGAAAATATTTCTTTCAAGGCTTGTTTTCATACTGTATCAAATTTGATACGAATGGCCCTAGAGGGTTAAAATCGTGTGTGATGCTTTCTAGACATCGGTGTAGAATTTGCAAGGCCGTGTTTCATACCAGCTCCTCAATATATGTTTCATTTTAAATAAACGCACTCCAAAAGTTTTTCTAAATTTGGACCCGGATAGTTTTCGTAGGAGATTTAATAGCTAACGGATCACTGGGTATAATAAGTTTTCACCGGTGATAAATGATAGGGATATTAGTCGCAATAAATCAGCGAATATAAGAATGGTAAACATATCTGGCATCGCCGAATGGATCTCCGCCATTTGTTGAGTCAGAACGGATTAATGTCTTCCATTTTTACTCTTTTTGTTTGTCATGATGCGATCGAGTTGCTATCACATTTTGACAAAGTGAACTTAACTGAACATAAATAGAGAAAAAGACAGAAAGAAAAGCGTTTTAGCTCTAAGAGAGAAAAGAATTCGGAAAAGAAATATTGTCACGGGGTGGAGATTGAGTTTCGGCTTTTGAAACATGAAATTATTACAAAATATAAAACAATTATGAACAAGAAATTAAAAACAAATCACTGAACTTGAGCAAAAAAACATTAAATGCCAGATTGCAACCCTCGTTCCGTAATCCACCTGATTAGGTCCTTCAAATATGTTATCCGCTGCTTTCCTTTGTTTTTTCCCCTCTATCTGGCCTGTTAGTATCAGATTCTCCAAGCCCTCCTTCCTCATTGCGTGTTCCAGGAACTTTAGCTGTCTCTTCCTGATGCTCAATATTAATTTCCTTTTCGTTTCCATCCTTTCCAAAACCTCATCATTGCTCACATGCTCGATCCATGATATTCGCAGCATTCTTCTGTAGAACCACATTTCAGCTGCTTCAAGTTTTTCTTTCATCTTCGAAGATATTATCCAAGATTCACTGCCGTATCGAAGAACTGACATCACATAGCAATCTAGTATTCTCTTCTTTGTTTCTAGTGAAAGTTTCCTGTTTTAATACTTTACTCAGCTTCTGGAACGCGTCTTTCGCCATGCCAATTCGCCTTCGGATCTCTGTGTCCCCTATTCCATCTCCTGTTAGAACACTTCCGAGATATTTAGATTTTTGTAATTGCTTGATTCTAGTATGCCCTACCTGTATTTGGCATATTGGGTTGCTCTTTTTGCTGATGACCATGCATTGTTTTCTTACAGTTTATTTGTAGTCCTTTCTCATAACTCTCTTCAGCTACCTTCTGTAAGAGGTCTTGTAGTTTCCTTTCCGTGTCTGCAATCAGCACTGTATCATCTGCGTACCTTATATTGTTTAAAATATGTCCTCCGAGAACGAATCCTGGCATAACTTCTAGGGTTTTCAGAATAGTAAATTATAGTAAACGACTACAACATTTGGGAAAACCCAAAGTAAAATTGCACACCCGCAAAGGGGGATTCAAACGACTTTGCAAAAAACCCAACTGAGAAAAATTCACAAGTCAGTGCGAAAAGGTAATTAAACTTAATAGACATTCATTGTCTCGTATATTTAACAGTATATGTTTAAAAAATATATATATATCTGTAATTCAGATAAAATTTAGAGGGAAAATAGCCATTTTCAATATGTCATTTTAAGACATGCAATCTCAACCTCGTTTAAACAAAGAATGAGGAAAGTTTCTAATACCGGAGGCTTTGTCTAGTAAAGGAAAGAGTGGGGGAATGTTGATAAATATAAAAGTGGACACTGAGGTCAACACAAAGTGGTGACAGTCTGTTTCATGAGTGAACACAATTTTCAGGCTATGATAGTTGTAGTCAAGAATGAAACAGCCTGTCACCACTCGGTGTTAACCGCTATGTGCAAACTTGTATTTACACACGCTCTGTCCCGGATATTGAGCACTTTTACCAAAAATATGGCATACCTTAAAACTAAAAATATATATGTACACTACCGGCCATCATTATTAGGCCACCCCAGTTTTTAAATGAAATGATGTATTTCATACTATTTTTAGTATTTATTGTCAAGTGGATAATTCTAAATGAAAATAGAATGGTTCTTTTCGTATTATTACTTTGCAAAATTTTTCAAGGCAGCCAAGAAGACTTTACTTCGGCCAGCCAATAAGAAGACGAGTCTACCATGGGGAAGAGAGTACAAAAACTGGACATCAGAACAGTTCATTTGATGCACATATTATTGTGCAGTATTAACAAAAGAACAATTATATTTTCATTTACAATTATACACTTGGCAATAAATACTAAAAAATAGTATGAAATACATTATTTCTCTTAGAAAACTAGGTTTGCCTAATAATTATGGCTGGTAGTGTATACATATAACTTTTATAATTACACAGACTTTCTGTCACTGATATTGAGCACTTTTACCAAAAATATACCATACATTAAAACTATATTTTTATCATATATATATATATATATATATATATATAGGTACGATAGGTAAATGAGCGTTGTTTGTGTTTGATTTTGTCTACTGCACAGTGTAGTTGGGTCAGCTGGGCATCGTCTGTGAGAAAAAGAACACTGTGACGCAATTTCCCCAGCCATAAATTTGGAAAAAGCATCCTGCACGGCTTGGTATTCGCACCAGAAGCTCCAATATAAATATTTCAGTGAAGGGGATTCGGAAAGAGTTTGATGAGTCTAAGGATGATTTCAAAGATTTTTGGTGCGAATGACGTTATGTCTCCATCTTCCAAAATATGTGAGACTCATCACGGAGGGCTACATCAAGTGTCTTCAAGAGATAGTGCTGCCTTTAGTCAAAAGGATTGCTGCTGAAAGACCTTATGTTTGGCAACATGATTCGGCACCATGCCACAAAAGCAGATGAACACAGTCATGGCTGTCAGACAATTTCTCTGTCCACATCGCCGCTTACATCTGCCCACCTAACTACCCAGACTGCAACCTCCTTGATTACTGAGGCACAGTTCAGCGAGAGGTCAACAAAACTCAACAAACGCTTTCTAATACTAAATATGAACTGAAGGCAAAGATTATGGCAAAATTAATAAACTTAAACAAGGAGTTCTATCCACAGGAGTTACAAATGATTCCGAAGTCATCTAGAGGCTGTGGTTGACGCCAATGGCTATTTCATTGAATAAATTTACTCTTTAGTATTTCAAGATATTTTTGTGCCATTTTGGTAAACACATCTTTTAAAAAGAGTTGATAGCATTACTTTCTTTTAGGCGTGATATAGGCAATTCATCCATCGCACCCGGTTTATACATATGTATAAGCTCAATTAGTGATAATAGTACTGACCAGCCCCACTATTGAAACCTATTTGCAAGATAAGATGTGCCCAAAAGCCCTTTAAAGTCGATTAAGTTACAGAACAGCTCAAATAGGCCGTAATTTAGCTACCCTGCTCATTTTCGATAATTCCAAAGAAGAATCTGCATTGTTATAGGTCCTATGCCGGCATCTTGGCTACATTTACTTTTACACTGCTGTGACTTAGTTTCCCTGTGTCTTTTCTATGTATAGTTTATGGTGATTCTTCTCTTGAACCTTCCCCTTCCTCCATCAACTGTATGAATTTAAGCACGATACTAGTCTGGCAATTAGGTCTCATACGTGTAGAGCTGACATGGGTACATGTAGCCATAAGTTCGATGGAAACTGTTTATCTGTCACTTTCAGCAGCTTTTCAGGCTACAAAATCATTATCGTTTAACTTTCTAAATATATTAATTATATTGTAGAATGTCAATAAACAGTCGTATATTGCTATTATTTCCATCAATTATATAAATATATATTGAAACAGTCTTCTTTTAGCCAGGTTTGAATCACGATAATAGATATTTTCGTTAATATCATATTATACAGGAAGTGTTTATAAGTCTAACATGTTTCGCTTTTATTAAAGTTTCGTCAGAGAATTAAACATGGCGAATAAAAAGAAATTATATTTTATGCCATTCATTGAAAGGCACGGTCCACGAGGGGACGGACGTGAAATCAGGCTCTCCTACCATTTTGAATATGAGATTTTGATCCCGAAATATTAATGAATAATAAATAGGTAATACCCAATACCTTCTTTTTACCTTCCTTTATTTTACAATGCATTGTGATAGCCTTCAAAACCTACCCATACACTTAATATACAAACTGCTTCAAGCAAATTACAAAACTCTCCTATGATATTCTGTTTTTATGTTTATTTTTTATTGGTTAAGCAGATTCCACCTGATTCAGTTTTGTCAATTATCGCTCGTGTGTATAATTCGTGTGTATATATATATATATATATATATATATATATATATATATATATATATATATATACTGGCACCAATTCGGTCGGGTTTCAATTCTGGGTAAAACCAATCGGATGTCTAACCGTAGTGATGAGCTGTGATACAGCGAAACAGATCTGTCTGCGGATGACTATATATATATATATATATATATATATATATATATATATATATATATATATTCATCCTATATATAGTGACTATATTACTATGTCATGATTGAGTTCCCAATGACTCTAATCTCAATTGTGGTTGACCGATGCATTGCTGCATTGTTTTATTTTTGTTGTTGCTGTTATTATTATTATTATTATTATTATTATTATTATTATTATTATTATTATTATGCCATTTTTATTATAAATCGATTTCTGCTATATTCGCACTACCTACCAAGTCTGTAGGAAGACCTAAGGCAGGTAGTGGTGTGTTGTTATGGCTCCATTTCATGTTTTTTTCTATCTCTCCTAACATCCCTAGCGTTACATAGACAAAGTTCTCCTTAGTGTGTGGGCTGTACTTAACAAAATAATGTTTTGTATATCTCTTAAGCTGGGGTTTCCAGGGATTCTTTCAATGTTTTTTTTTCTCCATTTTTTATCATTCCAAGTGCACCTACTATTACTGGTACGATTCTTGTTTTCAATTTCCACATTTTTTTCTGTTTCAATTTCCAGTCTTTATATTTTGACAGTTTTTCGAATTCCTTGGTTGCTATGTTACAATCCGCTGGACAAGCCATACAAATTAATAGGCAAGTATTTTCTTTTTGTTTTATTATTATTATTATTATTATTATTATTATTATTATTATTATTATTATTATAGTCAGACATTTTGGGGCTTATACTGCGGTTTTTTTTTGTTTTTGTTTTTTTTTTACATTATATTGCTGTTAAAACAAAACCGAATCTTCATATAACTTTTAATAAATATCACCGTCGACTCAACATTAAGAAAAGAATCTCCGATCGGGTTGTTTACCACGGAGCTATACCCGCAAGTCAAGTTTGTATCAGAATCCATCAGCAAAAAGGCTTTTGTGTTTTATAATCTTCTATCAATTCCCAAAGGATAGTGACTTATTGCGAAGCCGCAAGATCCATAAAAACCGGATCAGTCATCAGAGATGAGAGAAAAACATGTCTATTGAAATGTTCTAACAACAAAGCAAACAAGGATGAGGATATTAGTCCAAATAAACCCCTGGATGCCATTCTTCTCCAGGCTGCTTTGTCTAGAATTAGAGCAGTCTAGCCTTTCCACAAAATCGGTTTATCCATCTCCAGTGGAAAGGCATTGTCTCCTTGACAGGTTTTCATTGTTGAACTCTTCAGTTACTGGAGTTAGAATTGATGATAACAATTGAGCCACCCACCGCCTACCTCCCATCTAATACAGGCATACACACTGAGGTTGATGGATCAAATTGAAAACCATCAAGGACGCTATTTTTCTCATTCTCGTCCCGCTTTTAAAGCTTCCCTTATTGGACCAACCACAAACTATGACCTTACACCGAATCGCAAAGAGACGATCACTGCATGAACGAAGAGGAAAGGAAAGTCTAAAAAAAAAGTAAAAAAAATGAACACACACACACACACACACACACACACACACACACACACACACACACACACACACACACACACACACACACACACACACACACACACACACACACACACGTATATAAAGATATATAAAGAAGAAAAGAACGTGTATACAAAAGGCAGGAAGGTCAAAAATGAAGTAATATTTGCGTTGAGAGGAATCCGCGATGAGATACCACTTAAGATAACATTATGTTGAGGAAGGCCAATTCCTTCCGACGGAACGAAAACGAGAGAATGGGGTTGGGAGACAGGCGCGTAATATTGAAAGGGAACAATGGTAAATCTATTATAAGTAAGAAGGAGTCTGTGAAAAAGAGAGTCAATGATAATAACAATAGATGAGAAGACGGGCAGGCTTTTTTTATGGCTTATTCTTCTTTGTTCAATGTTTTTCTTTGTTATTTAGACTGTTTTCTCGTCATCACTTTCAGTCTCTCTTTTCCGTTTTTTTTCCCCTATTCTCTTCTGTTTGTACACTCAGTCGTTTTTCTTTTGTTTGTCTTTCTTTCTTATCATTCTCTTGTTGTCGTTTTTTTTAACTTTCTTTAAAAAGTATTAGCTCTCTATTTTTATTTTCTTTCATTGTTATTTTTTTTTTTGTGCTTTCTTTTTTATTTTATTTTTGTTGCTTATTTTTCTTACTTTTTTAAAACTTTTCTTTCTTCCTTTTTATTTCATTATTCATTCTTTTTTCTTTCTCTTTCTATCTTTTTTTATTTTCTCTTTGTCAGTTCTTTTTATTCGTTCTTCCTTTTCTTTCTTTTCTTTTCAGGTTTTCTTTCTTTTTTTCGTTTTCATTCTCTCTTTTTTTTTCTTGTTGTGCTTCTTTGTCTACCATTCATTATTACTTGTGTTTTCTTTCTGTTTTCTTCTTTTCGTTGTTTCTTTTTTTTTATTTATTCCCATCGTTTCTCTGTTGCTTTTTTTTTGTTACTATTCTTTTCTTCCATATTCCGTCTTTATTTATTTTTTCTTTTCTTTCCCTTTCTTTCGTTTCCTTCCAAAGTTTCGTTCTTCGTTTTCTTTCTTTTGTTCTTATCTTTTCTTTTCTTTTCTTTTTTTCTTCTTTTTCCTTCGTTGGTTGTTTTTCTTTACCTCCCTTCCCTCAATTCTTTCATTTTCTTTCTTTGTTAATTTGTCCTTTCAATCATGATTAATTATTGTCTTTTTTAATTTAATTCAGTCTCTCTCTTTTATTTAAAGCCTTCTTCTTTCAAAATAACCTTCTCCTTTCAAAATAGCTCTTGCCTCAAGAGATACTAAATCATCTTTCGTAAAACTAAAATGACAGGAACCTTAGTTTGCAGAGTTCCCAGTGTATGAGCGTGTCCACCCTATCTTTTAATTATTATTATTCAACTCACCCACTGTAGGCTAAAATTTTAGCTGCTACTACGTAATCGTGTATAGTCCTTATAGTAGAGTGGTTTGCGTAAGTTCTTCCGAATCCTCATCAGTTCAGCTTATCACTTCGTGGCTTGCAATTGACGATTTGTTAAAATATGTGATTATGTATTTGAATGTATAAGAAAATGGAGTCATGCTTTTTCAGTGGGCATCGGTATAACGTAAGCATAAAATTCTAAATCACTATATATATACAAACACACACACATGTATATATGTATATATATATATATATATATATATATATATATATATACATGTGTGTGTGTGTTTGTATCACTATATATATACAAACACACACACATGTATATATATATATATATATATACATGTGTGTGTGTGTTTGTATATATATAGTGATTTAGAATTTTATATATATATATATGTTTGTATATATAGTGATTTAGAATTTATATATATATATATATATATATATATATATAAATTAGAGAAAATTTTCAAAATTCAAAGGTGTCGGATGCACATTTCGACATAAGATCTCTAACAGAGATTCCACGTCACCTCAGCGACATTGTTCTGTTCTAAGTGAAGAAAGCTCTGGGGTAAAAGAGGAGGGGCAAAGTTAACAACGGTCAAGAATTTGCGAGTTCTCTTAAGATCAGGGAAGTGGGAATTTTTTTGTGGGGGGGATTAGGTTAAACAAAACAAAACAGGACAGAACTGGGAGGGGCGGAGATTAGAGGGTGTATAGAGACAAGAGAAAGACGGGGTATCAAATATCAAATGGTAGAGGCTCGCTCGGCTCCATACGTGAATGTTTACAGGGGTTTGAAACGGTATATTTAGGAGGGGAAGGAATAGATTTAAATGTAAGATCTTAAAAATTCTTAATTAAGTTTATCCATTAAAGAAATATATATATATATATATATATATATCCTGCTAGAATCTTGGTTCCTTGTATAGGGCCAGGATGTTTTTCTCGTCTGAATCCATCTTGCACGTATATGAATCTACCATCCGCCCGTGAATTGAATACTGCTGTCACATCTGGCCGGGTGCCTCTGATACTCATCTCGGGGCTCTTGACAAAATCTAACGGAGAATCTGCAATATAATTGATCCCGACCTGGTAACTCAACTCCAGTCACGTTCTCACCGACGTAATGTAGTTTCCCTCTGTTCTTCTACAAATACTAGAACGGCTTCTTCTCCGATAAAGTTAGCTCCCTTTTTCCCTTTCTGTATGGATTTAGTGGAGCTACTAGACTAGCGGTTAGGTCTTACCCTTATGCAGCGTAGCCAATCAAATGAAACAACTTATACTTCTTCAGCTTCTTTGCTCGTGTAATATAACAATCTGGCCCCACCCGAAGAAGGCTGATGCAAGTGGGGGTGTTTCCGGTCGTTGAAAGGAACGGATGTTTGTTTGACCTTATTTCCGGAAGTAGCGGAAATGGCTACAGAGGCAAACAGAACAGGTGTCTCTGAGAATTACGTGGGCGTGCGTGGGCGAGGCAAAGCCGGAAGAAAAAGTCCCGGTTTGGAGATTATAAAAAGACCTCGGCGCACGGATTTCACCAGACAGAGAGACAGACAGACAGAGAGCCAGACAGACCAGAGTAGCAGTAGAGAGAGAGAGACACTCCCGTCAACCCTTAGAAGCGCGCTCTCTCACTCTCTGTTCGCTAGGCTACACGGTTCATCGTCATTAATAAAAAATATAATATATTTTTATATATATTATGTGTTTGCTGTTCACTATTCTAACCGGCTCAGTCACAGACTTACGTTTGGTGCCTAAGTGACTTGCTGTTTTGAGACAACAAAACAGATAGATACGAGCTGGTTACCACGGCGACGATTGAAAATTCAACGGACTTAAAAATACCAGATAGAAAGAAAAAAAAGAAGACGAAAATATATAGCAGCCGCGCGACTATAAACGTCAGCCAAGGTAGGTGACTCTTTGATTTGATAGTGTGTGTGTTTCTGCTCGTGTTTATAAGTCTAGTTAGAAAAAAAATGCATACTTTTGCCGATCTGACCCTAGAGTTGAGAAATATGGATTGTTCGGTAGAACGGAGGGGATGCAGGACCACATGTAGAGAGTAGCGCATAGGTTTGGGGTTGACGGGAGGAAGAATGTTTAAATATTACCTATCTGTAAGTACAAAACATCTGAGTTAATGATTTATTTTTGTTGTTAATATTTTACCATATATGTGAAGTGAGTTTACTGGTATGTTGCTTAATTAATCTTACTTTTATTGAGTAAGTGAAATGTAAAATCATGTAAAGGAAGTTTCTTCTACTCTTTAAAGTTGATAATTGGATTAACTTGTTGATAACAATGTTTTCGTTGGGTTGTGCAGTGTTAGGTTTTCTTTTTTTTTTTGGATTTCTTTTCAATGACTGTACACTACAAAATGATTTACATTTCTATGGTTGTGAATTATGCTTTTGTGCAGGTTCCCATCAATTCAACATCCTCTGTGAATTTTCATTTATGTGACTTGGGAAATATCTTTTGAAGATATATTAATTTCTGAAAACTTTATATTGACACGGATAGACCTGCAGATTCCACAGTTGATCGGAACAAAAAGAAAGATACAAACGTGGAAAATTATTAATAGTATCTAAAGCATAAAGTAAATTATACGTCTCTGGTTCAGTGGGTTGGTCCCCAATTACGCAGAAATTTCCCAATTTTTCAGTGGACACCATGCCGGTAGAATTGCGCGATATGGAGGAGATTCCTATCCGCAAACTAGTAAATACCTTGGAACAGATAGATATGGAAAGATTTAGTGAAGGATATGAAGAACTCCCGAAGAAGTTGACGATAGGAATCATTGCTGGCATAGTCGGCGTTATGATAATCCTTGGAATAATAGCTAGGAAGCGGATTTTTAAGTGTGAAAGAAGCAACAGTGCTTCGGGAAAGGAAAGGGAGTTATCCGTTGTGAATAGTACTCCGGGGTCAACGGGTGTTCAACACTCAAATGTCTCTGCGTTAAACAGAGAGATGTCAACAAATCAGATATGCTTGGATTCGAACCCAGAGTGGGTAGTTCAAGGAATAGAAGACAGTGTACAAACTAAGGAACTACGAGTCACGGGTCCATTTTTTTTAGAATAAATTAATATAGATGAAACCTCTAATCCTCCACAAGTGAATTGCATGCGGATTAACGTTGGAATCAGGGTAATTTTCTTCATTTTCTATTGAACATTTCTCGGTCAGACTATGAATGATATGTACGGCAGATAATGGCCATTTTTCTGTGTTCAAACATAGTATGTTTGAAATTAAATTAAATTAAATGAAGTTACATGTGTAACAATAAACTCGAGCAGAGGCACGTATGGTGTTGGTCAAAGGTCATTTACTCGATGTTAGTTTAGAAACTGGGGCGCGGTTACCGCCTATAATCATGTGGTTATGCATCGAGGAGTCTACGCTTATGGACAGAGTCGAGAAAGAAAATGAACATTTTTAAGAACTTTGCCCAATTCTGTGAAAATGGATATTAAAAAAAAAAAAAAAAAAAGAACAATGAAACATCGAGCTGGTAGAACAATTTTCACGATGGACACGAACATTGTTGGGTTGCCGATGTAGGCTCCCCTTTATATTTTTTTTTTTGTTGTTTTTTTTTGTTTCGGCATGCACATGTTTTGATGTTTTGGCGTGCACATGTTTTATACAATTGTCGGGCTTGTGTGGCATGGGGAGGAGTGTGAGGGTGTTGCGCTTAAAATGTTCTTAGGTGAACATTTTGGAAAATGGGTGGGCGAGGAATGTAATATAACAATCTGGCCCCACCCGAAGAAGGCTGATGCAAGCGGGGGTGTTTCCGGTCGTTGAAAGGAACGGATGTTTGTTTGACCTTATTTCCGGCAGTAGCGGAAATGGCTACAGAAGCAAACAGAACAGGTGTCTCTGAGAATTACGTGGGCGTGCGTGGGCGAGGCAAAGCCGGAAGAAAAAGTCCCGGTTTGGAGATTATAAAAAGACCTCGGCGCACGGATTCACCAGACAGAGTAGTAGCGGAGGAGCGACAGAGATCGGCCGGTGAAGAGAGACACTCCCGTCAACCCATTAGAAGCGTGCTCTCTTAATTCTCTGTCCCCTATGCTACACGGTTCATCGTCATTAATAAAAATATAACTCATATTTTTATATATATGCGTGTTTGTTGTTTGTCGATATACAACACTCGCACTTCCCGCCTGTGGAATTCTCTTCCGTCTACATGCTTCCCTGACAGCTACAATATCCAAGAACTTAAATGCAATGTCAGTTGCCATCTCCGATCTCCTTGATTCACATCCTTTCCCTGACAACCCTTGTATCATGTTCTTCTCCCTTTCCACTCTACTCTCATGCAGTTCTCTTCACATCAGTGTTATTATCCGTCTCTTATCCATTCTCTGACACCCCCGGGATAACCTGTTCCCATTTCTCATCACTCACCTTTTATGTAACCCCCTGCGCACCAGTGGTAGTAATGCCTTGTTTTGGGTGAAACAATTATAGATAGATAGATAGATAGATAGATAGATAGATATTTTAATCATATCACCCCGAGCAAGGCAATAACGCCACTGATGCGCAGGGGAGCGTAAGAGTAAAAAGATTGGAAAAGAGAAAGCCATAAACCACGTCCTAAACAGGGAACAAGGGATGAGCCTCTTCACCTGTTCAATAGACGTGGGTGGAGTGTGAACCGGGCGATAGATTAGTCTATCTACTCCAATTGAAAAAAAAATAAAGAAAAGAGTGAAAAGATTGGAAAAGAGAAAACCGGAGACCGCATCCTAAACAGGAAACAAGGGATGAACCTCTTCACCTGTTCATTAGACGTGGGTGGAGTGTGAACCATATATCGCACATTGAGTGATGATGTTAATAAAATGGTTATTTTTATTAGTTGGACTTTACATAACAGAGCTATAAAATATATATTAATAATAAATATACATTTTTATTATTACCGTTAGCATGACTCGGGTTTTCAAGTTCAACGTAATCTTCATATATATATTGTATATTTGGGTAGCTATCTCTTTTTTATGCATATTTCGTTAAAAATGATAGACAAGGTGTGATGGTTAAGTTTTTATGTAATTTTTCATGTGATCCTAAGATTTCTTTCTTTTAAGGACATAAATTATATAACAATTTTCAACAAGTATGTTCCGGATAGGGTTTGGTAGGTCTCATTTTGTGTCTAAATGAGATCGAATTGAACTCCATTGAAAGAGATGTAGCGTAAATCTTCGAGTTTCGTTGTGATATGGCCGATATGATTATTTACGAAATTAGGATCAAGAACGTAGTTCTTCAAAAGACATGTTACTTCGTAAATAATGTTAGTTCATTGGAGTTTGTTCATTTAAACGCACACGGTGTCCTACAAAACCCTATCCAGAACATATTTGTTGACAACACAAATATCATAGCATTAATCACATACAAAAATTACTAATAATAATGGAGGTCTTATTAATAAAAACGAAAAATTCAATACTCAATAACATCAACTACGAACACGCTAACAACATGCTGACCGTGTTCGGAACATAACACACACCACTACTCCACATTATACATAACACCACTTACATTCTATTACACGTAAAATAACATTAATCCTAGAAAATGGCGAGAAGTATAGCCTAAAACACTCTGACAAGCAAAACATTTTTTATAATTTATATCCTCAAAAGAAAGAATTCATAAGATAATATGAAAAATTGCATAAGATACTTAACCATCACAACTTTCCTGTCATTTTTAATGAAGCCTGCATATATATATTTTCTTCATTAAGACTGAACTATCGCCCGGTTCACACTCCACCCACGTCTATTGAACAGGTGTAGAGGCTCATCCCTTGTTTCCTGTTTAGGACGTGGTTTCCGGATTTCTCTTTTCCAATTTATTCACTCTTACGTAGCCCCCGGCACACCAGTGGCCTTACCGCCTTGCTTGGGGTGATGTGATTACAAAAAAAAGAAAAAGACACTTGAATGGCCACCCAGATAAACCTCAGTTCAGTCAGTCAGTTAAGTGCCACACGTGATACACGCTTTAGGCGATCATGTCTCGAAAGAGGCATGACTGACTGGGCAGATTATTCCGCAGTAGATTGCCATCGCTTTCTTCGGTAGACTGGTTGCCAGCCAAGACTATAGAACCCAATCCTATTATTTAACCCATAACTGGAGGGAAGAGACGGATTAATACCTTTCCCAAGGGTATTTGTGCGTAAGTGAATGCAATGAATTCAACTGGAATTTGAACTCGGCTCCCCGATTTCTCATTCCGAGTCGATATCCACTGCACTACAAAGCACTCAATTGCACTACTTAAAAATAAAACTACTCAGACACAAATGTTCATAAATTATAACTTTCATAGTCATATATATTTAGAAAAATAACTTTTATCGTCATATATATTTAGAGAAATATATGAAAACTTAAATGCCTTATTGACAACAAAAAATATTATAAGCAAAATAAGAAAACCAATACTAGCGTAGAACCACACCTTAAAACATGTAACCTATATCTAGAATAGAAAATAGCACCAATCTTCTATACAGAACGATTTGGGTTTGATAGGAAATTAATAACTAAAATCAACCTTCTTCACTTTTACAAAAGTTCACAATGACGTGTGAAATCCTGGTTTTTCCCAAATAGAAAAAGGATTGACCATGTGCTTAAAGAAAAAGTTGAAACCAGATTTCGCAAGTAGGTATTAAATTGATTTTGACCAATGAGAGCGACTTTCAAGACTAGGGGACTTAGCGAGTCAGTGCGAAAAAACTAATAATAATAAAAGGGCCCCGATCAGCGTCAGTCAGTCAGTCAGGGATGGAAGCAGCAAAGACGACAAGCTAAAATGTAACGAGAGAAGCTTCAAGTCAACTCGGACAATCGTCTGCTTTCTCTTTCCTTCTGGCGTGCTGATTTTTTATTTCTTTTTCTTCTCCATCCAAAGACATTCCTACCAAACAAACACATACATACGTACATACGCATATACTCTTTCAACAATTACTACTACGAATAATTTCTTCAACTCTTGATACCTTTAACTTTCTCATTGAACATGAACTCTACCCTTAACTCTACCCTTAACTTCTTAATAATGTTTCGAATTTCACATTAAGTCTTACAACTTATGTTAATCTTTCCTTTTAATAAATTTCTATTTTAAAATGAAAAATGTATACTTTATTTTTACTTTATTTCACACAATTCCACGCATTCCAACCTGCCGACAACCAACCAACCTTCTGATGATACAGTGTAACCCGGATATAAGAGAGTTACAGGGACCGGATACGAATGATCTTATATCCGGGTTTCTCTTATATATACGTTACCACAGACTCTAATTTTGGGCTAGAGAAGATCTATCTTATATCCGGGTTTCTCGTATATCCGGGTCTCTTATATGCGAGTTATACTGTAATTCTAGATAAAACTTGTAAGCTGTAGGGAGTTCGGTTATGTCTGACACAAGGCCAAATCAAAGACACATTAACCATCTCCTTATAGCTACAGTGGTGAACCCCGACGGTTGAAAAGAACACGCACCCCACTTCTTCAGTGGTGACTCCCGACGTACAAAGAACACGCACCCTATATCTACATTAATGACCCCCGACGTTTGAAAGAAACACTCACCCCTTTTCTATATGATATAAATTCTTAAGAAATGACCAGCGCTTATTATCAAATGCAAACATGTAAACAAAACCTTACTACGCTACTTAAAGATAAATTTCAACTCGAAATATTGAATAATTAATAATCTACTAACCAACTACAGCCTAAATGTCATCAACTTTATTTCAGATAGTCAAATAAAGAACCGAAGACAGTACACACAAATAAATAAAATAAAATAAGAAAAATGATTGACAAATAAATATTAAAATCAATATAAACACTCAAAAACAGGAATATAAAACACTGGCACCAAAAATGTAAAACACCTGTTTCCGCTTTTCTCCAATATCCCGCGATGATATACAGAAAGAGCCCCTTCATAGAATAATAACAATGGTTAATATGTATAGTTGATGCATATGGCCACTCTTATATATGATCTTTAGTGGGCATATGACTTTTCCTTTCTCTTTCTTGTTCATTTCAACTTTCTATCTTTTAGTTTCAGATAAACTTTCTTTCATCTCACTGTATGTACATAGCTTCTCTCTCTCTCTCACTCTCTCACTCTCTCTCACTCTCCCTCCCTCCCTCTCACTCTCTCTCACTCTCACTCTCTCCCTCTCTCTCTCACTCTCACTCACTCTCCCTCTCTCTCCCCCCTCTCTCTCTCCCTCTCTCTCCCTCTCACTCTCCCTCTCTCCCTCTCTCTCCTTCTCTCACTCTCTCTCTCTCCTCTCTCTCTCCCTCTCTCTCTCTCTCTCTCTCTCTCTCTCTCTCTCTATCTATCTATCTATCTATCTAATTGTCTATCTATTTCCCCTTCCTTTTTAAATATTGTCTTTCTGGGCCGGTTTTCTTCGACCCTTGTAGATCGATGGCATTATAAAAAAAAAAAATTATAGGATGTCCAAAAATAAAAATGTCACCAAATCCCAAAAAGTGTCAGTAATGTTATCAGTCCTCACCTGGCACTTCGGTCTCAGTCACTTTCCCACCGTCCTAACATGGCTTCCCGCTCTCTCTCTCTCTCTCTCTCTCTCTCTCTCTCTCTTTTCTATAAATACTTTTATGTCAACTGTTTGTTGGTACCACGACTGCATGAAATTAAGCATATTACTAGATTGACGTATGCGCGTTGTGGGGTAGTGGATATCGACTCGGAACGACAAATCGGGGTCCCGACTTCGAATTCGAGTTGAATTCCTTGCGTTCACTTGCGCGCAAATACCCTTGGGAAAGGTATTAATCCGTCTCTTCCCTCTAGTTATGGGTTAAATAATAGGACATATTGGGTTCCACAGCCTTGGTTGGCAACCAGTCTAACGCAGAAAGCAATGGCAACCTACTGTGGGATAATCTTCTGCCCAGTCAGTCATGTCTCTTTCGAGACACGATCGCCCAAAGCGTATATCATGTATGGCACTTAACTGACTAGATTGACAATTAGCTATTCCGTTTTACTGTCGAAGTACATAGATGTAGCCGTAAGTTCTATTCTAATAGTTTCTTCTTTCTTATGATTTCTTACTTCACTGGCACCTACAATTTCGAAAGATTTAAATGCAAAACCAATAGCCAATTCTTCTGTTCTTTTATTGTCCTTTCTCCGCGCTAAAGTTTTCTTGTTCTCTTTCACTCCTAGTAACACATTATATCACAGTGGCATTATTGTCATGAAATGATTTATTAAAAAATTGTCTTGAGAATTACAATAAAGAACACAAAAACAGCATCAAAGGCATCTGTTTATGACTCTTCTATTCACCATCGTTCCCGTCTTCTGTTCATCCCTGATGGGTTCCCTCCAAAACAATAATTCTTGGAGACCTCAGCATCATGTCACATCATGTCACATCCTTTAAAATATCTTCTGAGTGCATCGTTGCGTAGCAAAACAAGCAGAACGGAAGGTCATTGAACAGCTGATATAATTGCCACTAGAGAACAAAAGATTATCCAACATCTGGATTTTTGGAGGATTTGGAAAGTTACTTTCCCCCTGACTTGACAAACGCGTCCCAAGAGTCCTACAGTCTGGCCAATGAGCTGCAGGATTGTGATTAACATTTCGTTAGTTATTCATATAAAGTTTCAAATTTTCAAAATAACTCTTTCCATTTTTCAGGTTCTGATAAACTCTATTCTTTATCTCACCACATCTAATGTATACACACAACTATTTTCTCACTCACTCTCTCTCTCTTTCTCTCTCACTTTCTCTATTACTTTCTCTCTCTATTTCTCTCTCTCACTTTCTCTTTCTCTCTCTCACTTTCTCTATCACTTTCTCTCTCTATTTCTCTCTCACACTTTCTCTTTCTCTCTATCACTTTCTCTATCATTTTCGCTCTCTATTTCTCTCTCACTCTCTCTCTCTTTTTCTCTTACTTTCTCTATCATTTTCGCTCTCTATTTCTCTCTCTCTCTCACTTTTTCTCTCTCTCTCTCTCTCTCTCTCTCTCTCTCTCTCTCTCTCTATCTATCTATCTATCTATCTATCCTCCCTTCATTTTAAAATCTTTTCTTCATTTTAGGTCGGTTTTCATCGACCCAGGTAATACTGTGTGCCGTATCCATTCAAGGTGGGTACTTTCCGTCACGCTCATAGCACTCCACAACTTCCTGTCCTTTTTAACTTTTACTAATGTATATCTGCTATCCATTTACACAAGCTTGTTGTATAAGTGTTATGTCGCCAAGTATAAATGAATGACTCAACAACAGAATCAGAATATAAGTTGTATTCCGCGGAAAGATGGTTAGTATGTACACAAGTGATTAGTAATATTTACAATAGAAAGATACAAGAGTCCAATTAGTCGTAAGACCTGTGTATTCGTGATTACTTCCGGTACGCCACCGGAAGTGTGACTAACTCTTCACTCACTCGCACTGACTCTTCAGTAACTCATTAGAGACTCTCAAGTGACTCTCTACGACTCATTATTTAGTCGTCCCTCCCAGTAAGGGCAACATATGACACATGGTCAGTTTATATCTGGGATTTCCGGGCTATATGGCCCGGCCAAAAAATGTCTGTCTATTTTTGCCCAGTCGTGCTTCTACCCTTCGGCGGAACCACGACTGGGTTATTGCTCTCTGCTCGGAAGCAGAGAGCGCCCCCCGCACAAAGGCAGAGAGCTGACAGTTTCGTAAAGTCGTCAGTCTAGTGACTCTGTGCGACTGTATTTACTAGCCTTCCCAAGTAGGCTGGATGTGACACATGGTCATTTTATAGTGGGTATTCCCGGCCATATAGCCGGGCCAAAAAAATGTCTGTCTATTTTTCCCAGTCGTGGTTCTACCCTTCGGCGGAACCACGACTGGGTTACTGCTCTCTGCTCAGAAGCAGAGAGCGCCCCCCGCACAAAAGCAGAGAGCTGACAGTGTCGTAGAGTCGTCCAGTGACTCTGTACGACTGTATTTACTAGCCTTCCCACGTAGGCTGGATGCGACACATGGTCATTTTATAGTGGGTATTCCCGGCCATATAGCCGGGCCAAAAAATATCTGTCTATTTTTCCCCAGTCGTGGTTCTACCCTTCGGCGGAACCATGACTGGGTTATTGCTCTCTGCTCGGAAGCAGAGAGCGCCCTCTACGCGAAGGCAGAGAGCTGACAGTGTCGTAGAGTCGTCAGTCTAGTGACTCGGTACGACTGTATTTACTAGCATTCCCACGCAAGGCTGGATGTGACACATGGTCATTTTATTGTGGGTATTCCCAGCCATATAGCCGGGCCAAAAAATGTCTGTCTATTTTTGCCCAGTCGTGGTTCTACCCTTCGGCGGAACCACGACTGGGTTATTGCTCTCTGCTCGGAAGCAGAGAGCGCCCTCTACCCGAAGGCAGAGAGCTGACAGTTTCGTAGAGTCGTCAGTCTAGTGACTCTGTGCGACTGTATTTACTAGCCTTCCCACGCAAGGCTGGATGTGACACATGGTCATTTTATAGTGGGTATTCCTGGCCATATAACCGGGCCAAAAAATGTCTGTCTATTTTCCCCAGTCGTGTTTCTACCCTTCGGCGGAACCACGACTGGGTTATTGCTCTCTGCTCGGAAGCAGAGAGCGCCCTCTACCCGAAGGCAGAGAGCTGACAGTGTCGTAGAGTCGTCAGTCTAGTGACTCTGTACGGCCCTCCTGTAGAGAATCCACCATTGCTATATATAGCAATGGGAACAGTCCATTTGTGGTCAAATAGGAGCGGCGCCCTAACAATAAGTTACTGTTTCTCTCTGTTCCTTTTGTGTTCACTGGAAGTGTTAAGTTTTTCTAAGGCTTTTTCTTCATTATATATTCAACGACTTCTTTTTGATTCTTATTAAAAGTGTTATTTGTGTTCCTACTTTTCTGTAAAACTTTCTTGTTGCTCTTATGTTCTAAAAGCAAAGAGAGACATTTGAAATTTTTGGGGACACAATGAGGAAACATTTCTTAGAGAATTCGACACTTACATGATATGCTAAAAGCAAGAAGTGCTGAAGGAAAAACAACGAGTAACCAGCATAACAAACTTGTGTAAACGGATGGCAGTAGAGGGATTGTCCAGACACAAAAATTACTTAGAACTAAAATAAGATGCTGTGGAGAGCCATGACCCCTTTGCGTCCTAAAGTATATAAAAGAAGAATCTCATTCGACGTGTTCTGGAAATTTATCGGCTTAATCAGTTTTCCAAATCTGATCAAATACCTTTATGAATTAGTTGGATGGTTAAATGTCATTTACGGTATTTATTTATTTTTTTAATCATATCACCCCAAGCAAATTTTACTGTAAAAGCAAGTTTTACTGTAAAAGGGTAGAACCTAGTTGCTAATCTAGTATCGTGTGCAAGTTCATAACTAGGGGGCACCAGTGATCTAAGTTCTTCGGAGCAGAATCCGTGAAAGTATTTGTAGAAGAGGCACAGGGAAGCCACATCACGCCGCTGACAGAGTGACTGTAGCCTGGCTGCCAAGTCGGTATCGATCACATTACAGATTCTCCGTTGTTGTGGCGGCAATTCAACTTGGGCGGGTTGAGCTGGCTTCCCAACCGCCTGTGGTGCGAAGATTTATCAACAGTACGTTGCTACTTCTAACTGCGGTAAACTGGTTATAGAACCCATTCAACTCATAGCTAGTGGGAGAGGAAATAAATTAATACCTGTCCCAAGATAGTTGTCTATATTTCTGAGATGAGGTGGCATCTAGAGTATTTACATTATTCGGACTAATGTTCTCATCTTTGTTGCCATTTGTACGACTACTACGCAAGGAATGAAGATCATATACCCCAGAAATTGTAACAAACGCTTCGGTTCGAAATTCCTAGCACCCGAAGAAGGCCTAAGCGTACAATGGCCGAAACGTCGTACAAATGGCAACAAAGATGTGGACCATTGTCCGAATAATGTAAATACCTTTCCCAAGATAATTTGTGCGTAAATGAATACAAGGAACTCAACTGGAATTCGAACTCGGCTCTCCAGTTTCTCATTCCAAACCGAATGAGAAATCGATGCATATATATATATATATATACCCAAGTAAAGAGGACCCAAGGCTTTACGATTTTGAGTACCCTGGTATTTACTTTTTTTATAAAAAGTGCTCAATACAATAAATATTGTAGAGTATAATACAATTATGAATTAAAAATACATTGCGATACGGAAATTTCTATGCTTCGAGATTTCTATCTCCTCATCAGGCAATGTTAGATGTTAGCTATGAAAATTATTTACATTTAAATACAAGAAACAATACGTTTGCTATTTATGTATGTGGGAATACATTAAAATTATGTGTGCATTCCTTTAAACTAATCAGAATAAAGATTCACTTTTAAATTTGGCCAGTAGTTTCTACTTTTAAGGAATACAAACGTTTTTTTTTAATCCCTAACAGTCAGAGTGTCAACCTACTTTTAACCTAGTTTTATTTTTATTTTTTTATTTTTTTTTATTACATCTCACTAGATTCTATTACATTTGATACAAACATTCTTGAACCAAACATATCCTTTCTGCTTTCTCCATATCTTGACCTCTTCTCATAGATAACAAGTAAGAGATTAAGAAAGAAAGAAAACTTTATATTTTTAATCAAACTTAAAGGGGCTTTTGAGTAAATTTACTCTTCTTATCAGCACGTATTTAATTCTCATTTTTTCAAAACCTTTAATTTATAAATAATATTTTTATTTTTTATTCTAATTTACTTCCTACTATCATTATTCCATCTTTTCAATATCTATTTATTATCTAATGGTCCAATTTCACAGTGAATCTTTATCCTAACGAGTTAAAAGGAAAATACACATAAATTTTGTCTTCCTACATACATAAATAACAAACGGATTGTTTCTTGTATTTAAATGTAAATCATTTTCACAGCAAACATCTAACATTGCCTGATGACGGGATAGAAATCTCGAAACATAGACATTTCCGTGTCGCAATGTATTTTTAATTTATATATATATATATATATATATATATATATATATATATATATATATATATATATGTGTGTGTGTGTGTGTGTTACGGAAATTAACGAATTTTAACGAAACTTGGTTATAAGCAAATATAAAAAAATAATGTTAAAAAATAATTCATTACACACACACACACACACACACACACATATATATATATATATTAATACAGGTTTCGTTTAATAATATAGACAAGTTTTGTCTATTTATTTTGTGTTGTATCTTTTCGTATACTCATGATAAGCTTGATAGTGCTATCGTTAAAAGACGAAAAGAAGTCGCAGTAATTGTTGATTTTTTTATCAGCTCTGAGCTTTCGGCTTACATAACCCATTATGAAAGAGTGAACATATAAGCTATTCACAAAGTAGAATTAAACAAAAAAAATTACACAAAGAGACAAGTCCATCTTTAACGTGGGGGATGGCCGAAGACGGTGACAAAATGGTGGTGGTATGGTTCTTGGTGACATGAGGGTATAGTGGCATAAGAGGATTGGTCTGCGAGCTACTACTGCTATGGGTAGAGGGGGTAACCGTAGTAACTATGACCTCTCCCGTCGATTACAGGCATTGGAGTATGTTAGTAGAGATATCGAAATTTATTTTATTTAAGCGAGGTTTAAGCTGTTTGATGTAGATAGCTTCTAGGATTTTGAGTTTTCGTTTATTATTTTCTTGTCTAAGTATACATGTATTTTCAACGAGTGTTTTTCTGAGAAGTGTGCGTTGATAACCGTAGTGTTTTAAACGTCGGAATATGTTTGAATTGTCATTTAGGTGCAGTGTAAGACGCCTTGAGAGCGAGTTAGCAGTATGGCAAATGTAGATATTATTTAGTTTGTTAGAGATACATTCTCGAAAGGGGCATTTGAATTTACAAACTGCATTGTTTTTTTGCAAATCGCTAACGGCGGAGGAGGAGTCGTTGCGGACGATTGAATTGGATGTACTGGATTTAGCGTAATATACGATAAACTTAATTCCTTTGTTAGGGTCTATCGAAGAAATATTAGTGTTTATGAGTTTTTTTTTTTTTAGGATATTTTAGTCTAGCTTGTAGTTGGAGTGCATTTGGCTACGATATAAGAGAGTGATATTTTTGGGATTGTTTGGGCTAGTACCATGTGTTATTTTATCCGTGTTAAGGTTTTTAAAAAAATGTATTTGTTCATCAAATATGTAATTGAGAAAATTACATATATATATATATATATATATATATATATATATATATATATATATATATATATATATATAAGTTTAAGGCATATATATTAAACTTTTTTCTTGTAAAAATACCTCCCGATATCAAAACTGACAAAGGTAGAGAAAGCTCCCGCTTCGTACATGGAACTGATTACTATTTTATTAAAACAATGATATTCAAATGTATATGAATTTGTCGTTTTATTCAAAGTAATTTCGTCGTCTTTCGTCTTGGTTTTTGTAGAATATTGTTATTCTCAACACGATGAAACAAAACTTTATAATAAACACAAATCTCGAAACCATTTCACAGTAGATTTAAAATTCTTCCAAATACATGACTCGTGTTCTTTGTTAGCTCATATAGAAATTGGTTGGGTGTGGGACTATGAAGAGAAGCAAACATTATTATGGTAAGAGATCAATAAAATAGATGTTAAGACGATAGACAATTTGAAAATAGTTATTGACATTTTCTGTTAAACATAATTAGGAAAAATGTTTAGAGAATTCATTATTCACATGGTATCATGTCATCAGTAGATGCAAAGAAATAAATCGATTAACCTACCTAAAGATTTTGTGTAAATGGAGTGGAAAACAGGGACTGCGAATGGGGAAATAGTCTTCTATGTGCGTTGTCCTTTCAGGACGTAAGCTATCATGGCCTTCCACGTCTCCCTATTCCTGCACGCTTTCTCCTGTAACATCTCGCAACCCTCGTTTTGTCATCCACCTGCTCAGGTCCTTCAAATATGCTATCCGCTGCTTTCCTTTGTCTCGTTTTCCTTCTATCAAGCCTATTAGAATCAAGTTTTCCAAGCCCTCCATCCTCATTGCATGCCCCAGGAACTTTAGTTGTCTCTTCCTGATGCTCAATATTAATTTCCTTTTTCGTTTTCAAAACCTCATCATTGCTCACTCGGTCCATGATATCCGCAGCATCCTTCTGTAGAACCACATTTCAGTTGCTTCAAGTTTTCTCCTTCATCTTTGATGATATTGTCTAGTATTCAATGTCATATTAAAGAACTGACATCGCATAGCAATCTAGTACTCTCTTCTTTGTTTCTAGTAAAAGTTTCCTGTCTCTCCATACTTTACTCAGCTTCTGGAACGCGTCCTTCGCTATGCCAATTCACCTTCGGATCACTGTGTTGCACTTATCCTTCTTCTGCTAGAATACTTCCCAGGTATTTAAATTTAACTGAAATGTGGTTCTGCAGAAGAATGCTGCGAATATCCTGGATCGAGCATGTGAGTAATGATGAGTTTTTGGAAATAATGCAAACGAAAAGAAAATTAACACTGAGCATCAGAAAGAGACAGCTGAAGTTCCTGGGACACGCAATGAGGAAAGAGGGCTTGGAGAACCTGATACTAACAGACCAGATAGAGGGGAAAAAGAGACAGTGGAAAGCAGCGGATAACATATTTGAAGGACCTAATCAGGTGGATGACGGAACGAGGGTTGCATGGTGCAACAGGAGAAAGCGTGCTATGAGCCACCAGGGATAGGGAGATGCGGAAAGCCATGATCGCCTACGTCTTGAAAGGACAGGGCACATAAAAGAAAAAGAAGACGAAGAATTGTGCAAGTCTGGAATGTCTATTCGGGCATTTCACAGAGGTTTGCACACACAATCTATACAAATATCGTAAAACTCTGATATGCTAATGCTTACTTTTTTCACTCTCCACAAACTTTTCTGCCGAAAATGTTATCAACCAAACCTGACAAAGAAAACGAGATGAACGCACCAAACCTTCAGCCATTTTTCTGGTATTAAAACTGAAAGAAAGACGAAGCGAATAATAATTGAATTTCTAGATGAAAAGATACGCTAAAGAGGAATTCGCGTAAAATTCTGTTAGGTGAATGAAAAGCTAGCAGGTAAGAAAGTAAAAAGCAGATGTTGTCGCGTAGACGAAGCTTTTATCAGAGATCATTTAAAAGGAATTCCATTATAGAATCTTAATGAGAAATTTTGAAAATGTTGCCTCATGTCAGACGTAATAATTAATATGAAACAGTGACATTCATGTTAGAATGTGGTAACAATAACAGGTAAAAATGTTACGATAGATAATGATAGAAAAAGTGATTTGTATTCATTCTAAGTAATTTAACCTTTATGGCGTAGTTTGTTTTAATTAGATGGAAGCAGACATAAGATAAAAACACAGACAGTTTAATAAAACATATCACAATAGACATACATAAATCTGCGATAGATAGATAGATAGATAGATAGATATATAGATAGATAGATAGATAAGAAGAGCCTGTGATAGATAGATAGATAGATAGATAGATAGATAGATAGATAGATAAGAAGAAAATGAGGATAGATAGATAGATAGATAGATAGATAGATAGATAGATAGATAGATAGATAGATAGATAAGAAGAAGAATGAGGATAGATAGATAGATAGATAGATAGATAGATAGATAGATAGATACGCTTCTTAGGTCATGTTTTATATTTATGTTTTATTTATATCAAATCAAGACATTAAAGGTGAGGACATCTAGGATTAAAACCATCCCGCTTTGCGATGATGTCACCAAACAGCATCCATTTGGTTGAATTATCGTGAATTTCTGAGTCTGAAATTAACAGAACCGTTGCTACTTTGAATCTTTAAAATGTACCCCAACGCTGATTTGATGGATAAAGAGAAATCAAGGAGATTAAGGAAAACTGTGTGACCAGGCCTACAAGAAATTATGTGATGTATTGAGGTGGGGTTATAGGTAGTGAATTAATGGGCCAATGGCGAACGCCAGCGTTTCAGAGTAAACATCTGTTACCAAGTGGTGATTTTCTAAGAGTATCTTAGATATGGCACAAGGCCGAAAGAATGGCGCACCCCGTGAGTATCGAACTCACTACTCATTCATAATTATTCTAGCGAGTCATGCTTGCTAATAATTACACTATACTGACCAAGTGGCTTTTAACTTAGTGACCATTTTTGACCTACAAAATGTAAAATTATGCACCATTGACTGGCTATACATAAACCCAGATTTAAATCCGGCTAAACTCGTATGTCTGGAAAGATTTCATATTCAAAGTAGCATTATGGCAACAAATGAAAATTCTCCGTAAGTTATTGAAAAAAAATTGTTTAAATATGTTGACAATTCTACGGTCTGGACATATGTGTCACGAGGAAGTTTTAAGATAGAAGAGAACTACAAAGACATTCAAATGTAGAATCATGAAGAGGTTTCTGAAAATTCTCGGATATATAACGAGGAAAGATAATCTGGAGAATTCCTTACTCACTGGACATACTGAAAACAAGAGTGATAGCCGTTAACAGTAAGTAACTTACCAAACAAAGTAGAACAGGGATATATTAGGGGAGTAAATAGACAAATATTGCTGTCGTGTCCGATGCAAATTAACCAGGAACTACTTACGTAGTAAGTAGCTGACAGGCCGGTCGGCAATCCATTGCACCACAGTGCATGTCACTAGGTTGTGATGTCATTGATTGATGTCGGATATTTCAGCGGTTCTCTTGCAAGTTGTTAACGTAAGTGTTTGATCTTGTTTTGACGTTTTGATTCTTCTCAGCTGCTGTTTTGTGCTATCTTTGTGAATTTTTGCGTGTTGCGGGGAACGGGCGACTGTTGTAGGCCGTGTCTCCCCGGAAACCTGTTGCACCGGCAGCTTCACCGTCGGTGCGAACGGGGTCTAGAGGGGGACGAAGCCTATTATGACCATATGACGGTGAAGCTGAGGGACTTTGTTGGTAGAAGTGGGCATCTTTCAGTTCCGTAAGCTGACATCGAATATTAAAACGAATAAGTTTATCGGTGTCAGCAAGGAGACTGTGGAGGGTGTCCTGGAGGGTCTCAGAGCTGCATTGGAAGTACTGGCGGGTCGTTCGGGAGCAATGTGGGACGTTTTACTGAGTTCGGAGAAATAGGCCAAATTTTTGGCGGGCGGTGTCTTGACCACGGGTAATATTGGATTGCAGACTGAATATATGGGCATTCGGTGGACTCGTATTACCGTTCACGGTGTGCCAATAGATTTTTCGTGCAACCACATGGGGCGTGTTTTGCACGGTTCCGGTGCGGTGGAGGAGGTGTCCTGTGTGACCGGTGTATCGGGGGTTCTGACCGGAGATTTTTGTGTACAAGTGACACAAGTGACAACTTTAGTGGTGTCTTAGACGTGTTGATATACGTTCGTGGCCGTTGCTAGATATTTGGTGCCTCGAGGCGCTGGGCTAAGGTGGGTCAGCTGTAACACAGGAAGCAGGGGAAGCTGGTTCAAATGAATGCACTGAATTTATAAGGAAGAGACGGAAAACCAAAATTGGGCATAAAATAAATAAATACGGACATCGAGGAAATGCCTCCAACTAGTTCCTCATCATTGAAAGGAGGAAGGGAAGATGAAGAAGAGTGGAATAAATAAGAAAATAAGAAAAAGAGCAGACTGGTTGCCGCCAAGGTTCAATCCGCTCCTGCTTCACCCGCTAAAACTCAACAACCCAAAACCAGAAGTCAGTCATATTTTTCTGTTCAAATAACTTCAACTCTCTCCTACAAAGCCTCTCTAACACCATTTAGACCTTCTCCCAAACCAAATAAACACTCCCCAAACCAGATAGATTCTCCCTCAAATCAGACTGGAAAAAGAAAAAACGGGATTTGATATACAAAACTGAAAAGGTCTGCCAGATTGACAGATATGCCCTAAAGAGGGAGCTCTCCTCTCAACTAAAGTCGCTTTTACGGCCATTGTTTAAATTGTCCGCTGTGAAGAGCAAATCAATTGAGGACCTTAATAACTGAGAGTTTGAGATTTTATAGAGAAGGCATCAGAAGATTTTTAAAAAACTGTCAATGCTTTGTGCTGGGAGGGTCCCGATAATTCTTCACTTCTCTTTATATTGGGCAGTAAAGCCCAGACGAACGTCGGCAGTATTGTCCGGGACGGACGAATTACGTCCGATATTGGTACCGGCAGTCTTGGAAAATCCGTCGTGGTCCTGACTCCTGCAGATTTTCATCCAGTCTTTGTGTAAAGGGATTACATCTAAAAAATGTCTATCAAGCTAGCCATCTTGAGTGTGAAAGGCTTGCGTGATCGGAGCCCGAATATATTGAATAATTCGTAATTATCTAGAATTTTTATGCAATAAAGCACGTTTAGTCGTTAAATAAATGAAAGTAAATCTTTTAAATAAATTATCGGTTGTACTTTTGGATTTTCGGCACCCCATTACGTCACGCGTAACGGTGTACTGTGTATCGAGTACCACAATTGCAAAATATACCAGACATAATATTTTTCACAACCAAAAGTCAACAGAATATTTTATTAACAAAATAAATTAAAAACATTTGAAGCAAATTCATATTTCTAAATTTATTTGCTGTTTCAGGTCATAATTTTATGCACCATGAAATTAAATGTTCACTTGATTTGCTTTCTCTGGGGACTTTATAATATAAATATTATGACTTCAAATTATATTTTAAGATTTCAAAAATTATATACAGGTTAAGATTGGCTTTAGAATTTTCGTAACTTTTTCTTCCAAAATTCTAAATTAATAAATAACCAAAATATGCACGTAATTTGTGGGTGTGATATTCGGCGTTTTTTCAGTGTAGTTTAGTCTGGCTCAAGATCACGATACTGTTGAAGAAAATTTGCTGTAGGTGTATGACTTTTTTTACACTGCGACAATACTCCATGGTCAAATATAAACTTGAAATCCGTTGTTAGACGAATATAGAGCCAATTCATATGTCAGGCCTATATTCGCCCACGTGTTATTTCAAGAATAAGAAAAAAGATATTTAACCAATAACTAGAGGGAAAAGATGAACGACAAATCGGGGTGCCGTGTTTGAATTCCAGTTGAATTCCTTGCATTCACTTAAGCACAAATACCTTTGGGAAAGGTATTAATACGTATCTTCCTTCTAGTTATGAGTTAAATAATAGGACAGATTGGGTTCTATTGTGGTGATACGGAGCATAGCGAGGGACCGGATGTTCGCACACTCACGACCAAAAAGCAAATGACCAAAAGTCTTTGGTTTGCAGCTGGATTCGCGCAGATGTTCCGGTTGAAAAATAAAAATTAATTAAATATTACATTTCCAGTTCGCGAGCTTAAGCGAATTTTATTTACCGGCCAATGGGAAGCCCAGAATCAAATACGGATGTGAATCCTCAAATGATCTGCTGCGATCCAAAAAGAAGATATAAAAAGACGATACAGAAAGCATAGGCAGACAGAAAGACAAACTGACTCGAGACAGACGAGAGTAATTAGTATCTCCCTTGACCAAGTCAAGTGGCTTACTATGCTCGTCGCCTTCACCTCCCTTTTCCTTCGTCCCTGTCTCAAAACTACTTACTGACCTAAGAAGTGAATACATCAAAGACATTCCTTACTTACAACGCTCCCACATTGCTAAGCATTAATTCTCTTTTCAGCATTTTATTGCCATGAACATTTTAACGTCCGTTGGACCTATATTTCAAGTATTACTTTAATTGTAAAAACCTTAATCGATATGTGTATATATAAAATGTTATTTTTCAACTCAATTTGCTTTTCTTGGTTTATAATCATTTTATGACTTATAGTGGGATATCTACAACGAGGCCAAATTCCGTTAATCTGCAACAATATACAGCTACTCTTCATTAGAACGGACTCCCACTATAAACTGGAAAAGAATGGATAACCCGCTATACTATAAAGTTGGCTGGCAACCAGTCTACTGCAGAAAGCAATGGCAACATACTTAATCTTTTGTCCAGTCAGTCATGTCTCTTTCGCAGCACGACACAGTGAAGCAATATTTACAAAGATTAAAGTCATTCAGCAGAACGTCGTATGCTGAGCGAGATAGACTGTGTTGTGTCAATCTTCTAAGTGGGGAGAGCGTGTCTAAGAAAAGATCAATATGCAAAATTCTAGCATTTATTTGAACTCAAGCACCAACCTTTGATGGATGGAACTTATTTCACCAAAGAGACATATTCCATAAACCCTGGTCCTTGTGGCAACTGCATCCCTCATGAAACAGATCTGATGAACTCTGATCTCGGTGAGGACTACACTACCGGCCATAATTATTAGGCCACTTCAGTGTTTAAAAAAAAAATTATGTATTTCATACTATTTTTAGTATTTATTGCCAAGTGGATAATTCTAAATGAAAATAGAATGGTTCTTTTGTTATTATTACTTTGCAAAATTTTACAAGGCAAATAGCGACAATTTACACATCGCACCCTGTAAATTTGCTGTATATGTCTATATATACACTACCGGTCATAATTATTAGGCAACCCCAGTATTTTTAAAGAAATGATGTATTTCATACTATTTTTAGTATTTATTGCCAAGTAGATAATTCTAAATGAAAATAGAATGGTTCTTTTGTTATTATTACTTTGCAAAATTTTATAAGACAAGGAAGCAAAGATGAACTTGTTCGAATCACCCTAAATTTTCTTAATTTTTTACATTGATGAAACTTCAATATAGGTAATTATTAAATATTTATAAATTCATTTGATGCACATGTTACTGTGCAATATTAACAAAAGAACCATTCTATTTTTATTTGCAATTATTCACTTGGCAATAAATACTAAAAAATAGTATGAAATACCACATTTTTTTAAAACACTGAGGTGGCCTAATAATTATGGCCGGTAGTGTATGTGTATATACTGAAAAGTTACAAGTCAGATTTAAATTAGTTGTATTAGAAAGTGCTAAATGCATGTTTGAAGAAAATGAAGATATAACATGCAGAGCATTTATATATTTTGGTAGGGAAGATCAGCTGATTAGACTATCCTGGTTTCAAACTTTTCGATTTTGCTTGATGAAACCAAAAAGGTCAAAACCACAATAGTGTAACCAGCTGATCCTCTCTACCTAAATATACACTACCGACCACAATTATTAGACAACCCCATTGTTTTAAAAAAAATTATATATTTCATACTATCTTGCCAAAAGTTACTTCTTTATTCCAATAAATGAAAATAGAAAGGTTCTTTTAATATTGCACAATAACATGTGCATCAAATGACTATAAATATTTAATAATAACCTATATTGCAGTTTCATCACTGAAAGAATGAAGAAAATTTAGGGTGATTCAGATGAGTTCATCTTTGCTTCCTTGCCTTGAAAAATTATGCAAAAGAACCAATTTATTTTCATTTGGCAATCTAAATCTAAACTTATTTATAGCTGAAAATTTGTCTGTGTGTGTGTATCCGTTACCTATAGACTCCGAAACAGCTGAACCGATTTTCTTGAAATTTTACACAGTTGTACTATAAGCGTCTGCGAGTGTTCTTAGCTAGGTTTTGTGTCGAGCTACCCCCGATAAATATCGAAAATCGATAAACGAAAAAATCGGGTCATAGAAGGAGTGGTCCGATTTTAATCAAATTTGATACACTCATAGACAAAGACATAAGAAACGATATTCAGAAGTTTCAAGGTTGTAGTTCTTACAATAGTGCAGAAAACTGATATATATATATATATATATATATATATATATATATATATATATATATATGTATATAAGGCAAGATGTTTGTGTGTGTGTCTGGTCATCTGCCTGTATGTCTGTATTTTTTTCATCCCTTTTATGTTAGTTTTTGCTTTGGGTTTGGCTCTAAGTAGGTATAATTGTAGTTCTTAGTCTCAGCCATGATACCATTTACTCAGAGGACTTATTTAGCCTTCAAATTTCAGTTTACGACGAAAAAACTTCTTTGATATCGATACCAGAAAATCAAAAATTCGACTTATATCCATTCATTTTTCTTTCAGTCTACGGTTTCGCTTTAACTGGAAACAACTATTGCTTTTTAGTCTTTCGTGCCAACGTTCAAAGAGTCTGAGCTCCAGGACGATGGATTAGTTTTAAAGCTTTCATTACACCCGAGCAACGCCGTCCTATACTGCTAGTATATATATATATATATATATATATATATATATATATATATATATATATATATTAGGTGCGATTGGTAAATTGTCGCAATTATTTTATTATTTCAAATATTCTTTAGTCCGAGCTCTAGGACCATGGATTAGTTTTAAAGCTTTCATTACACCCGAGCAACGCCGGCCTATGCTGCTAGTAAATACTAAAAATAGTATGAAATACATTATTTCTTTATAAAAAAAACTGGGCTGACCTCATAATTGTGGGCGGTAGTGTATATCGACATGATATTAAAAATAAATATGTGTTGTAATGATCTCATTTTAGCCCTACATCGCAAAAATGAAACACTTTGTATAGAACGAACTCTTCGTGATTAGCTTATAATATTTGCTCGTTAATAACGGCACTTGGGTTGAGAATGTCTTAGATCATAATACGAAAATTAGAGATTAATAGTTTCCCAGCAAATAGATTAGGTACACGATCAATTATCTAGGATCTCCACATTTCTGGCATTTAAACAAAGCAAATGAACAATTGACTTAAACAAAATTATTTCGCTTTTCATTCATAGATTTATTTCTTTTCATTCATAGTTTTATTTCTCACCCGCCAAAATGCAGGAACATTGTATTTGTTCGGATTTTACTCATTTCTTAATTAAGGGCTTTCTTCAGTGATCAGCACAAGTAACAAACATCGTCAACACTCGCAAATAAACAGAATGTGGAGAATACAGAATTAAAAGTAATTCTTCTCTTCACTTTTTCACAAATTTCACAATCCAGTGGGAAATATAATTTTTGACCATCAGAAAAACGATTAATCCCATACTGAAAGAAAAAGTCGAAGCCAAATTTAGCGATCAGATGTTAAATTAATTTTCTAACCAATGAAAGGAAGCAATTTGTAAAACTGAGAGAGAAGTTAACAATCCGATGTAAAAATAAGTATTTAGCTATAAAAAGAAAGAAAATCGAATCAGTCAGATGGAAGCGAAATTAGACGCCGCCAAGATGTGACAAAAGAAACTTCAAGCCACTGAGCCGGACATAACATCCCGACACACATTAGTTCTCCTTCTCTTCTTTGTGTGCTATTTTCCTTTACCATTTCTTCTCCGTCTTCACTATTCTCGCAGTCAATAAAGAAGAAGACGACAACAACAAGATACTTCAACTGACTCTTAAAATCTAACGCCTCGTAAGTACAATTCTCCTTTATTGCTTTACCTTCATTTTTACTTACTCGGTGGCTATAAATAAGGGAAAGGAACACAGACTTTATTAGTACTCCGTTAATTCTGCATAAATACATTCGCTACTTACAACTAGAATTCTGGATTCACTTAAATTCTTACTACTATTTCCCTTGGAACATTTAACTCTTACAAATTGATGTCATTCTTTTCTGTTAATAAATTTCTATTTAAACATACAAACGAAATACATTTATTCTTTCAACCTTCAACCTTCTGATGATTCTGATAATCTCTAAATTGTGGGGAGTTCGGTTATGTTTGACACAAGGCCAATTTAATAAACATTTAACATTCTCTCTACTTCAAGAACGATGAGCAGAAAGGAACAAATAATCCAACTAAGAAAAGTTTTTTGTTTTTTTTTCACGTGTATTTTTCTTTCTTTATTGATTTTTTTTTCCTGAAAAAGGATTCTGCGAGTGGATGAAGTGATTTCCGTTAACAGAACGGAATTAAAACAACCCAAACCAAAAAGGAGAAAAATATTTTTTAAAGAAATTAAGAGTTAAATAAAAGAAAAGTGAATAAAAAAAACAGACTGAGAAATGAAGGAAATTTGAAAGAACAAAAACAAAATATAAAAATGAAAGAGACGAGAAAAGGGGAAGAAATAAAAAAAGAATTTCAGAAGTTGGCTTTCATCTGCTTGAACAAAATAAATCAGAAAAAAGAAGCAACGGAAATAAACACAAGAAGAGCAATGAGAAAACAAATAATATTAAACTCGTTAACGATAATAACACCAACTAACAACAACAACAACAACAACAACAACAGTAATAATACAAGAAAGGGAACGGGGAAAATCAACTCAAAGGATAATAATACAAATAATATTAAGCTCATTAACGTTAATAATATCATGAAACAATACTACTACTACTACTACTACTAATAATAATAATAATAATAATAATAATAATAATAATAAGAAGAAGAAGAAGAAGAAGAAGAATACATGAAATCAAAGGGGGAAGAACATCAACTCAATGGATAATAATACAAATAATATTAAACCCATTAACGTTAATAAAAACAGAAAACAACAACAGCAAAAGCAACAACAATAACAACAACAACAACAACAATAATAATAATAATAATTATATAATAAGAAGAAGAATAAAGTCAAACGGGGGAGAACATCAACTTCCAGGATAATAATACAAATAATATTAAACTCATTAACGTTAATAATATCATGAAGCAATACTACTGCTACTACTACTACTACTAATAATAATAATAATAGAAGAAGAAGAAGAAGAAGAAGAAGAAGAAGAAGAAGAAGAAGAAGAACGGAGAAAAACATCGATTCCAAAGATAATAATACAACTAATATTAAACACTTATTAACGTTAATGACACAATGAAATATTATTGATACCGTTTAGGATGTGGTTTCCGGTTTTCTCTTTTCCAATCTTTTCACTCTTTTTTTTTAAATTTTATTTTATTTATTTCAATTGGAGTAGATAGACTAAACTATCGCCCGGTTCACACTCCATCAACGTTTATTGAACAGGTGAAGAGGCTCATCCCTTGTTTCCTGTTTAGGATGTGGTTTCCGGTTTTCTCTTTTCCAATCTTTTCCCTCTTTTTTTTTATTTTATTTTATTTTTTTTTTTCAATTGGAGTAGATAGATTAAAGTATCGCCCGATTCACACGCCACCCACGTCTATTGAACAGGTGAAGAGGCTCATCCCTTGTTCCCTGTTTAGGATGTGGTTTCCGGTTTTCTCTTTTCCAATCTTTTCACTCTTACGTAGCCCACTGCGCATCAGTGGCGTTACCGCCTTGCTTGGGTGATATGATTAAAAAAAAAAAAAAAGAAGAAGAAGAAGAAGAAGAAGAAGAAGAAGAAGAAGAAGAAGAAGAATACATGAAATCAAAGGGGAAAGAACATCAACTCAATGGATAATAATACAAATAATATTAAACCCATTAACGTTAATAAAAGCAGAAAACAACAACAGCAACAGCAACAATAACAACAACAACAATAATAATAATAATAATAATAATAATAAGAAGAAGAAGAAGAAGAAGAAGAAATCAAACGGGAGAGAACATCAACTTCAAGGATAATTCTAAAGAAGTGAACATTTTTGTGAAATGCCTTGTGTAACGGACACTTAGAAAAAATATATCATTAGAATCACAAAAGAAATTGTGTTACAAACGCACATGAAAACCATAGACAAAATACAAAACAAGAAATGTGACCGTTACGGTCTTTCAATCATAATAGAAGTGAACGTTGCATAGCAATTCATACGTTGTATAAAAACAGATACGGTTGGGTTAGAACGATGATTCACTCACAACTGTGCAACCGACTTGTATTTGACCGCGATTACCAATAGTATTTACAGCTGGGATGCACCATGGTACTGAAGCTTTAGGGAGATGGTTAACGTTTCTTAATTCGGCCTTGTGTCTCCCTACATGTTACAAGATTTATACAGAATTATCATCAAAAGGTTTTCATCGGAATGTTGGTTTTCGGCAGGTTGGAATGTGTGGAATAGTGTAAGAATAAAAAATATACATTTTGTATGTTAAAATAGAAATTTATTAATGAAAGGGATAACAAGAATAGGTAGCAGTAAATGTTCTATGAGAAAATTAAGGGTATCAAGAGTTCGTACAAATGTTTGTAGTAGTAATTTGTTGAAAGATTATATGCGTACGTACATATGTATGTATTCAGTAGTAATGTCTTTGGGTGGAGAAGAAGAAATCAAAGGAATCAGCACGCAAGAAGGAAAGAGAAAGAGGACGAATGTCCGAGTTGACATGAAGCTTCTCTCGTTACATTTTAGCTGATCTGAGTCTTTTATTGTAATTAGCTTTTTCGCACTGGATCGCTAAGTTGCAATTCGCTTCCATTGGTCAGAAAACCAATTTAACATCTACTTGCGAAATCCGGTTTCGACTTTTTCTTTAAGCACGTGGTCAATCTTTTTTTATTTGGGAAAACCAAGGATTTCACACCTCATTGTGAATTTTTATAAAAGTGAAGAAGAGAGTTGATTTTAATTGTTAATTTCCTATTCCACAGTATTTCCACAGAGCCAAATCACCCTCATTTCGGCGTGTTTTAAATGCAAGAAAAAACTTACACTCATCTTTATCTCAAGAATAGTTACCTTGTGGATCAGAATATCATGTAGGTACTTTCCTGAATATTTCACTTTTGCCCTTTTCAAGGGAAATGTAAAATCTTTCTTCTTCATCCTCATAATCTCCATTTGCTACCAACTGCTCTTCTATTCATGTTACACACTTCTTTCAGTAAACTCTCTACCTTGTGTGGTTCTTGGGCCTTGTAATGGGCAAAATTTAGTATTAAAACCAGACGTTGTTCCACCAAAAGAGACGGATACGAATATAAAGAATGCAAAATGTGTTGGAACAAAAATGGTAACAAAAAAAAATATAATATTAGGTTGTCCCAAAAGTTCGTAAACACTTGCAAAACATTGAAATTTTACTCACAAAAACAACAAAACTTATTGCTCAAAATAAACTAAGACTTTCTGCCATCGATCTGCAAGCTTTCGGATCTGGACAAAGTACCATTCAGTTGGCATCGAATCAAAGAATTCTTGACACGCTTCCTTGACTTCATCAAACGAGTCGAATCGGCGGCCCTTCAGAAAGTGTTGCATTGAGCGGAAAAGGCCGTAATCTGATGGAGCATAGTCAGGACTTTAGGCTGGATGTGGCAGAACCTCAACGCCGTCCAGCTCTTCAAACTTGTCTTTGATCTTCCTGGCGGTGTGTGGCTTGGCATTGTCCTGCTGCATCAAAGCGCGCTTTCGGTTGATCAGAACCGGGTACTTTTGCTTCAACGTTTCGTAGACCCGCTCAGGTTGCTGGCAGTAAAGTTTGGCACTGATGGCACGACCATTCGAAACCAACTCAAAATACACGATTCCTTCAAAGTTCCATCAAACGCACAACATGACTTTCTTGCCGAATCGATCTTGTTTTGGAACCGACGGTATCTCTTGCCCTTTCTGAACCCATCACTTGTCTCTATTGTGCTGGACCAGATAGACCCATTTCGCAAGTGTTTACGAACTTTTGGGACAACCTAATAATAATAATATTAATGAAAAATAACCAACTAACGATCAGTGATGGTAATATTATCAGTTTCCTTATAAGGAAACATTCTGCAGTCATCGACTAAGCAGCCAATGCTACGATCGGTTGAAATTAATTTTTTTCAAGCCGAGTACGAGGGTCATTCAATAAATAAGGTGAATTTTTCGGTATAAGGACTTCTACGAAGGTCATTCAATAAATAAAGTGAATTTTTCGGTATAAGGACTTCTACGAGGGTCATTCAATAAATAAAGTGAATTTTTCGGTATAAGGACTTCTACGAAGGTCATTCGATAAATAAAGTGAATTTTTCGGTATAAGGACTTCTATGAGGGTCATTCAATAAATAAAATGAATTTTTCGGTATAAGGACTTCTACGAAGGTCATTCAATAAATAAAGTGAATTTTTCGGTATAAGGACTTCTACGAAGGTCATTCAATAAATAAAATGAATTTTTCGGTATAAGGACTTCTACAAGGGTCATTCGATAAATAAAGTGAATTTTTCGGTATAAGGACTTCTACGAAGGTCATTCGATAAATAAAGTGAATTTTTCGGTATAAGGACTTCTACGAAGGTCATTCAATAAATAAAGTGAATTTTTCGGTATAAGGACTTCTACAAGGGTCATTCGATAAATAAAGTGAATTTTTCGGTATAAGGACTTCTACGAAGGTCATTCAATAAATAAAGTGAATTTTTCGGTATAAGGACTTCTACGAAGGTCATTCAATAAATAAAGTGAATTTTTCGGTAGAAGGACTTCTACAAGGGTCATTCGATAAATAAAGTGAATTTTTCGGTATAAGGACTTCTACGAGGGTCATTCGATAAATAAAGTGAATTTTTCGGTATAAGGACTTCTACGAGGGTCATTCAATAAATAAGGTGAATTTTTCGGTATAAGGACTTCTACGAAGGTCATTCAATAAATAAAGTGAATTTTTCTGTATAAGGACTTCTAATACAGATAGAAGCTTAATTTCTTTTAATGGATTTTTCCTTTACTTCTTTTTCAAATGGATTTTTTTTTTTTCGGATTGAGTAAAACACTTTGAGCGATTTGGAGATTAACAAAGATGGCCGACCAAAAAGCATGCTCCAGGATTGAACAGAGGTCAGTTATCAAGTTTTTGGTTGCTGAAGGGAGCAAACCAGTTGAAATTCATAGGAGAATGTCAACTGTGTATGGTACCACTTGTTTCAGCCAAGAAATGTCTACAAGTGGGCTAAATTGTTTAAAGAAGAACGGAGAAGTGTTGAGGATGAAGACAGGTATGGGAGGCCTACAGAAGTGAGGTCTCCTGAGGTGATCGAATCAGTCAATGACCTCATTTAGTCTGACAAAAGGGTGATAGTGGATGACATTGCAAGGACTTTGAGCCTATCTGTTGAGACAACACATAAAATTGTCCATGATGACCTTGCCTACTCTAAGATCAGCTGCAAGGCCTCACACAGCAGCCCAAACGGTGCAGACTATCAACGAGCTGGGCTGGGAACTGCTCCCTCATCCTTCTTAAAGCCCAGGCCTTACCTCGTTAGACGTTCACCTGTTTGGTCCCTTGAAAGCGTTCACGAGAGGCGCGAAGTTTGAAAGTGACGATGAAGTCAAAAGTGCTATGAGCGGTTAGCTGAGACATCAGTCCAATGATTTTTCCGCTGATGGAATACAGAAGCTTGTGCACAGATGGGAAAAGTGTGCAACACTGCTAGGAGACTACGTTGAAAAATAAAAAAATGTAAGCTTCTATCTGTATCAGAAGGCCTTATACCGAAAATTCATCTTATTTATTAAATGACCCTCGTAAAAGTCCATATACCAAAAAATTCACTTTATTTATTGAATGACCCTCGTAGAAGTCCTTATACCGAAAAATTCACCTTATTTATTGAATGACCCTCGTAAAAGTCCTTATACCAAAAAATTCACTTTATTTATTGAATGACCCTCGTAGAAGTCCTTATACCGAAAAATTCACCTTATTTATTGAATGACCCTCGTAAAAGTCCTTATACCAAAAAATTCACTTTATTTATTGAATGACCCTCGTAGAAGTCCTTATACAGAAAAATTCACTTTATTTATTGAATGACCCTCGTAGAAGTCCTTATACCGAAAAATTCACTTTATTTATTGAATGACCCTCGTAGAAGTTCTTATACCAAAAAATTCACTTTATTTATTGAATGACCCTCGTAAAAGTCCTTATACCAAAAAATTCACTTTATTTATTGAATGACCCTCGTAAAAGTCCTTATACCAAAAAATTCACTTTATTTATTGAATGACCCTCGTAGAAGGCCTTATACCGAAAAATTCACTTTATTTATTGAATGACCCTCGTAAAAGTCCTTATACCAAAAAATTCACTTTATTTATTGAATGACCCTCGTAGAAGTCCTTATACCGAAAAATTCACCTTATTTATTGATTGACCCTCGTAGAAGTCCTTATACCAAAAAATTCACTTTATTTATTGATTGACCCTCGTAGAAGGCCTTATACCGAAAAATGCACTTTATTTATTGAATGACCCTCGTAAAAGTCCTTATACCAAAAAATTCACTTTATTTATTGAATGACCTTCGTAGAAGTCCTTATACCGAAAAATTCACCTTATTTATTGAATGACCCTCGTAGAAGTCCTTATACCAAAAAATTCACTTTATTTATTGATTGACCCTCGTAGAAGTCCTTATACCAAAAAATTCACTTTATTTATTGATTGACCCTCGTAGAAGTCCTTATACCAAAAAATTCACTTTATTTATTGATTGACCCTCGTAGAAGTCCTTATACCAAAAAATTCACTTTATTTATTGAATGACCCTCGGAGAAGTCCTTATACCAAAAAATTCACTTTATTTATTGATTGACCCTCGTAGAAGTCCTTATACCAAAAAACTCACTTTATTTATTGAATGACCCTCGTAGAAGTTCTTATACCGAAAAATTCAACTTATTTATTGAATGACCCTCGTAGTATCGCTCGATCCAGCACTGTTGAGGCTTCCTTCCCAACCTTTTATTTGAAGTTGTGTAGAACGTTAACATCTTTATCATGGCATCATTTTCCCTTCGAGTTACATGTGATAACCATCTTAGTTGTTGGTTGTGATTGAAAAGTTCTCAAGTGAGGTGAAGTCGGTTAATTGTTACATTTATTTGTGATTCTGTAGCGCCAGTCCACCTGGTCCTCGGTATAATCTATAAGCTTCATTCGCTCGAAGCCGTTTTTAGTTAATGAACACTAACTTTGACACTAGAAAAACAACCTCTTGCTCCGCCTACTATCCTTTCTTCTTCCTATTTTCCCATCCATCTCCTTTTTGTTGCTTAAGCACTTCTGTGCTATTTCTTAACAATGTTAATATTTTTTTTTATCATATCACCCCGAGCAAGGCGGTAACGCCACTGACGTGCAAGGGGCTACGTAAGAGTGAAAAGATTCGAAAAAAGAAAGCCGGAAACCACATCCTGAACAGGAAACAAGGGATGAGCCTCTACACCTGTACAATAGACGTGGGTGGAGTGTGAACCGGGCGAGAGTTTAGTCTATCTACTCCAATTGAAAAAAAAAATGAAGAAAAAAAAAAAGAAAAGTGAAAAGATTGGAAAAGAGAAAGCCGGAAACCACATCCTGGACAGGGAACAAGGGATGAGCCTCTACACCTGTACAATAGACGTGGGTGGAGTGTGAACCGGGCGATAGTTTAGTCTATCTACTCCAATTGAAAAAAACGAAGAAAAAAAAAGAAAAGTGAAAAGATTGGAAAAGAGAAAGCCGGAAACCACATCCTGGACAGGGAACAAGGGATGAGGCTCTACACCTGTACAATAGACGTGGGTGGAGTGTTATCCCAAGTGTTGCTGTTTGCTATTTCTGCATTGTTAATATGATTTTTTTCTTTTTTAAGTGATTTTATTAAGCTTAATTATCATTAAACACTTTATATTTAAAGAGTAATTCTGGTAGATATTAGTGATGTTGCAGACGCAACAACAGACTAAATGACTTTGGAGTTAGAAGAAGTAAAATGTTTTTTAATGGCTGGCTAGTATTCGTTTCTATGATCACCTGTCTACCAGGGCTGTTAGCCAAAATCTTATTACTGACTCTGGTTCGATTTGCATAGTACACCTTTGGTTTATACTGCAACGATATTGAGCATCCGGTTTCAGTTTCTGAGAAAGCGCGTATAATGTGACATGATCAGCTTCTTGAACAAGGTTGTCTCGGTCACAATGACTTGCGATTTCGGGTTAACGCAACCACAAGCGGCCTCCGAACGGATATGTCTACCCAATTTCACTCAAGAGACTTAGTTCGATTCGCTGTATGCACAGGACCCCTCCCCCAGCCGATACTATCACGAATTATACTTGAGTTATACAATGGAGGATTATAACCAGGGTCTGATAGTCAGAAACGAACATTCATAAAACACGGCCACGTGCCTATAAGAAGAATACACCTGTTGATATCGAACACTAATAACAATAATGATAAAGGTGGCAATCAATATAGTCATTATCAGAGAAGGCGTGCGTTTCTAAAAGGTTAGGAAAGAGGCTGGAATCAGGGCTTCTTTCAGTCAGTCAATTTTTTTTCCTTCACACCCAATGGTGTGTAGGGCAACGTTTTTGCTGTTTCCGTAACAAACTGTTTTTTTATGGGACAGAATGAAAGACTTGAAGATAAAAGGAAAGGATAAATGAAGACAGAAAAAGAGAGGGGAGAAAATATTCGATAAGGGCGAAAGAAAGAGAAGGACTGAAGCAGAATTAAACGAAGTGGAAATATAAAAAAGAAAAAGAGACAGAATGAGAGAAAGAAAGAAAAAGTAAAAAATAAGGAGAGAATAAAGAAAGACAAAGTGAGTGAGGGAAAGAATTAAGTAAAAAAAGAAATACTGATAAATGTCAAAAGGAAAAACAGAAAGGAAGAGGAAAGAAGGAAAGAAAAAAGTAGAAAAAGAAAGAAAAATGTTGTAGGATCAGAAAAAAGAAAGAACGAAAGAGAGAAAGAAAGAAAAACTGAAAGAATGGAAGAAAAGTCAGTAGAAGTAAATAAAACAGAACAGTTGAATCAGAAAGTAAGAACAAAGAAAATAAATAAAGAAAGAAAGAAAGAAAGAAAGAAAGAAAGCAGAAACAGAAAGAAAAAAAGAAAGAAAAACAATACAAAAAGAATAAAAATAAAAAATTAAGAAGACAAAAGAAAAAAGAAAAATACTGTAGAAGTAAGAAAGAAATAAAAAAGAAAGGAAAGAGAGCAGAAGAAGAAAGAAAGAAAGAAAGAAAGAAGGAAGGAAATAAGTTAAGAAATAAAAAATACAGTAGAATCCCAAACGTGAAAAGAAATGATGAAAGAAAGTGGGAAACAAAGAAGAAAATACATTAGGAGTCGAGTGAAAAATAAAGAAAAATGAAAGAATAAAAAGAGAAAAATGAAAACGAAGAAGAGGATGAGGGTGAAAGAAAGAGCGAAATGTGGATGAAAAGGGAGAAGAAGTAACTAGAAATGAGAAAATGAAAAAGAGATATCTAAAGAATGAAAAAACGATAAAATAAATATAGAAAAATGTAAAAGTGGAAACGATAAAAAGAATGAGAGCATAGTAGGTGCAGAGAAAACGTGTAAGAAACAAGAAGCAAAGCATAAAACGAAGAGTGATTAATACATTGGTGGAAATGCAAAGTGTCTGTGTTGCGATCCTAACCCTGTATAAGTAACTATTGCACATAATGATGATTGTTCTGCATGGTGGACCCGACTTTGTGGTTTATAATGGAATGGCACTCTATCAATTCTTTCCTCTTCATTTTCTTCTTGTTGCCAGGAACAGCACAGTTAGTGGTCAATGTAAGTCACCATACATGGAGTTTACATCAGTCGCAAATGTTGATTTACACTGGAGAATATGTAATAGCACTTCTCAACACAACTCTTCTTAGCATTTTCGCTGTTAGTAATAATAGTAATGTAGGCCAGGGATGTGTGTTGGGGTGTGTTGGGGTGCAGTGGATATCAGCTCAGAACGAAAGATCGAGGAGCCAAGTTCGAATTCCAGATGAATTACTTGCGTTCACTTACGCTTAAATATCCTTGAGAAAGGTATTAATTCATCTTTTCCTTCTAGTTATGGGTTAAATAACAGGACATATTTGGGTTCTATAGCCTTGCAACCAGTCTACCGCAGAAAGTTATGGCAACATTCTGTGGAATAATTTTCTGCCCAGTCAGTCATGTCTCCTTATCTTCTAATTTAATGTTTCCGAGACTCTTCAAAACTGTTTCGAGTGCTCTAATAATGACTGGCAGGACTGTTATATTTATGGTCAATACAGTTTTTTCTTATTATTATTATTTGTAGTAGTAATAGTATTTTATTATTATTGTTGTGTTTCGTACATTTGTACTTTCACATCAGGTGTCGATTGCATTGATTGACACAATGCAATCGACGCCTGATGTGAACATAGAAATTTACGAAAAACAACAATAAGGACAAAAACAACAAGTGATGTAGCTTAAACAGTTCTCGTCTTGCCATGATTCTCTAATTTCAATGAACAAAAAAGTTAGAGCAATTAATGTCTATGACCCCTCTAGATGTTTTGTTGTCTTTGTGAATTTATAAAACAGAAAAAAAGATGGGGGTGATCTTCTGCTTCTTCAAAGGAAGTGGCACAATGTATAGCTTAAAGGGCGGGGGTTCCAAGCGTATATGAGACCAAATGACAAAAAGTGCTCTGCCTCCTCGACATTTACATTCTTCGACACTTCAGGCACCAGAGATTAAACCAATCTGTCACACATTTAATAAAACTAAAATGGAAGTCGTTCTGACTTGGAGGAAGGATCACTTGGAATGAAATATTAGCTTCCATCACAAAGCCAAAATGTTGAGAATTGGGAAGGAGTTGTATAAAGAAATAAGAAAAGAATATATTAGATGACTTAATTGATTAAGTTTTGCCTTCAGCCAGTATAGGTTTCTGAGTGATGGAAGCCCACAAGACATTCCATCACATTAAAGTACATAATCCACAAAAATAATCGAGTGTAACATTGTGAATGTTCTATAAATTAGGATAATTTAAGCTTAAGAATAACAAAAAATTGTTGTCTAACTAAACAGCTACACTGTTTATAGGAAATATATTGCATTTCAAAAATAGGATGTATTTGACAGGGCCACATCCATGTGTCCCATGTAAAAATAATGATAAACGTAAAATAGGATGTAGCGAAGAATTAGAATTAACTAATCAGGAACACGGAAGAAGGTGATATTTCCAGGTATAAAAAGAAGTTTCTCCGTCTAATTTTTTTTAGTGAAATTTTTTGTTATCTTAATAGTGTTCAGATGGCCTAAATAAAGACGTTCTGTGCCATTTACTGTGAGAAAGCAAACCCTTAAAGATGGATTTAGATTTTTTAGATGATAATTTGAGACGATGTAACTTTGGGGTATTGGCCTGAAGACAGTCTGATTCATTTATTGGCCTGAAGACAGCCAACTTGGCTCACTTATTGGCCTGAAGACAGCCAATCTGATTCTATTATTGGCCTGAAGACAGCCGATCTGGCTCACTTAGTGGCCTGAAGACAGCCAATCTGATTCTATTATTGGCCTGAAGACTGCCGATATAATTCACTTATTGGCTAGAAGACTGCCGATCTATCTCTCTTCCTCGCTTGAAGACAGCCAATCTGGTTCACTTATTGGTCTGAAAAGCCAATCTGTCTCACTTATTAGCCTAAAGACAACCGATCTGACCCATGTGTTGGCCTGAAAATAGTCGATCTGATTCACTTATTGGCCTGAAGGCAGCCGACCTGATTCACTTATTGGCCTGAAGACAGCCGACCTGATTCACTTATTGACCTGAAGACTGCCCATCTGACTCACTTATTAGCCTGAAGACAGCCGACCTGATTCACTTATTGGCCTGAAGACAGTCGATCTGACTCACTTATGGGCATGAAGGCAGCCGATTCGAATCTCTTATTCGCCAGAAGACAGCCAGTCTAAATCGCTTTAGAGTTGTACCTCGCCCAAACACTCTCATAAGCAACAGAGTTTGGATGGCGGGTTGATTTTCTTTAGTGGATTATCAACACACTTATCGATTATTTAATACTGAAATCTGAAGAAGTTGAACAAAATTTTATGGCTTCAAATAAATATATTGGCAACGCAGGTGTATACCTTTAGCGACAGATAAAATGAAAGGTTGGTCCTTTTGCTATGAAATGTATTGCTGGTCATTTTGCTATGAAATGTATTGCTGGTCATTTTACTATGAAATGTATTGCTGGTCATTTTACTATGAAATGTATTGCTGGATATTTTGTATAAAATGTATTGCTGGTCATTTTGTTATGAAATGTATTGCTGGTCATTTTTATAAAAATGTATTGCTGATCATTTTGCTATGAAATGTATTGCTGGTTATTTTTTTATAAAATGTATTGCTGGTCATTTTGATATGAAATGTATTACTGGCCATTTTGCTATGAAATGTATTGTTGGTCATTTTGCTATGAAATGTATTGCTGGTCATTTTGCTATCAAATGTATTGCTGGTCATTTTGCTATCAAATGTATTGCTGGTCATTTTTTTTATAAAATGTATTGCTGGTCATTTTGCTATAAATAGTTATCATTGCTATTTTGTATATAAAAATGTATTGTTGGTATCTTTACTATAAAATGTATTTTTATGCTTTCATAGTGTTTTGTTTTCGGTTGGCGGTTTGCTGTTTGCCCATAACTAGGAACCTAACAATTACTACCACCCCCTATCAAGGTGGACCTAAGAAAAAACATCGATTAACAGGTGGTTCTACGCTTCTCAAAAGCTCCAATTTCCCAGAGGTCTTTCTGTCAATGTTCAAAGGCTAAGAGGAAAATATATTAAATTGGAAACAGTGAAACCATCAACAGATTAAACAGAAAAACAACTTGGTAAATATTTCGGAATATTAGAAGCAGATTCAATTGAGGAAAATGAAATGAAAGTAAATGACGTGAACAAACTTTTCCGGTTTTTGAAACAAGATTCATTGATATAAACAAATATAAATATATGAACAGATTCAGTGCACTTCCTAAACTTGACAATGAAAAACTCATGCTTTTGCATCAGAGAGCAAGTTCAGTCAGTTGAGTGTTACACGTGATACACGCTTGGGTGATCATGTCTTGAAAGAGACATGACTGACTGGGCAGAATATTTTCCCTTCAGTAGGTTGCCATTACTTTCTGCGGTAGACTGTAGCATTCAAGGTGTAATTTTCGAATGTCATTCAAGTAATATTCGGGATAATTTCTTCGGAGATTATTTCAATACAAACCTCTCATCTCTGTAACTATTGTACTGTTCTGTGTATATCCGTTTTGCAGCGGATATTGTGCTGAATATGCACATCATACTTTCTCTGTGTATCGTATCAACCTCGACTATAGAATAAGAACCCTATCAACCCTGCTATTTAACCCATAGCTGAAGGGAGAAGATATGGATTAATACCTTTCCCAAGGGTATTTGCGCGTAAGTGAATGCAATGAATTCAACTGGAATTCGAACTCGGCTCTCCGATTTCTCGTTCCGAGCCGATATTCACTACACCACCCACGCACATTTGCACGGAGCAAGAAAATTTCTTTAAAACTAGAACGATGGTATTGATAAATTTCACATGTAAAGAGAATTGTGGAAGTAGAGAAAACACGTCAAAATTTAAAGCTTTAATCTTGGTTATCAAAGCAGTTGAAGATGATCGGTAAGTCGTGTGAGAATGATTCAGTCAGTTAAGTGCTATACGTGATACACGCTTTGGGCGATCATGTCTCGAAAGAGACATGACTGACTGGGCAGAAGATTATCACGCAGTAGGTTGCCATTGCTTTCTGCAGTAGACTGGTTGCCAGCCAAGTCTATAGAACCCAATCTGTCCTGTTATTTGAATAATAGCTAGAGAAGGAAGAGATGTATTATATTATTAAGTAGTAATTAGCGGGGGATCAGTTTATTACTGCATAACAATATAAAAATGATCCCCCACTTTATGCCCAGTAGAAGCCTTAATCATGTTTCCAACTATTATATTCAGTCTGTCAGTTAAGTGCCATCGCTTTGAGCGATCATGTCTCAAAAGAGACATGACTGACTGGGCAGAAGATTATCACGCAGTCGGTTGCCATTACTTTCTTCGATAGACTCGTTGCCAACCAAGGCTATAAAACCCAATCTGTCCTGTTATTTAACCCATAACTAGAGGGAAGAGACGGATTAGTACCTTTCCTAAGGGTGCTTGCGCGTAAATGGAATGCAGGGAATTCAACTGGAATTCCAACGCGGCAACCCGACTTCTCGTTCGGAGTCGACATCCACTAAATAGCAGTCTGAAACAAAAGTAAACCATATTTTTATAAATTTATTTCGCCGCAAGCAAGACAATAAAACCCCTAAGATACAAGGGGTCATTGGATGTAAAAGAATTGCGGATGGAGGCATCAATAATGAGCGAGAAGAGAAAAGAGTAAAATCAGGAGGACAGTAGATAGCGATTTGATATTGCATTTGAATTAATGAAGATTAAAGTTGGTTGAAAAGCATGGAGCCAGAAGGAAGCTACATAAGTGATTAGTGCTAGAAAAGAAACTGTTAGTATAGAAATTATGGTTACATCGAGCCAGCTTAACTCTAAACTGATGATAAACTTGTACTGTTTTTAAATTTAAAAAACCAAGACACCATAGCGAGGAGCTCATCTGAACAATTGCCTTCAAAGTATTCATAGAAAATGCAAAGACATGCAAACTTATTGCGGTGGGAAAGCGACTGAAGTTGAAATGCCAGATCAGGACTAATAATGTTGCTGATTCTTCTTTGAATTTCATCAAGGAGCTCAAGGGGAATCGCAGGGGTACCAAATTATATGTGGTATTAATATTTTAAGCATGAATGAATAGTAGACTTACAGATGTGTATGACTCGCAGTATAGCCCGGCATTGCTCGGGTGTAACGAAAGCTTTAAAACTAATCCCTTGCCCTGGAGCTCAGACTCTTTGGACGTTGGCACGAAAGACTAAAAAGCAATAGTTATTTCCAATTAAAGCAAAACCTTAGACTGAAAGAAAAATGAATGGATGTAGTCAAATTTTGATTTCCTGGTATCGATATCAAATAAGTTTTTTCGTCGTCAACTGAATTTTGAAGGCAAAATAAGTCCTCTGAGTAAATGGCATCATGGCTGACACTAAGAACTACAATTATACCTACTTAGAGCCAAACCCAAAGCAAAAAAAGGGCTGAAAAAATACAGACATACAGGCAGATAAACAGACACACACACAAAAACATCTTGCCTTATATATATATATATATATATATATATATATATATATATTATCAATTTTCTGCACTATTATAAGAACTGCAACCTTGAAACGTCTGAATATCATTTCTTATGTCTTTGTCTATGAGTGTATCAAATTTGAATAAAATCGGACCACTCCTTCTATAACCGGATTTTTTCGATTATCGATTTTCGATATTTATCGGGGGTACCTCGACACAAAACCTAGCTATGAACGCTCGCAGACGCTTATAGTACAATTGTGTAAATTTTCAAGAAAATCGGTTCAGCCGTTTCGGAGTCTATAGGTAAAGGTCACACACACATATACACACAGAGACAAAGTTCCATTTATTATATAAGTTGAGTTAAATTCTGGAGATAGAAATTGTCTTGCCTGACACAATGAATCAACTTTCTTAGCATTTGACCTAACAAGAGATTCAGTATAATCTTTCCACTTCATATCAGCTCAAGGAGACGCAATGAGACTCTTTCCTGGAGGTTAGCATCAGCCATGCTGATGAAAGTCAGAGATGGATTACTCACGTGATTAATGGAAAGGAGTTTCATTTCGGAGATGTTGAAATTAACATACCACTTCTTGCCCCAGTTAACAATGGCCTGGAAGTCATTTTAGACATGACCGTCATTATGACCCCGTTAGAGTGATCAACCTTACTATCCAGACAGGAGTAAATGGTTGCATCATGAATGTGAACACTCAATATAGATATGTAATAAAACGCAAGACTTGAATTTTCATTAATTATCATTTTTTAATATTTCATCACTTACTCTCAACCAGTCTGTGGTACAAACCTCCCTGTCCTATACATAAACTGTACACATTTGTAATGTTCGAGAGGTTATCTGGACATATTTTTTTTTTTTAATCATTTCACCCCGAGCAAGGCGGAAACGCCACTAATGTGCAGGGGGTTACATAAATGTAACAAGATTAATTAGAAAAGAGTGAGGAGTATAAACTAGTTAGAAAGGAACAATAGAAAGCTGAGAAAGCAGGTGCGACGACAGATACATAGGTGGAGAGAGGGAAGGTTATACAGGGGAGGGGAGAGAGCTAGAGGCCAGTGGTTAGTAGATGAGTATTGACTTTGCATTTAAATTTCTGGAGGTTGTAGCCGTCAGGAAAGCAAGAATATCTCTAGGAAAGTTACTTTTATATTCGTCAATACAATATACTCATTACTATGCTTGCAAAACAGGTGAATGTCTTAGATAACAGTTTGATTCAGGCTTATAAACATGAAACTATTCTTGGTAAAACAAGTAAATACTGCAATTTACCTCAGAATGTTAAAAAAACACGTATATATGACAGGGCAAGAACATCGATCATCTGTGTTAATGTGAAGTAAATATCAGAAAATATCGACAAAATACTTTTTTTTTTTCTAATTCAGATCAGAGGTCTAGATCTACTAATCAGAAAGACATGATTGGGTAGAACAGTTGATCCAACAGAAACTGCAAAGAGAAAGCACCTCATTACAAATCCTAAGAAATACAGAGTAAAACTTTAGATTTTAAACTTTAGTCAGAATCATTCATTCAAGTGAGGAAACTAAAATTTGTCCCTCATCAAATTGAGAAATAATTGTTAAAATGGTATTTAACCGTTTCAGTTCAGTTTCTACTGTAATGGATTGAAGCTAAGATTATATGTCAAACCAAACTCGTATAAGAATATTAGATTGATTACATAAGAGTTGACGGAGTTTGGATAATTCTATCCCCAATACAAATTCGAGGATTAACTTCTTTGCCCTTGTAAGCCAAAATTATCCCAAGGTTTTAATGAAAAGCAGCAGAAATATATTTGTCTGTTTTCCTGAGATTACGAATTGCAGAATGCTTTGTAATGATGGAAATGATGAAATTTGCCGAGTTGAGATAAAATCTAAGACCATTCTTGTCTAGATAAATCCTTCCTTCATCTTGATTAACTTCGAAGAAATAAACTTTCTATTTATACTTGTAACTCAATAAGTTTATGTATAGCTATATGTGTGTGTACATAAATAATCTACACACATACACACACACATACGCATCCATATATATATATGCTAAAAATATAATTTAAAGTATGCTGTATATATATATATATATATATATATATATATATATATATATATATATATATATATGTATGTATTAATAAGCATACATTTTTCCTAACCAGTAGCACGACTCAGAATTTTATTCACAATGCAATTTTCAGGTGCTGAATTTATTAATATATAATTTGTAACTCTGTCGTATTACATTGGGCACTGTTTTCTAAACACCAGCACTCACTGTGCAATATTATATATATCAATATATACAGTCATTTCATCCCAAACAAGGCAAAGCCACCACTCGTGTGCAGGAGTTTATAGTGAGAGAAAAAAAGTTACAGAGGATATCAAAAATGGTTAAAAGAGGGATGTGAATCAAGAAGATAGAAGATGGCAACTGACGTTGCATTTAAACTTTTAGAGATTGTAACTATCAGCAAAGCAAGCAAATGGAAGGGAGTTCCACATGTGGGAAGTGCGAGAAAAGAAAATATTAGGGAAGAAGTGTTTACATTAGTCTATTTCGACAGTAAAATGGTTGCATATATATATATATATATATGTATTGTTGTTGCTATAGTTAATATTATATATATATATATATATATATGTATATATATATATATACATATATATATATATATAACTCTGCTTGTCAAAATACATTTTAGCAGTAAAACAACTGAAAAAACAACCTTGGCGTTAAACATTATCACAATTAAACACTATATATAAATATATATACATATGTGTGTGTGTGTGTGTGTGTGTGTGTGTGTGTGTGTGTGTGTGTGTGTGTGTGTGTGTGTGTGTGTGATAGGTTGGCTCTTTGGGTGATGAAAAAACACACATGTTCCGGAGCAGGCATCTGCAACAGGAATTAGCAAGATTGATTGATGTTGATAAATAATAATAGTATTATTTTGACTCTATTTTCATGTAGTTTTCTATTGATTTTAAAGCCATATTAACATTGTAGAATTTCTAGGTTTCAAAAACATGACTCAACTCTTTCAATGAAATTACAGTTCTCTTATCCAATCAACACTTGGATCATCAGGAAATATCCAGGTTAAAGATAAAACCAGCCAATCACACTCTTTAAAGATATTTAGGCACCTAAATAATGGTTAGCAAGCTTGTCTCGCTAGACCTTCCTACAACTGAGTAGTTAGTTCAATCGTCACTGGTACTCCATACTTTCGGCCTTGTGCCACTCTGAATTTGATTTACACTGTGTCATTTGTAATGGGAAGAAAAGGTTTTGATTTTATTACAAAGCGTAAGAATACAATCATCTTTTCCTTACTTCATCAATCTTCATACTTTGGACACACAGATTTTCTGGCAATAGACATTTCATAATTGGCACCCGGTGCTTCCATCTGCATCATGGGTGCTGCTTCCTTTTTACTCCACCTAACCCTACCCCCAATAAATGAGCACAGTTGCTTGGTGTTAAAGTATCTGCTACTTTTTTGGCAGGCTTTCTATTAGTAGACTTTGTTTTTGGTATATATATATATATATATATATATATATATATATATATATATATAGTGTATCGAAGCAGCAAATAATTTTCTAAACATATACTGTTAAATATAAGAGACAATGAATGTCTATTATGTTTAATCATGAGCCATTCTAAACATCGTATTTGGGCTTTAATTTCAGTTGAAAATAAAGACAAAAATTCTCCAACATTTGGATATTTTTTTGTTAATTTGGTTCTAAGCTTTCGGCTCACATGAACCATCTTCAGAGAGGTTATTAAGACGGTAATACAGTAACATCCACTATCACCGACGATTTTATTTTGTGTTGACATAAAACTCCGCTAGGCAACGGCAATACTGGAGGCCACGTACATTAAATCCAAACAACCCACACTTAATAAAATCACATTTAAATCCGGTCATAACACGTTACATTGCATTTGAATACATGGTTTTGTTGTCATTTCGCGCTATCACGCGGTATGACGTCATAGAACCGCATTGCAAATTTGCGAACATATTTATAAATGGAACTTTGTGTGTGCGTATGTGAGTGTGTGTGTATGTATGTGTCTGTGTGTGTGTCCGTTACCTATAGACTCCGAAACGGGTGAACCGATTTTCTTGAAAATTTACACAGTTGTACTATAAGCGTCTGCGAGTGTTCTTAGCTAGGTTTTGTGTCGAGGTACCCCCGATAAATATCGAAAATCGATAATCGAAAAAATCCGGTTATCGAAGGAGTGGTCCGATTTTAATCAAATTTGATACACTTATAGATAAAAATATAAGAAACGATATTCAGAAGTTTCAAGGTTGCAGTTCTTACAGTAGTGCAGAAAATCGATAATATATATATATATATATATATATATATAAGAGACAATGAATGTCTATTATGTTTAATCATGAGCCATTCTAAACATCGTATTTGGGCTTTAATTTCAGTTGAAAATAAAGACAAAAATTCTCCAACATTTGGATATTTTTTTGTTAATTTGGTTCTAAGCTTTCGGCTCACATGAACCATCTTCAGAGAGGTTATTAAGACGGTAATACAGTAACATCCACTATCACCGACGATTTTATTTTGTGTTGACATAAAACTCCGCTAGGCAACGGCAATACTGGAGGCCACGTACATTAAATCCAAACAACCCACACTTAATAAAATCACATTTAAATCCGGTCATAACACGTTACATTGCATTTGAATACATGGTTTTGTTGTCATTTCGCGCTATCACGCGGTATGACGTCATAGAACCGCATTGCAAATTTGCGAACTTATTTATAAATGGAACTTTGTGTGTGCGTATGTGAGTGTGTGTGTATGTATGTGTCTGTGTGTGTGTCCGTTACCTATAGACTCCGAAACGGGTGAACCGATTTTCTTGAAAATTTACACAGTTGTACTATAAGCGTCTGCGAGTGTTCTTAGCTAGGTTTTGTGTCGAGGTACCCCCGATAAATATCGAAAATCGATAATCGAAAAAATCCGGTTATCGAAGGAGTGGTCCGATTTTAATCAAATTTGATACACTTATAGATAAAAATATAAGAAACGATATTCAGAAGTTTCAAGGTTGCAGTTCTTACAGTAGTGCAGAAAATCGATAATATATATATATATATATATATATATATATATATATATATATATAAAGCAAGATGTTTGTGTGTGTGTCTGTTTATCTTTCTCTATGTTTGTATTTCTTTCAGCCCTTTTATTTTGGTTTTTGCTTCGGATTTGGCTCTAAGTAGGTATAATTGTAGTTCTTAGTCTTAGCCATGATACCATTTATTCAGAGGACTTATTTAGCCTTCAAAATTCAGTTTACGACGAAAAAACTTATTTGATATCGATACCAGGAAATCAAAATTTGACTTACATCCATTCATTTTTCTTTCAGTCTACGGTTTCGCTTTAACTGGAAACAGCTATTGCTTTTTAGTCTTTCGTGCCAACGTCCAAAGAGTCTGAGCTCCAAGACAATGGATTAGTTTTAAAGCTTTCATTACACCCGAGCAACTTCGGGCTATACTGCTAGTATATATATATATATATATATATATATATATATATATATATAATGGGTCAACACCGAGTTGCAACACTCTCTTTCATACAAATCTTCAGACCTTCAAAGCATGAAATACTCAGGCTTGACCTCACCGTCCACTATTATTTTACATATGCTCTATCCCAATATTCTGAATTTTTACCTATGAATATATAGCATACCTTCAAACGATATTTTTATCTCATATATATATATATATATATATATATATATATATATATATATATATATATATTGTTTAGGAACTAATATTTTTTCTTAAACAAAATTTGAATGCTGAAAATTTTCTTCTAATTTTCATTTATTATTGAATTAAAAAAATCATAAATTTTGAAAATAAAAAAAAACTTAAAAATAAAATTTGCGATTGAAATTTGAAAAAAGTTTTAAAAATAAAAATCAAGTTTCAAACTTAAAATGAGAAAAAATAATAAATATTTTCGAAAAAATCGAGAACATTTTCCATTGGTGAAAATTCATAACGAAAACGCAAGCAATGAAAGAGTGGCAAAAAGATGAGGAAAGACAAAAAAATTGTAATATGATTTTTAGATATTTCAGGGAAAAAATGAATTTGAGAAAATGTTATAAAATTACTCCGAACCATCACCCAAGAAAAAGATCAGCAAGTTAAAGAAAGAAGAAAGCAAAATTTAATACACATAAATAAATAAAAAATAAAACAAAATCATAAAAAATAAAAGATAAAGAATGAAAGATCAATTTGATGAATGCTAACTGGCTCTTTATTGACATTTTCAAGCAGTGGAAAGATTTCCAATGATACAAGGCAAACATGGTGGATTCAGAAGTGTTTAGCTTGACTCTGCAAATAAAGTTGTTCCAATTTGTTTGAGTTTATTTACTTTTTTCAAATAATAATAGACGGTATGCAAATATCATTATTTTACTTCAGATTAGGTACTCCAGTCATTGATTAAACAAATTTGTTTACACATTTAATTAATATCAATAAAGATCAATATGACAATGTGTCACTTGACTTGATAGTGATGAGAAAGTATTGTCAAAAAAACCCATTGAACAAAAACTCGTCCATTTGCTTATTCAGCCCTGAGGCTGTTCATTTGTGGATGTTTATCACAAAAATATTCAAATAAACTTTAGCCCCCTAAAAAATTTAAATTAAACATTAGTTTCCAAACATAAAGAGATCAAAGGAGAAAATGAAACTGCATATATTGTAAATAATATCTGTGTCTATTTTCGAGATGAGATATTTTAATTATTTACGTCTTTGTTGACATATTCACAAAGTTTTGGCCGTTGTAAGTGTTATGGGGAAACACACCTATTCCTCAGATAATGGACTCTCCCTCCTATATTAATAAGAGTTAACAGGAACATCTTGGGAATTTCACAGGAGTTCTTTAGACTTCTATTGGAGTTCAGTAGAACCACTAGGCAGTTGATATTAGTCGGCAGTCAGCCAAATACTAAGGAGTCAGCTTTCAGTCGAAGATTACCAAGTTCCTAACATTTGGGGTAAGTTAAGTCGATTAGCAACCGACATAGCACGATTATAACCTTCAGTGCAAAAACTACTCTATAACAGTACGTTTCGGCCTTCTTCAGGTGATTGGAATTTGGCACCTGTTATAACTCGCTGCTAATTATTATCATATTATGTCTTGACTTACTCCAAACGATACTTTAACAAACATTCTATCGGAACTCACTTGGAATTCTGGATATTTATCACTGAGACATGGTGTGACACACAGTAGGGTTTATTGTGGAGAATACGGGCGCATACAATCGGGCTAAAGGTCAACAGATATTCAGCCCTAACAACCGCGTGATTAGGTATCTAGTATTGTCTACTTTTCTCAGCCGAGTGTCTTACTGTAAATAGAGCACATACTGAGTTTTAGTCTGCCCGTATACAGAGAGGTTGATTGACAATTACGAGCTCAATAAGAACTCGGGATATTTACTCAAAGATTCCCACTGAGAAGGGATGTGACACAAGGTTAGGTTTAACGTGGGGTACCCGATCTGGTACACCCAGGCCAAAGGTCATAATTTTTGTTGTGGAGTAGTTTCACACTGAAGTTTACAATCATGCTATGTCGGTTGCTAATCGACTTAACGTACCCAAAATGTTAGGAACTTGGTAATCTTCCACTGAAAGTTGACTCCTTACTATTTCACTAACTGCCGACTAATATCAACTGCCAAGTAGTTTTTACTGAACTCCAATAGAAGTCTAAAGAACTTCTATGAACTTCCCAAGAAATTCCCGTTATCTACTGCTAAGAAGGTTGGGTCACTATGTCGATCCAGGATGTTTTTTCCACCTGAATCCATCCTGCATATATACAAGTCAACCATCCGTCCGTGCATGGAGTACTGCTGCCATTTATGGTCAGGTGCCCCTGCTGTTCTCCTCAGTGTTCTTGACAAGCTCCAAAGGAGAGTCTGTAATGTGATAGGTACTGATCTGGCGACTCGACTGCAGCCACTTTCCCATCGTCGAAATGTGGCCTCCCTCTGTCTCTTCTATAAATATTTTCATGGCTTCTGCTCGGATGAGCTTAAGTCACTGATGCCTCCTCAACAGGTGTTTACCCGTGCAACCAGACTGGCAACTGGGTCCCACCCATTCACAGTCAGGTTAGCCAAATGCAGACGACAATTCTACTCCTGCAGCTTCTTTTCTCGCACTTCCCGCCTGTGGAACTCACTCCCGTATTCTTGCTTTCCTGACGGCTACAACCTCCAGAAATTTAAATGCAAAGTTAATACTCATCTACTAACCACTGGCCTCTAGCTCTCTCCCCTCCCCTGTATAACCTTCCCTTTCTCTCCTCCTATGTATCTGTCATCGCACCTTCTTTCTCAGCTTTCTATTGTTCCTTTCTAACTAGCTTGTACTTCTCACTCTTTTCTAATTAATCTTTTTACATTTATGTAACCCCCTGCACATCAGTGGCGTTTCCGCCTTGCTCGGAGTGAAATGATTAAAAAAAAAAAAAAAAACTCCATTATCTGAGGAATAGGTGTGTTTTCTCATAACATTTACCCAGCCTCAACATACCCAAAACACTTGTCTATTTTTCTGATCTGAGTCTCTATCAATAGACGAAGCCCTGAGTCAAACTCAACCCGAAAACTGAGACCTTGACAAGTGCGAGTTATCGTGGAATGCTGGGTATTTACCCAGAGTCCTCCCACTAAGATGGAATGTGACGCAAAGTTGGGCTTTATGGGAGTGGGAACCCGAGAGTGGACACTCAGGCCAATGGGCAATATTTGCCCAGCACCCGCATACACAGAATCGTACAATAAACATTTTTTCTTCTCATTTGAATCTTTGTCCATAGACAAAGGATTATTACTCCACTGGGCTCCTATAGTTAACACATTGTGTGAAAATTTGGAGTCAAAAAAAGGTCAGTCTTTTTCAAAATACAAATTATATTTTTGTTATACATACAAGTTACTTACTTACTCCCCACATTTATTACACAATATGTTACAGAACGAAATCAGCATGAATCTATTTAATATCTATTTACCATCAAGTCATGTGACACATAGAGCCACTTCACTTTCCAAGTCATTTAACAGCCATATGTGATACACGCTTGGGTGATCATATCTCAAAAGAGACATGACTGACTGGGTAGGAAATTTTCCTGCAGTAAGTTGCTATTATTTTCTGAGGTTGCCAACCAAGGCTATAGAAAATAATCTAGCCCACTATTTAACCCATAGTTGGGGGAGAAGAGATGGAATTATTGCACGTAAGCGAATGTAATGAATTCAACTGTAATATGAATTTAGCTCCCCGATTTCTTTTTTCCGAGCTGATATCTACTAAATTGCACCTTTAAATTAGCTGTTTTTTTTTAATAGTTGTGTTGCTCCGAGCAAGGCATTTTACTGCCACTGTTGACCAGGGGGTTACATAGAAGGAAAGTTATGAGAAAGAGTGACGGGTTATAGGGGTGTCAAAAAGAGGGTAGTAGAAGGATGAGAATACTTATGCGAGTGGAGTGGACAAACAAAGGAGAATGATATATATATATATATATATATATATATATATAGAGAGAGAGAGAGAGAGAGGATGCAAGTTAGTGAGATAGGAGATGACAATTGACTTTACATTTGAATTCTTGAAGATTGTAGCCATTTTTTACCCTAGTCCATCACGGATCAGAAATTCTTTCCAAGCTCAGCAGCGAGGTTTGCTTTGTCAGCCTCGGCAGATTTTTGATCGATGCGAGAGTAAACCGTAGTGTCATCAGCATATATGCCTACTTGGGATCTTATTACATCGGGGAGTTCGTTAATGTAGATAAGAAAAAGCCTGTTACCTAGAAGAGAGCCTTGAGGGACACCCGCGTTCATGTGATAGTATTGGGAGGTATGTGCGTTCAATACTACCTTAAATCTTCTAACATATTGAATTAGATAAAGTTATATTGCATTATGAATGTTTATTGTTTTTCACGCGCATGATCGTTGAAATAGAATATGCAAGTAATTGTTTATATAAACAGATTGAAATGAGAATGTGTACAAAAACAATTTAAAATTAAAATGCTATAAATAAGAAAAATGGATCAGCTAAAAAATCTACTGTCTGTTTCTAACGAAATTGGGAAACTGCATTCAGTTGAGGTTAAAATTCCAGTCAGTCCGTTTGTCAGTTGTGCCATACGTTATACACATTTGGGCAATCATGTCTCAAAAGAGACATGACTGACTGGGCAGAAGATTTCCTTGCAGTAAGTTGTCTTTACTTTCTGTGGTAGACTGGTAGCCAACCAAGGCTATAGAACCCAATCTTTCCTGCTTTTTAAGCAAGAGTTGGAAGGAAGAGACAGGTTACTATCTTTTCCAAAGGTATTTGCGCTTAAGTGAATGCAATAAATTTAACTTGAATTTGAACTCAGTTCTCCGATTTCTCATCTCAAGTCGATAACCACAGCTTAAAATAGAGTAAGGTACAATATGCTTCTAAATTGATTAGGTATCATTTAAAGGGTATCTCAAGAACACACATTTATACGTACAAGATCAGAGATTTAGTGTTATATAGATATATATCAAGATAATATTTACATTGTTTGGACAACAATGTAGCCAGGTATTAAACTCACAGCACTTTGGGTCATGTCACTGGAATTAAACAACGCTTATATCCACTGGGCCACGTGTCCTCAAGAAATACAGAAGTGGTGGACAAAAAACTTACAGATTTGGCATATGGAAGTGGCATTTCGCATGAAATAAAGGGTTTGGTTTAAAATTCCTAGTACCTGAAGAAGGCCAGAGCATAAAACAGCTGAAACATAGTAAATATGGCAATAAAGATGTGAACAACGTAAATAATTTAAATGCTACCCCATCTCAGAAGTATAAATATATCAATACAATTTCTCAACTATAAAATGATCATAAAACAACATTTCTTTCTTTTTACCCAATGTAGAAAAATTTGATGAGGTATATATATCTGTCCTCTTCTAAAAGAATATTTCCTTTCATCTTCAGGGCTGAGTTCCATGGAGGAAAAGCATTTTTCCATTCCAAGAATGTCTGCAATGATATATCATCCCATGTTACTATAAGTGGGAATTTCTTGAAACCTATTTTCTGCAAGTGGAATGCTTAAAAGCAACTTTTTTCCATTGATTGGAATGAGTTGTTTTTAAGCTGTAAAGACGCTATTGTTGAAGAACATCAGAAACATCTGGCAAACTGGAATCTTTTCAATGGCATGAGAAATATCTGGCAAGAAGGAATCATAGAAAGACATGAGAAAATTTCTGGCATGAGCTGGATCTCTAAAAGCTCAAAATAAACATTAAATAATACCAAAGTACATTCAAAGTCAAATTTACTTTAATATTTTATCAATTATTTTTAGTCGTTTCACCCCAAAACAAGGCAGTAATGCCACTGTTGCGCAGGGTGGGGGGTACAGAAGAGGAGAGCGAAAGGTTATGTCAATACAGAATGGGTTAGAGAGAGATGAGAATACAGGTGTGAAGACAGTTACGTGAGAGTAAAATGAGAGAAGCAAGATTAAGGGGGGGGATAAGTAATAATGGAAGACAAGGAGATAAGAGATGGTGATTGACGTTGCATTTTAATCTTTGAAGATTATAATTATCAGGAAAGCAAGTATACAGAAATGAGTTCCACAAACAGGAAGTGTAAGAAAAGATACCGTTATGGTAGAAGAGACAGTTACATTTAACGATCTTGACAGTAGAAGGGTGGGACCTTCTTGCCAGTGTAGTTTCTTGAGTAAATTATTGTAGAGGGGGCACTAGGGAACTAAGCTTATCAGAGCAGAACCTGTGAAAATATTTCTAGAAATGACAGAGGAAAGCCACATCTCGTCGGTGAGAAAGTGACTGGAGTCGAGCTGCTAGGTTGGGATGGATAACATTGCAGATTCTCCTTTGGATTTTGTCAAAAACAACAAAATAAATAGCAAGGGCACCCAACCAAATATGACAACAGTATTCAATGTATGGTTGGATGGTTGAGTTATATATGTCTAAGATGGATTCAGATGAGAAAAACTTCCTGGCTTGAAACAGTGACCCAACTTTCCTGGCAGTAGATTTAGCTATTGATTCAATGTAGTTGCACCACTTGAGGTCAGCTGTGAGAGTGAAACCAAAGAGGCACTGTATATTCTTTTCCGGAAGACGAGTTTGATTGATGCTGATGGTGACTTAGAAGAGATCATCTATGGTGGTTAAATGGTAGCAGCTTCCTTTTAGAAGTATTAAAATTTACAAGCTATTTCTTACTCCAGTCCACCACAGATTAGAGTTCCGCTTCAAGATCAGCAGCAAGTATGTCTGAGTTTAGTAATATTTTCAGTTGTAAGAGGCTTTTATGGAAACATTCTCACTGTTTTAAAATTAATGAGAATCTAGTCTACCTAGGGTTACTTTTCCCTTCAACCTCTTGGGACCTCATGCAATTAACAAAGTATCACTTACACTTTTCTCAACAATATGAAATATCACCTGTTACGTTCACTTTCAAGTGCTTTGTTATATGATTTTAAGACTCCCACAGGAGTGCTTTTTGAAACACTACAATCAAGTCATGCATCAATTATAATCCATCCTCTTTATTCTCAAAATCATCACTTCCTACCGCCTTCTCTTATATTCATATCATACACCTCATTCAGTAATGCTTTACATTGAGTTACTCTTGAGCGTTGCATTGCGTGAAAAGCCAGAAATCAGAGGGAATCAAATGTAGTTTGTATGTAGGACTGATACAACTTGGTGATGCAAGGGTTTGTCCAAATACTCAAGACAATAGAGGATTCAGAATGTGATAGCCACACACTATTCAAGCTCACCCAATAACATCTTATTTCAAACTGAGTAAACCTTCATAAATGCACTGTAAACTCTTCTCTGATTAGCTTCTATATGATATAATGTCTGTATGATGAGTTTGCAAAATATTTAAAATAACTGGATTGTATATTGAGAGATCTTGTATCTGTAGCATACGATTAACACCAAGAAATATCCAGCTGATTGAAACTGAATTTAATGTCAATGGGGAAACTTTGTTCTTTGAGAGATTGTTCTGCAATTATTCTAATATATACAAGGCTCATGACACCAGATGATACCATAATAAACTTTGTATTTAATGTCATACAGCATTATCAAAGAAACACGGTGTATCAGCAGGTTGAACAGAAAGATGACATTCTGGTCTGCAGATGCAAATCCACCCAACAGGTGAGTATCTGCTCGATACAGCTGCACTTAGGATGTACATGCAATGACAGGTAAATATATAAACACCAACCAGAGAGGAAACATGGTAGAGGTTTTTGATCCTCACAGATGATACCAGAATAAAAAGTAAGCACTCCAACCTTCCTCACGTACATATTTTATGAAATTCAAAATATTTAAAATGAAAAGATATTTTTCTATGGCTTTTATCTTTTATTTAATCCAAGTCTATATGGTTTCTAGCATTTCATTTTTGCCATCATCAGCAATATTTATAGAAATTTTAACTCTAAGTTCCTACATTCTTTTCTTAACACATGACTTGAAGTCAATGTACTCCCACACTGCCAAGCCCACAGCTTGAACTCTGCACTCCAAGAAACAAGAAAAATTCCCGAAAAGGTCCCTCATTGTTGTTCCATAATGGAATAAAATTCTTCATGACAAAACCAGAGAGAGATTGTAATTTATGAATTGGCTTGATCTATAATAGCTCAGAACCTTTTAGATGAGCCAAACAATTTGTTTCCTGGATGACGCTACAGATCAGTAACTGATCTCAAATGACTTGACAGAATACAGTTCGACAAGCAAATATATACTTCCGCATTTTCAATGTGGTTTCATTTGATAACAGATTCAAGATGCAAGTCAAGGCAGCTTCTTTTTGTCAAAATGTCTTTCTTACTAACATGATGCATGATTCAGTTTTCTTTTAAAGAATAAACTTGCCTGACTCACAGACAAGAATGAAGTTTGAGAAATAACTTACCTTTCCTTTGATCATTCATAGAAAAGCCATGATCTATAAAAAAATATATATATTTATAAACATGCATATCTCTATATACATATATATATGTGTGTGTGTGTGTGTGTGTTATCAGATTTTTATCTTTTATAGAGTTGTACAGCATATATAAATATATATGCGTAGATGTTAATAAGAATAACAAAAAAACAAATCTATATAAAATACTATTTGAAACATATGGTTAAGTGAAGATATAGGATTCACTATACATACACATGAAATCAGAGAAGGGAAATTTGAGTGCGTTATATACAAGATGTATATACACGTGCCAGTCACTGAAAGAACTCAATTCATTGCTGAAGAGTAATGCTTAAATCACTGAAGTAGTAACTAATTTTATCTAAATTTTCTTCTCTAGAGAGCTCAGCTCAATCATAATGAGAGCATAATATATTAGTCATCCACATACAAGCCTAATATATTATGCACTCATTATGATTTAGAAACAAAAATTGGAGACATTACTTCATGAAGACTCATGTCAGGCACAAGCTGTACTTGCAGAATAATTAGGATTTGATCACACAAGTTTTGAAATGTCTGAAAGCATTAGGAATTCTTCAAAAGCAAGGACATTGGGTGCCGTTTGAGTTCAAGCCAAGAGAAGTCGAACGGCATCTTGTAACGTGTGAGCAGCTGCTTCAATGGTAAAAACAATAGGTTTTTTGCATCGGATCATGATCGGTGATCAAAAGTAGATCAGTCAGTTGAGTGCCATACGTGATACACGCTTGGGCGATCATGTCTCGAAAGAGACATAACTGACTGGGCAGAAGATTATCCCGCAGTAGGTTGCCATTGCTTTCTGCGGTAGACTGGTTGCCAACCAAGGCTATAGAATCCAAACTGTCCTGTTATTTAACCCGTAACTGGAAGGAATAGGTGGATTAATACCTTTCCCAAGGGTATTTGAGCGTACGTGAATGCATTGAATTCAGCTGGAATTCGAACTCGGCTCCCCGATTTCTCGTTCCGAGCCGATATCCAATGCACATCCGAGTTTGAATTCCAGTTGAATCCATTGCATTCACTTACACACAAATACCCTTGGGAAAGGTATTAATCCATCACTCCCGTCCAGTTATGGATTTAATAGCAGGATAGATTGGGTTCTATAGCCTTGGCTGGCAACCAATCTACCTCAGAAAGCAATGGCAACCTACTGCGGGATAATCTTCTGCCCAGTCAGTCATGTCTCTTTCGAGACATGATCACCCAAGCGTATATCACGTATGGCACTTAACTGACTGAATATAACAGTTGGAAACATGAATAAGGCTTCTACTGGGCATAAAGTGGGGGAACAGTTTTATCTTGTTATGAAGTAATAAACTGAACCCCCCACTTATTACTACTTAATTATATAATATATATCTTCCTTCTCTAGCTATGAGTCAAATAACAGGACAGACTTAGCTGGCAACCAGTCTACTACACAAAGCAATGGTAACCTACTGCGGGATAATTTTCTGCCCAGTCAGTCATGCCTCGAAAGCGTGTTTCACGTATGGCACTTAACTGACTGAAAAGTAGATACTCTACGATAACCCCAAGCATAGAAGATCATGGGGTAAGTCCGACCGTGCATCAATATCAGCAACAAAGCTGAATATCTATAGTCCAAAGCTTCTGCTGGGTGTAGTTTATTATGAGCTGCTAAAATTAACCAAAACCATTACAAAAGCTCACTATCAACTACAAATGATGGGTTTGAACTGAGCATTGAAGAAAAATGGCTTTTATACAAGCAAAGACACAACAAATTTTGCAACATGACAACGTTAGGCCATACTGACTTGGCAGACCGCCTGCAGTCTCTCTCTCACCGGCGCGACGTGGCTTCCCTGTGTCTCTTCTATAAATACTTTCATGGCTTCTGCTCCGATGAACTTAGATCACTGGTGCCCACTAGGTTCAAATTTGCACGAGATACTAGATTAGCAACTAGATCCCATCCTTTTACAGTGAAACCAATAAAATACAACCGCAACTTCTACTCCAAGAGTTTCTTTTCTCGTACTTCCCGACTGTGGAATTCCCTTCCACATGACTGCTTCCCCGACGGCTACAATCTCCAGGAGTTTAAATGTAAGGTCAATAGACACCTCCTAACACACTGACTCGTTTCCATTCTTTCAAACACTCTTCCCATCCTCCAAACTATCTATCACCCCACTTCTGACATTTCCTATATCTAACCACTCTTGCTTGGAGTAAAACGATTAAAAAATTTTTTTTTTTAAATGTTGCAAAATGAATGAAAACCTACTTAGAAATGCTTAGGAAATGAGAAAGTAGAAATGAAGTTCTACCCCATCCACTGTTTTCACCAGACATTGCTCGGTCTGATTACCACTTGTTTCAATCAATGACGCATGACCTAGCTGAGCAGCACTTTAATTCTCATGAAGATGTCAAAAAATGGGAGGAACCATGGTTAGCTTCAAAAGACGTGCTGTTTTTCCTACATGCAATTCAAATGCTGCCAAAAAGATTGAAAAATAGTAGTTAGTGATGGGCAGTATTTCGGTAATATTTTTTTCTTTTACTAATTTTTGTAAATAAAACAATACTTTTCATGAAAAATTAGCAAGAACCTTTTCAAGGTCCTAATAATTAGAAACTTGAGAAACGTGATGACATATATTCTGAAAGAACATAGCATTTTAAATGCCGGTTTGGGGGATTAGCATTGGTTTTGTTTAGCTATCAATGTGGCAGTAATAAACTGAAATTTCAAAAATATGTGAAAAAAACTTCTACTTTGTTTAACCGCTTCCAAACTCCTATGAATAGAGTTTCATTTGTTTACTCAAAGGGATTGAATGTAGTACACATTAGAAGACTGCATATTCAAAAAATTTGTCTTCTTTGTTCCATGTCTATTCAGAACGTGGATTATCATGGCTCTCCACAACTTCCTGTTCTTTATAGCTCTAAAGTGTGTCTCTTTTTCGTCATCTTTATCTCTTAATCTTCTAATCTTCTAATCTTCTAATCCCTGTTCTGCCAATCATTTACACAAACTTGTTAAGTAGATTATGCACTGCTTTCCAAGCCGTCTTGCCTTCAATATGTACTAAGAGCATCAAATTCTCCAAGCCCTCTTTCCTCAATATGAGTCCAAAAATCTTGGTTGTCTATTTCTGATTCTAAGTATAAGTGTCCTTCTTGTTTCCATTTTCTCTAAAATGTCATTGTTGATTACATGTTTGGTCCATGTCATTCTCAACATCTTTCTGTAGAACCAAATCTCTGTTGCTTCAAGTCTTTTCATCTGTGATTTCCTGTCATTGAATAGATCACCCAAAAAACACAAAATTTGGTGAGGAATGTTCAGGAAAATAGTATTTAACTGATGATTCATCAAAACTTATATATTTTATTCTTTTTATTAGATGTTATTTCGATTTGGAATCATAACTTAATCCTTTATAATCATAAATATATTTAATTTGGTGGTCACCCAGAAATTAGTGTGTCAAATAGAGTTGCTTAGGTATTAGCCTAATACTGTGTTGCTGTTAATAAAGCAGGCGAAAGTGAAAGTCAAATGGCAAAAGTAACCGTTTATGGTAAATATCCTGAAACAAGTTTTATATTGTTGTTTTGTATTACATTGTGAGTAGGCGACCCCTTTACAGTCATCAGTTGGATTGTTGAGTGAAGACTTTTTACTATGATGTCACTTCCTGTCACTTCTGTTTGGCTCAAGTTCAAAGTGAATAATTGTTCATCAGTTGATTGGTGACAATTGAGCTCATCTGGTGACACAAGTCAAAGGGATTGAATGTAGCACACAGCAGAGGACTGATACATCTGTTCAAGGAAAAGGGAGTTCATTGTGACAATATCAGTCATATGTATATATTCACATACTGTAATAAAATCTTCTATTTATTTAAACTTTGATAAATGTTTTCCATCGTATGTACAACTAACAATGAATTTATACTTGATGAGATCACGTACTTGCCAAGCATCTATGTAGTCTGCTTCTCAGTCATACAGAAATGGTAGGAAGTGAAAGAATGCCTCCTAATTTAATGTTGACCCATAGTATCAGAGAGGGGGTTATAGGATACAAATTCTATATCATCCAATAGTTTAGTTAACTATTGGATGATATAGAATTTGTACACACAAAGTAAAATTGCACACCTGCGAAATCGGATCCAAATGACTAAAAGCATTTTAGAAAAACCCAGATCAAGGCAAATTTCACAAGTCAGTGTGAAAAGTAAAATTCTGGATCCTGATTGGATAGGAAATTGAAAATTCATATATGACGTCAGTAATTTTTTTTTCACACATGAAGAAAAAAATGTCTGCTGGAGCAGGTCACAATACAAATCCACTGCTTATCTCTTGACCATTCAAATAGAGTTCAGCATGGGAGTGGTTAGCTGAAGGACCTTGTGACAATGTAACAAAGGAAATTTCAAGAAGCCGTCCTGGACGTAATTTAGTGTTAGCACAACTATTGATGGCTTCCCAATGTTGCAACATGCTCAGATCTCTTTGCCCAACTGAAAACATCAAAAAGTCACTAGCCTAACAAACGTTAGTCTCATAGTGAGAAAGCAGACATTCTCACCACTTGGCCAAGCACCTATATATATATATATATATATATTGTAGAATTGGATTCTTTTTAAATCTACCCCTAAAGTTAATATTTTTATTTTTATTTATATTTTAACTTATATCTAAAATTTAGAATTCATATTTAAATTTAGGTTTGTATGTCAAAATTTTTTTCTATAAAATTTGTCCCATTTATTTAAACTAAAATCGTTTTGGTAAATTTAAAATTTTTTCAATGTTTGTTTCAACACGAATGATAGCAGTTTCCTTTGTTGCTATGGGAAAAGATTTTTTCCTTTTTCCTTTTCTTAGCTTACTTCCCTGTCAACCACCCCGTCCCCCTTTATCCCTTTGTTCTTTTTTTCTTTCTTTTTTCTTCCCTTCTTTTCTTTTCTTTTTCCCTTTGCTTTCGTTCCCCCTACCACTTCTATTCTCTTAGACATGGCTAAATTTCAACTTTTAAACTTTCAACTCAGATAAGGGAGAGGGGCGTTTTCTAAAAATAAACATAGGTATCTCTCTGCTTCCCTGTTTACTTCTTTAAATTCAATTTTTTTTTATTTTTCTGTGATGAAAATTTTTTTTGGATTTCTGCCGATATAAAATCTATTGTCATTTTGAATTTGATTGAATAAATATTTTTGTTGCTAAAGACGTGAGATTATTCTCATAGAAATAGCTATTCAACAAATTTGAACATCAAAATTTTGTTTTGTTTTATCTTATATATATATACATACATATATATACATATATATATATATATATATATATATATTATATTAGTCATCCACATACAAGCCTGTTTTGCTGTATCACAGCTTATCAGTGTGGCTAGACACATCCACTTGCTTCTGGCCAGGATCGAAACTCGACCAATTTGGTGTTAGTTGGAGTCACTGCTCCCTAAGCCATAGGCGCATGGAATCAGAGAAGGGAAATTTTAACGCGTTGCATATAAGCAGTGTATATACTAGCCAGTCATTGAAAGAACTCAATTCATTTCTGAAGAGTCATGCATATAGCCAAAATGGAAACTGTTTTTAAAAATTTTCTTCTCCAGAGAGCTCAATCGTAATGAGAGCATAATATATTAGTCATCCACATACAAGCCTGTTTCGCTGTATCACAGCTCATCAATGTGGCTAAACACATCCACTTGCTTCTGGCTGGGATATATATATATATATATGTTATGAATTATAATTTAGAATATGTACAAATTACAAACTATTACAAAGTGTACATTTTGTTTTGACATTGAAAGGACAACATCTCATCTGGTAGTAAACATTATTTTTTGAAGGGAGATGGAAAATTTGTTTTCTTATATTGGTAAATCTTGTGTGAGAAGTAAGGCTTGTAGAATATTCCATCTCACTTAAAAAAATTATGTTTACTATCTGATGAGACATTGTTTTTTGAATGTCAAAACAAAATGTACACTTTGTGGTAGTTTGTAATTTGTCAGTCAGTAAGTTAAGTACCATACATGAAACACGCTTGGGCGATCATGTCTCAAAACAAACATGATTGACTGGCAGAAGATTATCCTGCAATAGGTTGCCATTGCTTTCTGTGGTAGACTGGTTGTCAGCCAAAGCTATAGAACCCAATCTGTCCTGTTATTTAATCCTTAACTGGAATAAAGAAATAGATTAATACCTTTCCCAAGGGTATTTGTGTGTAAGTAAATGCAATGAATTCAACTGGATTTCGAATTCAGCTCCCCAAACTATAATTTATAATAAATATTCTTAACTTTATTTATATATAGAGCAGCGTTTTAAATTAATGTTTTGAACGTTGTTAATATTTTCTTATTCACTTGTACATAGATAGATACGTTAGGAGTGTGCAACTGTTTCCAGTTAAAACCAGTTGTCAACAGTCTTGAAAATAGAGCCCTCGTAACATTTAAATGTACTTAATGTATTTTACAGTTTTGACAGTGCAGAAATAAACTTTCACAACAATCAGCTAAGTCCGTCTGTCATTCTTGATTTAAATCTCCTTTTACACGCACAAACTTTTTTGAAAGTTGAGGTGTGAGATAAGAAAAGCCTGAAAAGAAAAGGGAATCAACAGTGTGGAAACTTTGTATTCATATGTGTGTATGCGTGGCATCAGTTTATATATATATATATATATATATATATATATATATATATATATATATATATTAGAAGTAGTACAATCTAATGGGTTGACAGTCCACTGTTTGTAGTTATTTACTTTATTAAGAGTGCTCGATACTTAGTATAGCATTATTATATATGTTAATATTTTTATTATAAGTTTATAATAAAAACAGATTACTGCAACACAAGAGCTGTTGTGTTTCAGTGCTTAATATGACAGTATGGAAATACAACAGCTCTTGTATTGCATTAAATTATGTTTTTATTATAAACTTATTATAAAAATATGACCATATATATATATATTTTTTTTTTAATCATCTCACCCCAAGCAAGGCATTCCACTGCCACTATTGTGCATGGGGTTACATAGGAGAAGGTAAAGAGAAGGAGTGGTTAGACATAGGGAATGTCAGGAGGAAGGTGACAGATGAGTAAGGATAGAGAGGATGAGGGTTGGGCAGATGGGAAGAGTGTTTGATAGAATGGGAGCAGGTTAGTGTGTTAGGACTATATATATATATATATAATATATATATATTAAGGGAAATGAAAAATAAATTCAGACAATGTGAGATAAAAAATAAAATAAATATTTGAGAAACAACAAAATATGGATTTATATTGGTAGCCAACATTATAATGTTTCAGTTGTTATAACGATCATCCAAGATTATATTTAAAACCTATTCCACACCCCTTATAATACCACCGCTACATTTAATATAAAATATATCTAAATTATTAAAACACATAAACATCAACAAAACATATATAATTACTGCAATATTAAGAAAAAACATAGATACAACTAAACAAAAAAAAACACAAATCCGTCAGCGAACTATTTAAATTTCATCTCGACGACTATTTCAAATATCAAAACGTTATAAGTATTTTGTGACTAACATCATAGTTTTCCAAAAACCGTAAAAATTTTTGACTTTTATCACATTTCTAAATTCATTCAGATGCCAAAACACCAAAACCTCCACACTACTAAAAATATAAGCCCTGATGATGGTTATAACAACTGAAACTTTATAATGTTGGCTACCCCACAATAAATCTATATTTTGTTGTTTCTCAAATATTTATTTTATTTTTTATCTCACATATATATATATATATATATATATATATATATATATATATACGAGTGAGTATAGAATGAGGAGAGAAAAGAAAATTTTTTTTTCTTTTTTTTTTCCCTATCCAAAATATTAATTTAAAACAGTGCTCGATATATAATGTATAGAGCTGTGAATATTTATTATAAATTATGTTTTAGAACATGTACATAATTTTTTCTATATATGTCCTCTTCTCTACAATCATATGGTTGTTTCAGTGTTTGGACTCAAACACGTCATCAGGAGATTTACTTCTCCCGATGATGTGTTTAAGTCTAAACACTGAAACAGCCATATGATTGTAGAGAAGAGGACATATATAGAAAAAATTATGTACATGTTCTAAAACATAATTTATAATAAATATATATATATATAGATAGATAGATATAATCATATGTAAAAAGATAATAATATTAACTCAGAAGTATATAAAATAAGTTGCATAATCTGTTTCTCACAATACATTTGAGAAACATGTAGAAATTAAAAAAAGTATCTATGAACACAAAAGGGACTTCATGAATAAAAATTTAATAAATTTAATAAATCCACTGGTCATACATAAAAATAAATTCAGCCACAATTTTGATTTAAAAATGTTATACTCATCAAAAGAAAAACATTTACTTTGAAGGAAAATCCTTGAGAGTACCAACATAATATATTATCAAAACATTAATCTTTCTCCATTTTTTTCCAATCTCAATATTTCTAATAGAACAAATAATTTATCAAGCCAACATATATAACAACTATAAAAAATACATAAGAAAATGGATAATTTCTATCATTGCAACATTTTGAAACAATATACTTCTCAAGAACAAATTCTCTTTAAGTATGAAGAATTATGTTATTAAATGTTTAATGTTTTTCAGTTGACCTTATGAATATTTATCACTGTTTCTTTTTTCAATAACCAACAACTTTTGTATATAGATACTTTATTTCAAATAAATTCATTTCATTTTTTGCCTTGATAAAGTTTGACAGTAGACAAACCGCATCAGATAAAATTAAATACAGCTTTCATTTTTTTCTTTTTTAATCATACTGTTCCACTCCTGAGGATTTTTTTTTAATCATTTAACCCCAAGCAAGGTGGTACTGCCACTGAAGTGCAGGGGGCTACATAAGAGAGTATAAAGTCTTAGACAGGAAAAGAGTGAAGACAAAGACAAACCAGCTACAGGGGAGAAGAGAAAGGGCAAGAGAAGGATGTGAACACAGGAGTGAAGACACTTGTGAAGGTAAAGAGAAAGGAAAAGAACAAGATACATGGGGTGATGTGGAAAGCACTGGAGTTAAATGAATATGAGATGGGAATTGACTTTGCATTTAAATTCTTGGAGGTTATAGCCATCAGGAAAACAAGTATATGGAAGGGAGTTCCACAGGCAGAAAGCACAAAAAAAGAAACTGCTGTAGTAGAATTGTCACCTGCATTTAGTTGATCTAACTGTAAAAGGGTGGTACCTTGTTGCCAGTCTGCTTGCCTGAATAAATTCTTGTGGAGGGGGAACCAGTGATCTAAGTTCTTCAGAGCAGAAGCCATGAAAATATTTGTAGAAGAGACAGAGGGAAGCCACATCCCGCCAATGAGAAAGTGGCTAGAGTTGAGCTGCCAGGTCAGATTACTTGCACCACCCCTACACACACATATATATATTGGTATAGATCTTAACATATACTGTTAAATATAAGAGACAATGAATGTCTATTATGTTTAATCATGAGCCGTTCTAAATGTCGTATTTGGGCTTTAATTTCAGTTGAAAATAAAGACAAAAATTCTCCAACATTTGGATAATTTTTTATTAATTTGGTTCTAAGCTTTTAGCTCACATGAGCCATCTTCTGAGAGGTTATTAAGACAGTAATGCAGTAACATCCACCATCACCGATGATTTTATTTTGTGTTGACATAAAACTCCGCTAGGCAACAGCAATAGTTACCAGAAATAACAAACGCAGTTCTCAAATTTGCATTGCAGTTCTATGACGTCACACTGTGTGATAGGTATAGATATAGATACATTTTGTTAAAAAGGACTGACAAGGAAGATTTTATTAATTTTCTATTTAATCTTTCCAGTATTCTTACATGTCTCATTTTTGCTGGAGATAAAAAATATAAAAATGTTTCATAATTTTTTACTTTGAAAGAACTTTCAGCCACTTCACTGGCCATTTTTAAAGATGTTATTTTTTTGAATGTTGTTATTTTTTAATTTTTTTTTGCTATCCTGTCATCTATAGTCATTATACATTTAAAGGCAACATAAGTCGCTATTTTCTGCCTCCTTCAGTCCTGTCCTTTTTATTGTCTATTCTCCTCTACAAAGTTTTCTCAGTTACCTTTTCTGTCAGTCAATATTTGAATCTTAGTGAAATGATTAATATGTGTGTGTGTGTGTGTGTTGGATATTAACAAGGGTGACAAAGGAGACAGCAGCTTTTTCTAGTTATAGGATGCTAATTGACCAAATTTAGGCACAAGAGTGAAACATCTCCATTCTCTTTGTGTTCCATTTTGTAAAAAAAAGTTCTCTTTAGACAGTTTCTCTCTAAGAGGCACCACTTTATAAAACAAACTCCCGAGAGGATGCTTTCACAAAAACAAGAATTTTAATCTTAGTGTAGGGTCAATGTTATACATATCTTCAAAATCTGCACCAAGTTCTCCTACTACATCCTAAACCTCATTTCCTAACTCTATATTGAGTAGCACTTGGGCCTTGCATTGGAAAACAAAAAAAAAATTGTTCACCTACTTTCTATTAAACATTATATAACCCTCTTTTCAGAATACCTAAAAATTGTACAGTGAGCAGGGAGGAGTAGATTCATGCTTAAACATCAGTTTGCCGATTTTGCTTTTTTGTACTGATAACAATCATTTTCTCCTCAACCTCAAAAATAGTAAACACGATTCATTATTCCCTGATGATTTAAAAACGTGCATCATGAAAAATATCTAGAGAAACCTAGAAAATGGGGGTTAATTCAATACTTTGAACAAGCTGTTAAAATTCAATTAACTTTTGCCCCACACTTAATAGACAAACATATACAAATTATGTAATCATAATTGCTTAATTACAGTTTCTTGCAGAGATTGTACAATCACATGTTATCAGTATTTGAACAAGACCAGTACAATCAAACTCTTGGTCACGGCTTTTGAACTATTTTGTCTACCAAATTTTCCCCACAAGGTTTACATCTAACCATTGTTCAGTTTTCAATTATTTCCCAATGTTGTTGCATGCTGGGGGTCATCTTCCCAGGACAATATTTTCAAGAAATCATCACCTTGATAAATTGTCCATAGATAAGATTTCATGGTCGGAACATCAGTTTCGGAATATTTTCAGAATATATGTAGCGGGAAGTCTGCTGAGGTGGCTAGGCTAATCCCCGTTGCAGATGCCTGCTCAAGTACATTTGTGTTTCTTCAATGCCCACAGAATCAGCCTGTGGTTTGTACTGTAATTATGACAAACAGACGTTAGTTGCAGTTTTTGTGAGAGAGCATATAATCTAGCATGATCAGTATTTAAACAAGACCAATGCCAAACTCTCAGTGTTGATGACTGAAAGCAAAACCATAAATGGTTTTGACTATTTTGCATTTCCAATTTCCCTCACAAGGTTCAGGCTAAACTGCTGTATTTTTTAAGCATTCATCTCCTCAGGTCATAATTATCACAAAGTTACATTCTTGATGAATGAATTCAGTGAGATTTAAAACCAGGTCTCGTTTTAACAATGCCAACGTTCTAACTACTCAGATATGCCCTTATGATAGACATGCCGAAAACCAAAAACAGCAAAATTTGTCAAAACACATTCAGATAAATATACAGATAATTTTTATTCTTGATAACAACTGTAGTGACAATCAAAAGTCATGTGGAAAAATGAATTTTGTGAAAGTTTCACATTTGTAATGCAGATAGAAAAAACTCTAAGATGAAAGTTGGTTGAAACTATATATAAAGCTAAATAGATAAACTTTGTTTATCTTATTCAATACAACTCAATGGGCAATCAATCTATCTATCTATCTATCTATCTATCTATCTCATTCTGTTCATATCTATCTATCTATCTATCTATCTATCTATCTATCTATGAAGTGTTAATGTGGAAAAATTTGTCACTTAACTGAGCAGGGCTTCAGAAAAAATAGAAAAAGCAAATAACTCTCACCAGTAAAGACATTACGATATTGCCTTCACAAAACATTCCAATTGATATGACTGAAATAATACTACATATTTAGCCAAGTGACAAACTTCCCCACATTAATTCTTTTCATGTTCTATACTTCTCTTGATATCGAACACTTTATGACAAAAATCTGCTTGGCTAAAATGTCTTCTACCAGTAATGTACTGGTAAGAACACTTATTTTGAGTAGGCTTCATTACAATTTAACACTATCTATCTATCTATCTATCTATCTATCTATCTATCTATCTATCTATCTCAGTCTCTTCATATCTATCTATCTATCTATCTATCTATCTATCTATCTATCTAGTCTGTTCATATCTATCTATCTATCTATCTATCTATCTATCTATCTATCTATCTATCTCAGTCTGTTCATATCTATCTATCTATCTATCTATCTATCTATCTATCTATCTCAGTCTCTTCATATCTATCTATCTATCTATCTATCTATCTATCTATCTATCTATCTGCGCATTTGTGTATCTGAATATATATATTTATCTATATTTATCTATAAGAGTAAAAAGATTAGATAGAAGAGAGTGAAGAGAAAGATGAACTGGTTAGAAGGGAGCAGGTTAGAAGGGAGATGAACTGGTTAGAAGGGATGGGAATACAGGTGTCATGACAGTTGCAAAGGTGGAGAGAAAGGAAAGGATATACAGAATGGTGTAGAAAGAACTAGAGTCAAGTGGTTAAGAGATGAGTATTGACATTACATTTAAATTCCTGGAGGTTGTAGCCATCAGGAAAGCAAGAATATGGAAGCGAGTTCCACAGGCAGGAAGTACGAGAAAAGAAGCTGCAAGAATAGAATTGTCATATGAATTTGGTTGATCTAACTGTGAATAGATGAGACCCAGTCTGGTTGCATGAGTAAACACCTGTTGCAGAGGCACCAGTGACTTAAGTTCGTTGGAGCAGAAGCCATGAAAGTTTTTATAGAACAGACAAAGGGAAGCCACATTCAGTCATTTGGGAAGTGGCTGGAGTCGAGCCACCATATTAATACCTATCACATTACTGATTCTCCTTTGGAGCCTGTCAAGAACACTGAGATGAACAGCAGGGGCGCCTGACCATATATGACAGCAGTACTCCATGCACGGATGAATGGTTGATTTGTATATATGTAGGATGGATTCAGGCAAGAAAAACATCCTGGTCCAACACAGTGACCAAAACTTCCTAGCAGTGGATTTAGCTATTGACTCAATGTAGTGGTTCCACTTGAGATCAGAAGAGAGGGTAAGGCCAAGGAGGTGCAGTGTATTGCTCTCAGGGAGGCTCGCTTAGTCCATGCTTATGGGAGGCAGGAGAGATTGCCTATGATGATTGACAGACAGCAGCTTGGTCTTAGACGCATTGAAATTTACAAGTCACTTCTTACCCAATTCACCACAGAATGTAGATCCTTCTCAAATTCAGCAGTGAGATTATGTTTGTCTGCCATGCCGGGCTTCTTACTGATGCGGGAGTAAATTGTGGTGTTATCTGCGTAGATGCCTACTTGGCACTTGATCTCGTCTGGGAGATCATTTATGAAAATAAGGAAGAGCGTCGGGCCTAGGATAGAGCCCTGGGAGACAGCAGCATTTGTACAGTAGGATGTAGAGGCATGCCCATTCAAGACGACCTTCATTATGTGGTTATTTAGAAAAGATTGGATCAGATCAAGCAGGCGTTCGATAATACCGTAACCCTGTAGTTTGCATAGAAGGCCAGTGTGCCAAGCCCTGTCAAACGCCTTGAAGATGTCCAGAGCAATAGCATGAGCCTCACTGGACTCCTCAAGGGCCTGGAACATGTACTCTGTAATGGTCATGTCGGCCGTGGACCAGGCAAAGCTGAAGCTATACTGCCTGTCAGAGAAGAGTTTATGTGCAGTAAGATGTTGAACTATTTCAGCATTAATGATGTCCTTGAACACTTTACTGAAAATTGGTAGAAGGCTGCTAAGGTGATAGTTGGATTGGTCCGAGGGTTCGCCAGAGTTCTTAAATACAAGAACAACAGAAGAGGACTTCCAGCATTCAGGAAAACAAGACGGAAAAAGGCAGTAGTTGTACAGTTTAGAGAGGACAGAGGAGAGTTCAGAGGCACATTTTTTTAAGGACAATCACCAGGGTTCCATCACCACCACTCGCCTTATAGGGGTCAAGTTTTGATATTACTCAAGATACTACTTTTGGAGTAATGTATACATCACACAGTTTAGCCTCAGTTCTAATAGGGAAGTCGGGTGATGGTACTCCAGATGAATCAAATGTGGAGTTGGATGAGAATCTGCGAGCAAAGCACTCGGCATTGTCCGCTGGTGATGTGAGGACCTCAAATTCATTGATTAAGAGAGGGATAGAGGATTTGCTATTGTTCAGCACCCGTTTGCATAACCACCAGTAGTCTTTGAAGCCGAACTTGCGGTCAGCTATGCACTGTCTCATTCTCTCAGAAAAAATGCTTGGCATCATTCAAGATTCTCTTGTACTCATTACAAGCAGACATGAATAGGTGACTACTGTGGTCAGATGACTGTCTCCAAAATAGTTGGAAGTAGTGGTTCTTGTGGACAATGGCAGCCAAACAGGCAGGAGAGAACCAAGGAGAGGAATAATGTTTCTGATGAAACTTCCTGGTAGGTATGAAGGCATCAATGCCAGCTTTCACCCAGGACGAAATCTCAGAGGGATAGTCATCAAATGGAAGATTGAACACTTATCCCAAGGGTTGTTGCATAGGAAATCCCGGAAGGCATCCCAGTTCGCTCTTTGGTAGCAGTAAGAGGTCCTATAGGTAGGAGGCTCCTGATGGGAGTGAAATAGAGAGAAATATTATGAGAGACAACAGCATGGTCGGAGTTGCCGAGAGGGCAAAGCTGTGAGATTTGGCAGGAGTCAGGTGCGGAGGTAAAACATATATCTAGTAGTGAGATGTGTCCAGAGGGAGTGCTGGGAAAGTGTGTGGGGAAGTCCACTACTTGCATAAGGGATTGGGAAATTGCAAAGTTCATGGCATGGGTGCCAGCTGAATCAGTAACAGAATCTTTAAGCCACTAAGCATGATGGGCGTTAAAATCTCCAAATACAAATATGTGAGTGAATGGGTGGGAGGAAGTAGCCTTATCTATATTGTCAGAAATGCTGTCTAGAAGGGAGCAGTCAGGAGAGGAGAGGGAACAGTAAAGGAAGAAAAGATAGCTAACGAACTGAGAAGTGACAGATGGAGACATACATATTGGTGGTCAGGGGATTTGAGCAATGTCACCCAAGCTACAGGGAGGTGTTCACTAATGTAGACCCCCAGCCCATGCATATAGACAGTGGAATCCTTCCTTAAGAGGGGAAGATAACCAGCAATCAAAAAGTCATGGAATTGATGAGTTGAGGTTCGTCTCACAGAGCACTAGGATGTCAGGGGATTTTTTTATAATATGTATATATATATATATATATATATAGCATAATGATGATGCACGTATACTGTCTTCATAGGAAAAACTTCTAAAAAGTTGTAAGTTTAAAAATGTATATTTTTGACAGTATTTATTTATTTCTATTATTATATATATATATTTGATATTTCAGACTGGCCTCAGTCTTTCATCAGAAACAAATTATTTTAAAATTTAAACTACAAGTGTTCGTCATGAGAAGTGTCTGTTGCGAGATGTTTACATCACTTGATGTAGAAATTGATAGTTTTTTTAATATTTTTAAACATAAATCTAACTGTAATAATACTTTTAAATGTTGTTTTAAAGAAAATGTTTGAGCAATGTCACCCAAGCTACAGGGAGGTGTTCACTAGTGTAGACCCCCAGCCCATGCATATAGACAGTGGAATCCTTCCTTAAGAGGGGAAGATAACCATATATTTATAGAGGAAAGCTTCTATCCTACAAAAGTTAGTACGAATGTCCCAAAGAGAGAAACAATCTAACAGCCGGCAAGGAAAAAGAAAGAGAGAAACAAAGAATCCAAAAATCAAAGAAATTTCTGCCAACTTAAAAAGAAAACCAAACATTCAATTAAGCATGAGAAGTTTAAAATTAATCAAAAAATGACTTACTTTTAAGAATGTTTTAAAGAAAGTTGCACTCATCCCAACACCTATATTGTAATTTTGTTATTACAATGGTTTATAAAAGCATGATGTCACTACACAAAAATTTTTATGTTACAGAACAAAACTGTTCCTCTTCAGGTGATATGTTAAAATAAACGGTGAAAATAATTTATTTTTGAAAATACGAATTCATGGTTATTTATAAAATTAGGGAGTGGTAGTTGGAGTTAGAGGAAATGCTTTTTGGTGTGTCAAAATTGTTCAATTAAAACTGAGAATTATGTAACTATGGTGATTTAATATTTGGGTTGAGATAGGATGGCTTAGATCTAGACATGTCACTTTTTAATTTTGTCTGGGTAAGATGCACAGTGGGATCTTAGATTTTTTAAAATGAGCAAACAATAATTTTGACAGGAAGTTGGATTTTAGTTATGATTATTGAACAATAGATTTTTTACTCCTATTTATGAGTAAAGGGGATAGAATGTTTAGGTCAGAATTAGGATTGAATAATTGTGGTATCCTTAGTTTTATTGTATTAAATCATTTTCACCATTTATTTAAACATATCACCTGAAGAAGAACAGTTTTGTTCTGAAACATGAAAATATTTGTGTACTGATATGATACTTTTATAAACCATTGTAATAACCAGATTACAATATAATGCTCTACTCTGTATTGAGCACACTTTATGAAATTAAATGCTTGAAAAGTGAATTTTTAATCTATGTGTTTATTCCTTTTTTTGTAATATGTATATATATATATATAGCATAATGATGATGCACGTATACTGTCTTCATAGGAAAAACTTCTAAAAAGTTGTAAGTTTAAAAATGTATGTTTTTGACAGTATTTATTTATTTATTTCTATTATTATATATATATATATTTGATATTTCAGACTGGCCTCAGTCTTTCATCAGAAACAAATGATTTTAAAATTTAAACTACAAGCGTTCGTCGTGAGAAGCGTCTGTCACGAGATGTTTACATCACTTTATGTAGAAAGCGATAGTTTTTTTAATATTTTTAAACATAAATCTAACTGTAATAATACTTTTAAATGTTGTTTTAAAGAAAATGTTTTTAAGTGTATCTAAAAAAATATTTAACTATTGAAATATTTATAAACATTCAAAACACCTAAGTCCCTATTTAACCCTAGCCTATATGTATTTAATTTTAAAATCCAGTATTTTTCTTTCTTTCTGCGTGAGTATGTGGAACTAAAATCGGAATCTATCAGTAAACATTTGCAGTTTTCTAATGTGTGTTCTGGTTGATTGAAGTGTTCAGCTATGGGGGAATAAGGGTTGTTTTGGCATTTGCTTAGTTTATGATTATTAAAACGGAATCTGAAACTGTTTCCAGATTCACCAATATATCCACTATTTGGACATATTGAACAGAAGAGAAAATATATTATATTTTAGCTGTCACAGGTGAGATGTGGTGGGTGTAATTTGATGTTAGTGTTGGGTATAGAAAATACTGCATCATTTACTAAATGTAAACAATGAGGTGTTGATAAGAATGGCAACAAAAAGGAAATTAATAGTGAGCATCAGGAAGAGACAACTGAAGTTCCTGGGACATGCAATGAGGAAGGAGGGCTTGGAGAACCTGATACTGACAGGCCAGATAGAAGGAAAAAGATAAATGGCAAGTAAAGGAAAGCAAAAAGAAAAGACAAAGCATCAACTGCAAGATGATGGGACGCATGTTTCAACAAAAGACCCTATTACAAAAATTATAAATTGCAGATACCACAGTCAAACTAATACAAGAATTTAATATCTGCAAAGTGTTCGAACAGAGGATGGAAAGTATAACACTGAAATCAGAAGTCACATTTTGATTGCAAAATATGCCAATCAAAAGCTAAGCAAAATATTAATAAACAAGAAAATTGCATTAGAAACAATGAAAAGAGCACTGTTACATAATATTAGTACTCCTATTTTACAGTGAATGCTAAACAATCTCCTCACAGATCGAGAAGAAATTTGGTTCTACAGAAGAATGCTGGGAAATCCATGGCCTAAAAATGTAACAACAAAGTTTTAACCCTCTAGGGCCATTCGTATCATATTTGATACAGTATGAAAACAAGCCTTGAAAGAAATATTTTCCTGAGAAATTTTTTAAGAGAAATATTTTATAAATTTCAAATGAAAGCAGTACTGACTGCTCAGTCAATGAATACCAAATGTTTCCTTATAGGGAAATACCAAATGTTTCCTTATAGGGAAATACTGTATCAAATATGATACGAATGGCCCTAGAGGGTTAAAGAAAATTGAAACAAAAAGTAGATTTATACTCAACATCAGCTGAAGTATCTGAGACATATAATGAGGAATGTGCACTTAAAAAACTTGATACTCACCTTCTTGCATGAATTTGTAGCAGAACAGACACAGATGGAATCGGAGAACCTGATATATGGTAATATATAAATAAAACTCTGAGTATTCCTGTCTTTGTGCTAGCACAGCTGTTGACGGCACTTGAATATTTCCATCTACCCTATTTCACTTATAAGGCTTTGGCCAACCTGTTTTCACACACTAGGATAACGATAACCTATACAGACTAACATTAAGAATTTACCTTCCTGAGAAATTGAAAATGGTAAGATTTAAACCTGTTTTCATTTTTGGAAAGTGAATATTTTATTCATAATAGGATACATGAATTAATGATAAAAAATACTCAATTTTTTTATATAGTTAAAGAAAAAATTATTGCATACATGTTCTCAGATATTCATTCATACTAGTAGACTTGGCTTAGAATCTAAGTTTGAAATTCTAACAGAAATAGAATGTGTTTTACTGGCCAAGAATTAATATAAAATGCCTCCAAGAAGTGAACAAGATGTTGCAATGTAAACTCTAAAATATTGATTCGTGTCCTCTTACATAGATTTTAAAAATAAGTTTAGATAGATTTTTAAAATCTTACAATTTACATCAATGCTGATGATCCGATCATTGATATCGGCTTAAAATGATTTTTGAATCAGTGAGATAAGTAAGATTCTTATTTCAGATATACTTATGGGTGATAAGCAAAGGCTTATAGGTTTTTCATGTAGTCCTCTTCATAGATTTACACCTAACAATTTCTGATCAATAAAACCAAAAGAATCTAATTTTTAATCTTGGTATTTAAATCAGTTCTTCATCTGCTTCTCTTGGCATGAATTGGTGCCAGCAGACCGTATTTTGTTGCCAATAATCCCTGTGCATGTCGAATATAATTTATTAATAGAATATATTTGAGTTCACACTGCTCATTTATAGAGTGTCTGAGAACAGAGATTGCAATATAACCGCTATAATAAAGCAGGTGTAGTCATCATCGTCAAGAGAAATGGAATCAGGCAAATTTTAGTTCAAATTTTGTCCAAGGTTATTGCGTTTACATATTTCCAATTTAGTTTGTCCTTTTTCTTCTTCTTTTTCTATCTGCTGTTTCATTTCAAGATGTCAGCAATCGTGGCTCTTCACAATTTCCTAGCCCTTAGCAGTTTTACTTATTTGCGGAAGCTCTCCTCTCCTTTTTCACCATTCATTGACATAAACTCATTAGGTAAAAGACTTGATGTCTTTCATTATTGCTCATTCCCTCTATATGCCTTGTGAGACTTAAGTTTGCCAAGCACACTTCTCTCATTATGTGTTCAAAGAATTTCAACTATCTGTTACTGATTTTGAGTAAAAGTGTTCTTTTGTTCAGTCAGTTAAGTGGCATATGTGATACATGCTTTGGGTGATCATGTCTGGAAAGAGACATGACTGACTGGGTAGAAGATTATCCCACAGGAGGTTGCCATTGCTTTCTGCAGTGGATTGGTTGCCGGCCAAGGCTATAGAACCAAATCTGTCCTTTTATTTGACACATAGCTCGAGGGGGAACAGATGTAGTATATTATTAATTAGTAATTAATGGGGGATCAGTTTATTACTTAATAACAATATAAAACTGACCCTCCACTTTATGCCCAGTAGAAGCCTTAATCATGTTTTTAACTATTATATTCAGTCTGTCAGTTAAGTGCCATATGTGATACACGCTTTGGGCGATCATGTCTCGAAAGAGACATGACTGATTGGGCAGAAGATTATCCCGCAGTAGGTTGCCATTGTTTTCTGTGGTAGACTGGTTGCCAGCCAAGGCTATAGAACCCAGTCTGTTTTATTATTTAACCCAAAAGTGGAGGGAAGAGATGGATTAATACCTTTCCCAAGGGTATTTGTACATAAGGGAATTCAAACTCGGCTCCCTGATTTGTCATTCCGAGTCAATATCCATTGTGCCACAGCGCACATCCGTTCTTTTTGTTACCATTTTGTTTAATACTTCCTTGTTACTCACTCTGTCCGTGAAATTTTCAGTATTCTTCTGTAAAAATAATTGAGCTGATTTAGCTTTATAGCTTTGATCAGGCAACTATCTCTATCGGATTACACAAGGCCAACACCCCTGAGTTTTACCACCTTACACTCATCCAAGTTATAAATATTCCGGTTTAGTTTAGCATGCTATTCTGGTGACCTGGTGATTGCACTTAAATGCATGAAATTTGAGTTGTGGCCATTTGCATGTTTTAGGATCAAACAAAATTTTAGTTATATTTAGTTCTAACACTTTGTGTGGTACTGTGCACTTTTTCTATTTTGGTTTACAATTAGTAGCTTTTACTACTAGTTTCCTATATGTAATATACATACACATACACACACACACACACACACACAAACATACACACACACACACACACACATATATATATATATATATATGTATAAAGAAAAACTCAACATGTCATTTAAATTAGTTATAAACTAAAATTCATTTCAATGAGCTAAATTAGCTCATTTCATCAGACACGACAATATTCATATTGCTCTGGATAATATCCATTGAACTCTCTATACAGATATGACAATTAATATTTTATATTAAGTTGATCTTGTTGGATTATCCTGGCCGTTTACAGATTGGACATCTCTCTCTCTCTCTCTCTCTCTCTCTATATATATATATATATATATATATATGTATAGTAAATACTAAATGCTAGATCATAATACTTAAAATGTATGCTACTATGTCCTTAGCAAAGAACCTTTGTGATTTCATATTATCTCATTGATGATTTCATGTTCAGTGTTGTCCATCTCAAATGCTGCCAAAAAGATTGGAAAACGTAGTGGCTACCGATGAAAAATACTTCCAGTGACATGTTTCTTACTAATTTTGTAAACAAAATATTACATTTCATGAAAAATTAGAACTTAACCAAGGTCTTTATATACATATATATATATATATATATATATATAGCACAATGATAATCCACATATACTGTCTTAATATGTATAGGAAAAACTACTAAAAAGTTGTAAGTAAAAATGTATTTTTTTGACAGTATTTATTTATTTCTATTATTATATTTGATATTTCAGACCGTCCTCGGCTTTTCATCAGAAACAAATGATTTTAAAAATTTAAATTAGAAGTATTCGTCGCGGGAGCATTTGTCACAAGATCGTTCGTCACGTGATGTAGATATATATATATATGTGTGTGTGTGTGTGTGTGTGTGTGCATGTCTATGCGTGCGTGCGTGTTTGAGTGTGTGTGTATATATATATATTTGTATAGTAATATTTTTATTATAAGATTATAATAAAATATTATTATATATAATGCTGTACTAAGTATCAAACTCTCTTAAGAAAGTAAATCTATTAGTTTGTACTACTAATATATATATATATATATATATATATATACTCAGATCTGAAAGATAGAAGGAAGAAAGAAAAGAAATAATGAGAGAATATAAGGAAATAAAAAATATGAAAAGAAGAAAATAAACATGACACCATACACATCTGCACATGCCGACACTTACAGACAAACATGTCCATGAATACAAACATGCACACACTTACACACACACACACACACACACACACACACACACACACACACACACACACACACACACACACACAAATACTCACATACATACAAGATGAAAAACAACATAACATCAATAAAAAGGCACATAAATTATTTTTTGTATAAAAATAATGAAAATAAAATAAATCAACAGATAATTGCTGAAACCTCCTGATGAGTGAATCAAACGATTGCACAAATGTTTTTCTACAAAACTCTGGAGTAGAGGTCATGAATCTAACATCATTCATCTAAGATAAATTCTATATTATTATTATTAATCCCATATATATATATATATATATATATATATATGTGTGTGTGTGTGTGTGTGTTGCTCTCACACACTGATTGAGCACTATGGAGGAATGGTAGACTATGAAAAAACAGTAGCTACTCATACATCTATGCATTGTTCATTCAGGTATGAATTTGGCATGTGTTTACATTGTATATAAAACGCTAAAGTATGCCTTCCTTTACCAAGTGCCCATAGCTCAGAGGTAGGATTGCTGACTGATGTCAATCTGGCCGGGTATCAATCATGGCTAAAAGCAACTGGATGTCTAACCATACTGATAAGCTGTGATACAGCAAAACAGATCTGTCTGCGGATTTATATATATATATATTCACACATACACACACACAGAGAGGGTGGTGGGTAAATTGTTGATATTTTATATTTTTAATTACATGCATGTACCTTCTTTGTTTTAGACTTTGTCAATGGTACAGTATAGTAGGTTCTCTCCACCAGAGATTTGGAAATGGCATGCTCTTCTTTTAGTTATTCATGCCAGAAACTCAAATACGAAGATTTCAGAGTGTCTGGGTGCCTGTGCGATAACAGTACAGAGGATTCAGAAAGAGTTGTTTGTTTATAATGGTAACTACAAAGATGTTTGGAGTGATAACCAGTGATGGTGATGTTATACCTCTATTCATCGTCCCAAAAACCTACATCAAGTGCCTTGAGAATATAGTGCTGCCAAGGTCAAGCGTGCCGATGGAAGACCCTACGTCTGGCAACAAAAGTCTGCAATATGCCAAACAAACAGGAGAATTCAGTGATTGCTGGCAGACAATTTCTGCAATGACATCACCCCTTACATCTGGACACCTAACCCTCCCTGGACTGCACCTTCCTTTATTATTATTTGTAGGGCAGATTTGGGTTAGAGACAAACAAAAACCCTTGTAGCACAAAAAATAAACTGAAGGCAAGGATTATGGCAGCATTGACCAACTTAATCAGGGAGACCATCCAGAAGAGTTACAAGAGATTCTGAAATTGTCTAGCGGCTGTGATTGAAGTCAATAGCAATTTTACTATTTTTTTTCTTATAATCATATCACCCCAAGCAAGGCATTTTACTGCCACTGTTGTGCAGGGGGTTACATAGGAGGAAAGTTATGAGAAAGAGTGACAGGTTATATAGGGGGTGTCAGGGAGTAAGTAAGAGAAAGATGAATGTAGCCATAAACTAGGGGATCAATTTCTATATTGATTGTAATGTAGAATTGATCCTCCACTTTATATCCACATTATAATAGTATAGAATTTTTTTTTATAATCATATCACCCCAAACAAGGCATTTTACTGCCACTGTTTTGCAGGGTGTTACATAGGAGGGAAGTTATGAGAAAGAGTGACAGGTTATATGGGGTGTCAGAAAGTGGGTAAAAGAAGGATGAGAATACTGATGAGTGGAGTGGACTGAGAAAGAAGCATGAGAGGGAGGATGCAGGTTAGTGAGATAAGAGATGACTATTGACTTTATATTTAAATTCTTGGAGATTATAGCTGTTGGGGAAGCAAGTAAGCAAAAGGGAATTCCACAGGTGGGAAGTGTGAGAAAAGAAGCTGCTGGAGAATTTGCGTTTACATTTTATTGGTTTCTCAGTAAAAGGGTGGGACCCAGTTGCTAATCTTGTGGCTCGAGTAAATTCATATATAGGGGTCACCAGTGAGCTAAGTTCTTCGGAGATGAATAAATACAGAATAAATTTACTCTTTAGTAATGTCAGTGTTATTTTCATTTCAGCTTAATTTAGACAAAAATTTATTCATCTCATCTTGTACATATACATATTTCATTAAATATTACGAACAAGAAATTTTTTGACTAATTCAGAAATTCATCTTTTTCAGGATGTAGGTAATCATAGACTTCCACTTGGCTCTGTCTCTTGTCTCTCTCAGTAATTTTTCTCTTGGTATCTCTTCCAATCCCTGCTTCGTCAACCATTTGCTTAGACCTAACAAGTACGTCTCGCACTGCTTTCCTCTGTCTCTGCTTTTATTTATCTGACCTGTGAGTATCAAGTTCTCCAGGCCTTTCTTCCTCATTACGTGTCCCAGGAACCTCATTTGCCTCTTCCTGATATTTATTATTCAGTTGTAATTGGTTCTAGCGAGACAAGTATGCTAACCATTACTCCACGTCAAAGTGCCCAAGATACAACTATTTGGTTGTAATAAAGCAATTCATATTATTTTGTTGGTTCTACATTTTTCAGATATCTTTTCCGAGTCGTCTTCTTCCACTTGGCTCTGTCTCTTGTCACTCTCAATAATTTTTCTCTTGGTATCTCCTTCCAAGCTCTACTCCATCAACAATTTGCTCAGACCTAACAAGTACGTATCGTGCTGCTTTCTCCTATCTCTTCTTCCATTTATCTGACCTGTGAGTATCAAGTTCTCCAGGCCTTCCTTCCTCATTACTTGTCCCAGGAACACCATTTGTTTCTTCCTGATATTTATTATCAGTTTTCTTCTCATTTGCATCATTTCTAACACCTCATCATTGCACATGTGCTCCGTCCATGGTATCCTCAGCATCCTTCTGTAAAACCACATTTCCACTGCCTCAAGCCTCTCCTTCATCTTCACCTCACCTTGAAAATATCTGATGTATTAACTGAAACTCTATCAATAATTACCTCTATATATTCAGTCATCAAGACAAAGATTATATGGACACAAGAAAAATTTAATAACAGACTTAACAAAATATCCCTTGCCTATCATATTTAAAAAAAACCTGCATCAAACAAACATTTTTGCCCATATATACATTATATACGTATATGTATGTGTACATACACATGTGCACACAGGTATGTGTGTGTATTTATTTGCAGTCTGTAAACATGAGTTGAAAATGTTTATTGATCACTGTTGCTCAACTTAAGGAAAATTCCTGGCTAATGGTGGCTATTGTCTGTGACTCTTCCAGACCAAGAAGCTACTGAAACTTTCCCCACTCTCCGCCCATTGCCACTACCGACCTTATGACAACTACCTCCAGTACCTTCACTAACAACACTACTGGACCTTTCCTTCCCCTGTCCGGTCCCAAGTAGATAGAACGCTGTGAAATATTACAAATTTGGTGACTGTAAAGTGACTTACATAACAAGGTAAAGCACTGGTCTTTGTTCTCTTTCTGTGTCTCTTTTCGGAGGTGTAATTATGTGTTTTTCGTCTTTCTTTTTTTTTTTAGTTTTATTTGTTAACCTTTGAATAGCTTTCATTTGCAAAGCAAGCAGGTGACAGACAATCGGTTAGTTAGGAGTAGAGAAGTTCTTGCTTAGTGGGCAACGGGGCTGGTCATTCTGTGATTGGACATGGCATGTGATGGCCACACGTGTTTCAACCTCTTTTAACCAATTATAGGAAAATTATTATCTTTTTACTTTTACTTTCAGGGAAAAATGATGGACGGGATGTTTCCCAACATTGGCTTCGGGTCAAATAGTTTTGATAATGAGGTTTATACAACTTGTAGAATCTTATTTCACTGTTAGTCATACACACACTCACATCTATCTATCTTCACATATATGTGTGTGTGTGAACAATTATCTGCAACTTTTAAAGGATTAAATTGGCAAATCTTTATTTATCTATCTCGCCTTCTCTCTCTCTATCTCAATTTACATATTTTTGTCTATGTCTATCTACTTATATATATATATATATATATATATAGTGTGTGTATTTAGGCAGCATTTTTTCATTAATGCATGTTTCATTTAATAATATAGACAAGTTTTGTCTATTTATTTTATGTAAATTTTTTTCATATTCTCTGATAAGCTTAAAAGCATTATCATTAAATGAAGAAAGAAAATTACAATACTGATACATAATTTTTTTAATAATCTAATCTAAGCTTTAGGATTACATAAGCCATTTTCAAAAATGTCAGATATATATTTAAACACGGACAAACCATAATGACAAACTGTTTTTGTTTACATGGAAGATTTCCAAGCAACAACGAACTCGTGCATTTAAGATGCTGGAAGCAAATGTCACATCACAGCTCGTGACGTCACACATGACCAAGTGAGAGTGAAAACAAGAAATATTAAGAATGAGAAGCCATTGGAATAAACCAATGGCTTCTGTTATTAATTATAGGCATTTAAGGATATTTGTGGAGATTTCATAGTTTATCTTGTTCAGATTAGGTTTCAACTGTTTTATGTATATAGCTTCGGGAATTTTAAGTTTTGTTTATTGTTTTCATGTTTAAGTATAGTTGTGTTTTCAACTAGGGTTTTCTGAAATTGTGTATGTGGCCAAGCATGTTGTTTTAAATGTCTAAAAATGTTAGAATTATCATTCAAGTGTAGTATCAAGCTAATATATATATATATATATTAGTCATCCACATACAAGCCTGTTTTGCTGTACCACAGCTCATCAGTGTGGCTAGACCTCCATTTGCTTCCAGCTGGGATTGAAACTCGACTGATTTGGTGTCAGTCAGAGTCCCTATTCTCTAAGCCATGGGCGCATGGAATGAGAGAGGAGGAAATTGTAGTATAGTCTATATATGTGGTGTATACCCAAACCAGTCACTGAAAGAACTCAAGTCATTGCTGAAGAGTAACATGTAAATCACAGAAGTGGTAAGTGTTTTTAAAATTTTCCTCTCTAGAGAGCTCAATCGTAATGAGTGCATAATATATTAGCCATTCATATACTCTGACCCTAACCCTAACCCAGGGCATATATATGCCCTGGCCTTGTCAGCCACCAACCAGGAAACACAGGAGGTAACACAGTTTCATGGCGAAGGTAGTGCTGTTGATCCTGGTACTTTTGCTACTAAGTAAAGTATTATTTTTTGTGTAGAAGTGTTCATCTCTTGTGATTTTTTTACAGCTGTAAGTTATATTTTTAACATTGTCTAAAAGTGTTTTTGATCATTAACCAATACCCCTCATATATGCCTCATATATATACATATATCATGCTAATGCTTTAAGGTATGTTTTACAGTAATGGGTTATATAAATGTTTCCTCATTTTTTAAATGTATGTACAATTAATCCAAAAATCGTGTGTGTGTTAAAATTTGGTTATGACTCTGGTCATTTATTGATAGGAACAAATATTGTCAAGTGTTTTTTGCTCTGACTTGGCAACCTGGGCATTGAGCTCTTTATTTTACTGCGTAAGTAAGTGTTTGCCTTCAGGCATTTTTTCTTCTTTTTTTTTTTGTTGGTTTTTATGTCCTTGTTTGAAATTTTCTCTTGATTACGGTATTACATCTTTTCGCAGGTCCTCAGTTTTTATTTAACACACACACACGCACACACACACACACACACATATCACTTCTTATTCCTGTGACTCATTTATTTTTTGATTTTTGGTTCTTTAATCTAAAAGTTTTCTTCTAATATCAAGTCATGAATCTCTGTCTCTGACCCTTTTTAATGTCTGCACAACAAATTTTAAATATATTTTTTCTTTCTTAATCCCCCCCTCCACCATTTTTATTTTTCAACTTCCTGTCTATGGATATGTTTTTGGGCTCCTTTCAGTATGTAAATTTTGTAACATATTTGAATTAATAAATTTTTGTTTTTGATAGTTGCTGTTTGATTTCTCACTGAAATAGCTATTCGATGGAATGTAAATTTTGGAATTTATTGATATATTACACACACACACACATGTATATATATATATATATATATATATATATATATATATCCACAGACAGATCAGTTTCACTGTATCACAGCTCATCACTACAGTTAGACATCCTATTGCTTTATACCAAGGATTGAAACCCGACTTGATTGGCATCAGTCGCCAAATCTACCTCTGAGCTATGGGTGCTCAGTAGAAGGAGGCAGACTTTTAGCATGTGATATATCATTTATTCACATGCCAGTAGTTAGAGTGTTCTAATTAATTACTGAATAAATGTTGCATAAAAGCTGGAGTAGCTACTGTTTTTTCAAAGTCTACCATTCTTCCAGAGGGTTCAATCAGGGTTTGAGAGCATAACACATCGCTCAATAAGTCACGGGCCTGACATACAAATGGCGCCACTAATAAAAGATCCACATGATTTTTATGAAATACTAATTTTCAAATATATGTGGAAGAATTTGGGCCCAATCAGATTATTAGTTTACAAGTTACAGTTATTTAAGTGAAGCTAGTGTTTCTATTTTTCAAATCAATGGAAAAATCTGAATTTTGTGTGTTGATAAAGCATTGCTTTCTGATGGGAAAAATACTGTTCAAGCAAAGCAATAGCTTGACAAGTGTTATTCGGACTCTGCACAATCAAAAACAATGATTAAGAGGTGGCATGATTACTTTAAATGTAGTTGTACAGACACAAATGATGCTGAATGCTCAGGTTGCTCAAAATCAACAGTTGTCCTAGAAAACATCAAAAGTCCACAAAGTTGTTTTTGCCGATCGTAAATTGAAGTTGCATAAAATAGCAGAGGAGGTGAACATATCAGAAGGCAGTGTATTCACCCTTCTGCATGAACATTTGCCAATGAGAAAGTTGTGTTCACAGTCAATCAAAAACAACAATGTGTTGATGATTCAAAGCACTGTTTGCAACTGTTTCAGCACAACTAGAAGGAGTTTTTGCATAAATATGTTATCATAGATGAAACATGGATCCACCATTTCACTCCAGAGTCAAAGTGGCAGTCAGCTGAATGTACAGCATCAAGTGAAATTTATCCAAAGCAGCCAAAGATGCAAACATGAGCAGGCAAAGTTTTGGTCTCCATACTTTGGGATATTCAAGGTAATTTTTTCCTTAATTACCTTGAGAACAAAGAATCATCAATAACAAATATCGTATTGCATTATTGGTGCATGTGAAGGAAGAAATCACCAAAAAAACATCCACAAATGAAGAAGGAAAATGTGATTATTCACCAAAAAAAGGCATTGTATCAGAAGTCGATTGCAACGATGGCATAATTACATTTTGAATTGCATTTTGAATTGCTTCCACATCCACCCTATTCTCCAGATTTGGTCCCCAGCAACTACTGGCTGTTTGCTTTTTTAAGGGCAGGGTTCCCAAGTCCTACACTGTTATTTAACCCATAAATGGAGGGAAGGGACAGATTAATAACTTTCCCAAGAGTACCAGTGCTTAAGTGAATGCAGGGTATTCAACTGGAATTCGAATTTGGCTCACCAATTTCTCTTTCCAAGTCGATATCCACTGCACCACAACGCACATCTATCACTAAACGTTCACAGCACCTGGTATTCCCAAGCAGTCACCCATCTAAGTACTGACCAGGCTCAACGTTGCTTAACTTTGGTGATCAAGCAAGAACCGGTGTATTCAATGTGATATGGCCGTAAGCCCAATGACGAGTGGATAAAACATCTAATTCTTTCTGAATCCGCTGTACTGTCCTCAGATTGACACCCAAACACTCTGAAATGTCCATATTGGAGCTTCTGGTGCAAATGCCAAGCATTACAGCATGCCATTTTTACATTTTGACAGAGTGAATTGTGTCATGGTGCACTGTTTCTCACTGATGGTGCCCAACTGACCCTACTATACTGTGCAATCAGCAAAATCAGAAACAAACAAACAACACATGCATGAAAAATATAAATAGTGACACTTTATCCATCGCACCTTGTTTATGCCTGTGCAGTTGTTTTCATAAGCATTTACTGTACCTACATTGTCTACATGGAATTGTATGTATTTTGCTAATATCAACCTTTCTGTACTTCAAGAACCAATATTTTAACACTGTCGACCTGGTTTTCACTTTCTCACTTTTCATTATGTTGATGACATCGACACTAGTGTTTCTTTTAACACGTGTCATGCACACAATTTACATTTTTGCATAAATTGCATCTTAAAATGTCTATGCAGGAATCTTTTCACAGAAAAATAAAAATATTACATTTTTTTGCTTAGTTTTTATAAATTTGGAAATATACGAATAGAAAGATATTAACCATATATATATATATATATATGTTTATATATACTTATATAGCAGCCATGCATGCATTCACAATATGGAGATAGAAATCAACACTTGCAATTTCACACCTTAAATGATCATCAGACTATATGCAGGTGTTATGCCATTTGCAAATAAAGACAAATGAAAGATGACATCAGCCAAAATGAAATGAGTTATTACTTAAGTTATAACATGAAATTTTCAATAACTTGACTCAAAAATCATTTATACATTCCCTCACAGTACACTGAAATTACACCCACCAATACATTCACAAAGACAGATGCATAAACATGTGTATATATATATAAATAAAATAAAGATATAAGTAAATATATAAATATAAATAAAATATAATACAAAAAAAAAATATATATATATATATTTATTATATTTTATACATATTTTATATATATTTCATATATATTATATATATATATATATATATATATATATATATTATATTTTATTTATATTTATATAGTTACTTATATCTTTATTTTATTTATGTGAATGAAGTTCCTCAAAAAAACAAACATACTGAGATTTGTGTTTATGTCAAGGAAAAATATTACTATTTATCTATATTTCTGAAATGTGGTAGTATTTACAGTATTTACATTATTCGGACGATTGTTCTCATTTTTGTTGCCATTTGTACGACGTTTAATGATAGTTCATTCTACTTGTCTATATTTCTGAGATGAGGTAGTATTTACATTATTCGGACTATTGTCCTCATTTTTGTTGCCATTTGTACAACATTTAATAATAGATCATTCTATTTGTCTATATTTCTGAGATGAGGTAGTATTTACAGTATTTACATTATCCAGACTATTGTCCTCATTTTTGTTGCTATTTGTATGACATTTAATAATAGATCATTCTATTTATCTATATTTCTGAGATGAGGTAGTATTTACATTGTTCGGACTATTGTCCTCATTTTTGTTGCCATTTGTACGACTTTTAATAATAGATCATTCTATTTGTCTATATTTCTGAGATGAGGTAGTATTTACATTATTCGGACTATTGTCCTCATCTTTGTTGCCATTTGTACGACGTTTAATAATAGATCATTCTATTTGTCTATATTTCTGAGATGAGGTAGTATTTACAGTATTTACATTAATCGGACTATTGTCCTCATTTTTGTTGCTATTTGTATGACATTTAATAATAGATCATTCTATTTATCTATATTTCTGAGATGAGGTAGTATTTACATTGTTCGGACTATTGTCCTCATTTTTGTTGCCATTTGTACGACTTTTAATAATAGATCATTCTATTTGTCTATATTTCTGAGATGAGGTAGTATTTACATTATTCGGACTATTGTCCTCATCTTTGTTGCCATTTGTACGACGTTTAATAATAGATCATTCTATTTGTCTATATTTCTGAGATGAGGTAGTATTTACACTATTTACATTATTCGGACTATTGTCCTCATTTTTGTTGCCATTTGTATGACGTTTAATAATAGATCATTCTATTTGTCTATATTTCTGAGATGAGGTAGTATTTACATTATTTGGACTATTGTCCTCATCTTTGTTGCCTTTTGTATGACGTTTAATAATTATATAAGTTCCCCCAGAAAACAACAACCAATCAAGACTTCACTTGAGCTATTCGATGTTATAGATCAGGTATGATTAGTTGTACTGATCTTCTTACATATGGCCAAGACAGGGTATTTTTTGGAAGAAGAGAAGAAAACAAACCAATATATATATATATATATATATATACTATATCGCATGATACTAAAATGGACAAAAAAAGATTAGGTGCAAAATTGTCAATACCAGACTTGTTTTTGGCAATCATTATCACAGGCATTTGAATACACGTGATGTTTCATTAAAAGTGAAATGTGATGTGCACAAGTCATTAGTATTGATATCATTACTCTATGATGCAGATTCTTGGATTCTGTTTTGATGGCATAAGCCAAATCGATGCCTTTCATATGTATTATCTATGTACAATTTGCAACAGAAAACCAGGTGACCACATCAAAAAACAGTGAAGTTATGATGAAATGCATCATGATAGTATCAAAACAATATTGATGAAAATCTCACTCAGGCAAGCAGAAACTTTTTCTCTTATGAGTGATAGCAGATTTTCTAAACAACTTCTCTTTGACCAGCTTTTAACAATCAGAAAGTCCACTATTCTATTACGACAATAAACAAAAGGACATTCTGAAGAATTCCCTTGTCTTCCTGGTAAAATAAACCATCCGATCCCTGTCCTGCTTCACATCTATGCAAAGCTTTTAGCAAAGCCGATTTGAACATCAGGATCAACTACATGCAAATATAAAGGAATTTAGCAACAGCTACTCTTAATGATAACATTTTCCTTTCATCTGTGAATTTGTCACATGGTGTACAGCAAGCCATGCTCTCATCTTGTAGAAACAGTTGAATTCATCGCATTTTTGGTGAATACTCCTTTTTCAAGTTCAAATTCTAGTTAAATCTTAAAAGCATGCTGGATCTAATGGTGGTTTCTTCTACAAAGGAGGATGCATGTTTGAAGACTGCTGAAGATCAAATTTTCTTATTATTTAATTAATTTATTCAGTTATTTATTGGTTTGGATTCATTTATTTTACTTATTTTTGTTTATTTTATTTAAAAAAGATATTTTTGTTTATTCTTATTTGTCTTTCATTTTTGATTTTTAAGTAACATAGTTGAAATCCTTTTTCCCTGTCTGCATTTTGAGACAAGTTTTGATCATTTATTTAGTAGTTAGTGTTTGTCTGGGGAAGAAAATTATAGCTATTTTCTCCTCTAGACAGAGTTGACAATTTTTGGATTTATTGTTATACTAGTATTTATTTGTTATACTAGTATTTATTTATTGTTATACTAGTATTGTTTTGAAACACACTGACAGTTCAGTTTTGCAACCCAATCAATGAAATTTTAGTAAGTGGATTTATTTGGAAAAATACTTTGACAAAAAAGACTACATTATGGTTTAATAATTTCTTATATTTTATTTAATTTTGTAAGATTTCATGGTGAGCAATATTTTTTGAAAAATGTTTTCCTATCTAACAGGAAAGATTAAACTCTTACAATTTCTTACTCTTGAGCATGCAACATACAATCGGCTATACATAAATATTTCTTTCTGGAACCAAATTCCAACTATATTTAACTATTGATAAACCATCATCTCTATATAAACGAATTTTATCAGAATCAACACAATCATAGTCATTTGAATTATATAGAATGAATGATCCTACCAGATCAGAGGCTCTAACTGAATCTAATGAACCCATCAAAATAACAAAGTATCTATTTGCCAACGTCCAAAGAGTCTGAGCTCCATGACCATGGATTAGTTTTAAAGCTTTCATTACATCCGAGCAACGCTGTGCTATACGGTTAGTATTGGATTTATATGATAAAGTAGGCAGGAGAAGTTTCTACTGTATGCTTTGGCCTTGTTCAGGTGCAACAAATTTAAAATTGAAACCTTTATTTCAGTTTTCAGTCACTGGGTTATATCATTCTTATTCCAGTGCCTATATTCACTGGGTCATGTGTCCTCAAAATCAGTGGTGAACAAATAACTTAGAGAACTGAATTAAAGGGAGATAACTACATGGTATTCAGAAGTGGCATCACATATGAAATGAAAATGATATGTCCCAGTTATTGAAATAAAAGGTTTGGTTTGGTTCAAATTTTCTAGCACCTGTAAAAGGCCGAAGCGTACAACAGCCAAAACATTATGAACGTGGCAATAAAGATGAGGACAACAGCCCAAACAATGTAAATCATGTAAATACTATCTCATCTCAGAAGTTACTGATATCTCATTTTAATAGATATATTTACCAAAAATACAAAGACATTTCTGGAAATACTTAAAAGTAAATTTATTCAATAAAATCTCCATTAGCTTCAAACTTAGCTGTTAAACAACTTCAGAATATCCTGCAACTCTTCCAGACAGATTCCTTGTTTAAGTTGGTCAATGCTGCGATAACCCTTGCCTTCAATTCAACTTTGATTTTACAAGGAGCTTTGTTGGTGTTGTAGAGTAGTTTTTGCACTGAATAATCTTGCTAATCGACTAAACGTACCCAAAATATTAAAACTTGGTAATCTTCTACTGAAAGCTACTCCTTAATATTCAGCTAACTGCCAACTAATATCAACTGCCTAGTAGTTCTACTGAATTCCAATAGAAGTCTAAAAAACTCCCATGAACTTCCTGTTAACTCTTATTAATATAGGAGGGAGGGAGAGTCCATTATCCAAGGAATAATAGTGTTTCCCCATAACAGTTGGTCTTTTGCTTAACTATGCCCCACACATAGTAATCAAGTAAGTTACACTATAAGGAATTAGGTTTGCCAGATGTAAAGTGTGATGGGGTCACAAGAATTGTCTGACAGCCATGACTGGATTCTCCTTTTTGTAGGCCATGGTGGAAAGTCCTGTTGCCAGAAATAGAGTTTTTTCCAGAAGTCATCCTCTTGACTCAGAGAAGCATTGAAATGCCTTGAGTACCTCCTCAAGACATTTGATGTAGCCTTCCATGCGCAAGTTTCTTATCAGAATCATCAGATTGAGTTTTCCAAGCTGCTGTAATTTCAGTAACATCATTAGATGCATCCAACACTTTCCAAATCCTACATCTGTATCAGTGCTTCCAGTGCAAATTCTAAGAGCCACATGCTGTTTCCAAATTTCTGGCAGAGTGAATTCTATCATGGTGCTCCTTTCTTCACAACTGACTCTACTATACTGTGCAGTCAGCAAAATAAAAAAACAAGCAACATACATGCAAGAAATTAAAAATATAATGTCGCGACAATTTACTCATCGCGCCCTGTAACAGGAAGCAAATGTTGGACGTTAATGACAACTAGTGCAGAACTCTCAGCTTTTGAATGTATTTTAATGAACAATTACATGAGCTAGCCAAGCGATTTGCTCCATTCTGGTCGCCAGATGCTTCTGCCATCTTTGAAAAGTTCTGTCACTTCTGTGCCAAATGTCTACTGAAGGAATTGAAATTACAAGATATTCAGCCTGATCAAAAGAGCAGATCATTCAACGCACAAGACATTTCCAAACCTCAAAAGAAAGTTTGAACATATGAAAAGGTTGAGAGATTTTTTTGACAGCAGTATAAATGAATCCGTTTACATTAAGGAGAAATTTAATATTTTTAATCATTTTTGTAAGTAATCAATATTTCATTCAAAAGTAATAAAATATTTTTTATATTTCAATATTAATTCCTATCATCATCTTCATTTGAAAATTCTTCCGGAGATATTTGAAAATAAATATATACTGAAGTAATTAATTAACACAAAAGATTGTTGTCATTCACATCATGTAAACAAAGAGTGTATCTCGATAAAATCAATCATTAATATTAATTACAAAGAATTTAGAGAGAGGAAACTTCCGTTAAAAACAAAGATGCTCGCTGAGCTGCTGCGTGAAATCAGTCCTTCCATAGAGAATTGAATTCTGAGCAATTTCCTCGCAAATGAAGAGGAGACTTAGGGTAACAGAGATATGACTCTACAAAAAGATGCTGAGAATACTATAGACATATCAACAAAGAGAAAGTATTGAGGAAAATTTGAAACAAAAAGGACAAATACTGAAATCAGAAAGAAACTGTTAAAAAGTTTCACAGACTTAATGAGAAAAGAGAGCTTGGAGAGTTTGACCCTCACAGGAAATATTGAAGGAAAGAGGGTCAGAGAAAAACAGAGAATAAGCAATCCTTTAAGGAGTTTGTGTAAATGGATGGAAGAACAGGCACGGAGAAAGATAGTAAAAATACAAATATTGCTAAGAACTAGAAAAGATAGGAAGTTGTGGAGAACTATGATCACCCAAATCCTGAAGAGAAATGGTATATAATAAAAATGAAGAAGCAGAAGAGGAAACAGATAATGATGATGATGATAATGATGAAGAAGGAAATTGTAGAAAAAGAAGCTGATGATGATGATGATGATAATGCAGAAGAAGTAGACAATGATGATGGTGAAGAAGAAAAAAACAAGGAAAAATACATAGATGATGATGATGATGAAGACAAAAGTAGAAGATGATGATGATGAAGTTAAAAACATAGAAGTAGACAAGGAAGATGCATATGATGATGATGATGATGATGCTCATCATCTTCATCACCATGATGATGATGATGAGGAAAGCAAAGAAGTAGAACAGGATGATGATGATGATGATGATGATGATGATGATGATGATAAAGACATAGAAAAATAAGAAACAGAAGAAGATGATGATGATGATAATGAAGAAGAAGATAAAGAAAAAGTAAAAGAAGACGATGAAAACAAAGAAGAATACACTGTGTATAGGTATGTATGTGTTGTGGAGTAGTTTTCGCACTGAAGGTTATTAACGTACTATGTCAGTTGCTAATCGACTAAACATACCCAAAATGTTAGTATTCAGTACTAAACGTACCCAAAATGGTCAGTATTTCTGAATATATTTCTGAGATGGGGTATTACAATTATTTAAACTATTTACAGAATGTTCTCCTTATCATTATTGCCATATTCACGATGTTGTACACTCCGGCCTACTTTAGGATCTATCTTTATTTATAAGATGAGGTATTGTATCTATTTAAACTATTTACATTGTCCAGTCTGTTGTCCTCATCATTATCATCATATTCACAACTTATGGGATGACTTATTATAACTATTTAAACTATTTATTTTGTAAAGACTGCCATATTCACACCGTTTCAGCTGATGTACACTCTGGTCTTCTTCAGGTGCTTAGAATTTTGATCAAACCCTTTATTTCAACCTCTGGGGTATATCATTCTCGTTTGATCACTGAGGTATATTGTCCACTTTCAGATCTCATGTAGTTATCTCCCTTTAAATCAACGTTCTAAATTATTTAAAAGCCAGGTACTGAACTACCAACTCTTTGAATCAAGTCACTGGATCTAATGAATGCTTTTATCTACTCGGCCGTTAGTTCTTGAAGACACCAGTGAATTAATTTTTGAGCCTTATAAACCTAATGTCTCAGTTAATATTTTAACCAGAATTCATATTGCAGTCTTTGTAGCTAAGGATTTTCTCTAGCTATCCGGATTAGTAATTCCCATATTTATTCATTTCTATACTTGACCACCTTAGGAGATGTTTGTAAACTAACATATGTGCTGATTCCTTAAGTTTACATTGTTTCCAATGCTGTTCTCTAGTATTTTTTACCAGAGCTCATACTACAATTTTTTGACACTAATTATTTTCTCAGGCGACAGAGGTGGTGAACAAGTAACTTAGGGTGTCAGGTTAGAGGAAGATAATTCATGATTACCAAAAGAGGCTTTGCACAAGGAACGAGAATGATATACCCCAGTGATCGTAATAAAGGGTTTCGGTTCAAAATTCCTAGCTTCCTACCATCTGAAGAAGGCTGGAGCATACAATGGCTGAAATGTCGTACAAATGGCAGCAAATAGTCTAAATAATGTAAATAGTAGGAAAGTGTTGTAAGTTACTTGAAGCATTGTGTATATTAGGAATATAGTTTGGTTTTGAAGGCTGTCACAATGCGTTTAGTAAAATAAAATAAAAAATAAAAAATAATTAAAATCATACTTTTAAATGAGTTTCAATTTTTGTGCCCTGTCTATTATTAACAATAACACCAAAGAAAACCTTTGATAATGTGTTGACTGAAAGGATCCTAAGGTCGACATGATGACGTCAACTTTATTTAAGTCTATATGTATATATATATATATATATATATATATATATATATATATATATGATAAAATATAGTCACTATATTATGGGTTAAAGTGTTCAATATAAGAGATAGATATATATATATATATATATATATATATATATATTTATATATAATTATTTAATTACTTAGTTTTTGGTCATAATAAATTAGACCAGTATACAGTTGCATTAAAAAGTTTTCAATACAATTATATTGTTTTGTAAATCACCTGAAGACACCAGATGGTTGAAACTTGGGTTGCAAAATGACTTGTTTACAAATGAAAAATAAAATAAAATAAAATAATATATATATATATATATATATATATATATATTGAATAAGGTTCTATATTTCAGCATCAATAATGTTCTCAAGTTTGGTTAGATAATGTAGACAATTTCTGTCTATCAATTTTTTTTATTTCATTTTTTAAATTTCAAAATTATGGGTTTTGTGTTATCAATTAATTTGTCAATGTCTGTATTTATTTTTATTTTATATTATTTTCTTCGTAAGTATTTTCAAATGTTGCCACATTTATTTTCAAGGATTGTTCTGTCTATATTAATACAGCTGTTATTTAATTCAATCATTGTCATGTTTGATGAAATCAACTTTAAGTCACTCAAAGTGATACATATGTTGGATTTCAATCTTGGCTAAAAGTAACCGGATATCTAACCGTACTGATGAGCTGTGATACAGCAAAACAGATCTCTCTGTGGATGACTATATATATATATATATATATATATATATATATATATATAGGCAGATAGATTGATAGATATTGATAGATTTATTTCTCTGTGTGTGTGACTTTTTCTTATGATTTTACGACTCATGTGACCTGATGATTCATCAGAGACCACAATTTAAACAAAATAAAGTACACAGATGATACAGTGCTGATAGCAGACACAGAAAGAAAACTACAAGACCTCCTACAGAAGGTAGATGAAGAGAGTGACAAGAAAGGACTACAAATAAACTGCAAGAAAACCGAATGCATGGTCATCAGCAAAAAGGGCAGCCCAAAATGCCAATTACAGGTGAGGGACTCTAAAATCAAGCAGGTACAGAAATTTAAATACCTAGGAAGTGTTCTAACAGAAGATGGAAAGTGAGATACTCAGATCCGAAGGCAAATTGGCATGGCGAAAGAAGCATTCCAGAAGTTGAGTAAAGTATTAAGAAGCAGGAAACTTTCACTATAAACAAAGAAGAGACGACTGGATTGCTAAGTGATGTTGGTTCTTCAATATGGCAGTGAATGTTGGACAATATCTTCGAAGATGAAGGAAAAACCAGCTGAAATGTGGTTCTACTTAAGGATGCTGCAGATATCGTGGAACAAGCATGTGAGCAATGACGAGGTTTTGGAAAGGATGGAGATGAAAAAGAAATTAATACTGAGCATCAGGAATAGACAGCTAAAGTTCCTGGGACATGCAATGAGGAAGGAGGGCTTGGAGAACCTGTTACTAACAGGCCAGATAGAGGGAAAAAGATACAGAGGAAAGCAGTGGATAACATATTTGAAGGACCTGATCATGTGGATGACGGAATGTGGGTTGCGTGGTGCAACAGGAGATAGCGTGCTAAGAGTCACCAGAGATAGGGAGATGTGGAGAGCCATGATTGCCTACATCCTGAAAGGACATGGCACATAGAAGAAGAATATATATGCCAACTGTTTATAAGAAATTATAATGTGGGTATAAAATGGGGGATCAATTCTATATTATAATCAATATATAAACTGATCCCTTATTTTGTGGCCATGCTAGTTTCTATACATTTATAGATTTATGGACTTGAGCTAGTGGATGGCAGAGCGGGATTTGGGTGGTGTAACAGGAGATGGCATGCTAAGAGCCACCAGGGACAGGGAGACGTGGAAAGCCATGATCGCCTATGTCCTGAAAGGACAGGGCACATAGAAGAAGAAGACATGTACCAACTGTTTATAAGAAATTATAATGTGGGTATAAAATGGGGGATCAATTCTATATTATAATCAATATATAAATGGAGCCCTCATTTTGTGACCTTGCTAGTTTTTAATACATTTATGTTCTAGATTTATGGGCTTGAGCTAGTGGATGACAGAACGAGGGTTGCATGGGGTAACAGGAGAAAGTGTGCTAAGAGCCACCAGGGATAGGGAGACGTGAAAAGCCATGATTGCCTACATCCTGAAAGGACAGTGCACATAGAAGAAGAAGATATGTGCCAACTGTTTTTAAGAAATTATAATGTGGGTATAAAATGGGGGATCAATTCTATATTATAATCAATATATAAATTGAGCCCTCATTTTGTGGTTATGCTATTTTCTATACATTTATATTCTAGATTTATGGGCTTGAGCTAGTGGATGGTAGAGCGGGGTTTGGGTGGTGTAACAGGAGATGGCATGCTAAGAGCCACCAGGGATAGGGAGATGTAGAAAGCCATGATTGTCTACGTCCTGAAAGGACAGGGCACATAGAAGAAGAAGAAATATGTGACATGAAATGGCATTTTTTTTTTAATCATATCACCCCGACCAAGGCGGTAATGCCACTGATTTGGTGGGGGGGTACGTAAGAGTGAAAAGATTGGAAAAGAGAAAGAAACCACATCCTAAACAGGAAACAGGGGATGAGCCTCTTCACCCATTCAATAGACGTGGGTGGAGTGTGAACCGGGCGATAGTTTAGTCTATCTACTCCAATTGAAAAAAAAGATTGGAAAAGAGTGAAAAGATTGGAAAAGAGAAAGCCGGAAACCACATCCTAAACAGGAAACAAGGGGTGTACAGATCTTTCTACATGCATTTTATACACATAAAGATTTATTCAACTATGGAATTTTCTTGGACAGAGTTTCTTATAATTTTAAATTTTTTGAAAGAATTGAAGGCAAAGCTTAAAAAAAAGTGACAAAAAATAATAGGGCAGAAAAAAGTATTTTCATGGTCATCTTCATTTTTTACTTTTCGTGCTGTCTGCTTCAGTGAAAATCAAAACCAAAGCAAGTAATACATCATGGAACTGAAACTTGAAAAAGAAATTTTATCCACTTGACAGTAACGTGCATCAAATTTGTATTTTTCAGGCGACTTGGTTAATTACGATAATATTTTAAAACTACATTCCCAGCTTGAAATTGTTCCCTCAAATTATTGGGTATTCTAAACTCATTATAATTTTCATTTAGGAAGAAAAAAAAAGGAAAAGAAAATATAAAAAAAATATAACTTTCATTTTGTTTATTGTTATTATTTAAACTCAAGATTTAAAATGAAATTAAAACCTAAAATAATTCTGTATAATTATTTTTTTAGAGTTAATGAATGGAGTTACCATTGTTTGCTAGGAGTTTTATTTGCCTCGCTGAATATCTTTCCACTCTTGAGTGAGAAGATAAATTGAGGAAGAAAAGACTTGACAATCAAGAAGTTAGAAAAAAAGATGAATGAAAACAAAAGATGTAAAAAAAAATAATAGTTGAAATTTTGTTCTGGAATGTCTTCCCAGCCACCATATTTTTTTCCCCTCTTACAAAATATTTAATTTCTTTTATTTTCCTTTCAATTTTTTTTCATTTTGAGACACTATTGTTTTTCAAACAATTTTATTCTTTTGTGAAAGTCTGCATTTTCTCCCTTTGTCCTCTTTTCGCCCAGACTCAGATGCTACTAGAAAAACAGAAATATAAAAGACACAGTTTTGCAAGTGTCATCCCAAACCAAAAAGAGAGATTTTTCAGTAGGGTTAACAACCTATCCATTTCAAATCTAATCCGTCATGTTGTCCAAATTGTCACCAGTCACATGACTGCCAGCTATTAAGAATAAAAAATATATAATTTGAGCTCATCTTCATATTATTAAATTCTTCTCACATTTTCGTCTTCATCATTCATTATTCTTTTATTTTCTTTTGTGTTTTCTGAACTTCAACAATTCTTCATTCGGCTATTTTCTCAATTATTGTCTGTTGTGATTTTTCAAGATTCTATACCATTTGAAATCTTCCCTCTTTTGCCTCGTGTGTGGTCATTAACAATCTCCTGTGATTTCCAGAAATATTTTTCACAACATTTTTTTGTTATTTGAACATGCCTGTTTTTTGTTGTCGTTTATCTACTTTTTAAATTTTTGTTCATTTATTCCATCTTTCAATGATGGAAACAACTTTTTCATATTATCAATCAAGTTTCTTTTTCAAAAAGTTTTTTAACCCACACCAGTCTGTCCTTAGCGCTCTCATGTACAAGGATATATTTCTATAAAATGGTTAAGAACTATGCCTGTAAATATAAGAATCTGAGCAAAATGTATAAACTTCTAATAGAGCTGACTTATTATATGTGAATAAATGGGGAGAATGGGGAGGGGAAGAAGGAAATTAAGAGAAGGGATTCAAGAAAAAGAAGATTATGTGAAAAAAGAGAGGAAAGGGAATAAAAGTGAAAAGAAAGAAAAAGAGAAAATAAGTGAAGTCATTTCAGAAATAAAACTTAAAAGAAAGAAAGAAAGAAAGAAAGAAAGAAAGAAATGGAGAGAAGAAAAAAACTAAAAAAAAGAAAGAGACAAAGGAGAGAAATGGAGAGAAGAAAGGAAACTAAAAGAAAGAAAGAAAGTAAAGAAAGAAAGAAAGAAAGAAATGGGGAGAAGAAAAGAAAGATAGAAAGCAAAAAGAAAATAATAGAGTCATTCAAGAAAGAAAATTTAAGTGATATAAGAAAGAAAGAAAGAAAACTAAAAGAAAGAAAGAAAGAAAGAAAGAAAAAATAAGTAATTAAAGAAAAATATTTAGAAAGAAAGAAAGAAAGAAAGAAAGAAAGAAATGGGGAGAAGAAAAGAAAGATAGAAAGAAAGAAGAAAATAATAGAAGTCATTCAAGAAAGAAAATTTAAGTGATATAAGAAAGAAAGAAAGAAAGAAATGGAGAGAAGAAACTAAGTGACAAAAGAAAGCAAGGAAGAAAAAAATGTAAATGAAAGAAAGAATGACGAAAACTAATCTCAAAAAGAAACAAATGAGAAAGAATGAAATCAAAGAATGAAATTTGAAAAGAAGGAAGAATGCATTAATGAATGAAAGAAAAAGAAGTTATGGAAACAAAACTCTCAGGTCAAACGAAATAAGAAGAAAGAACTAGAAGATCAAATTTAGGAATGAAATAAATAGAAAGAAGAAAAAAGATAAAGAAACGTTATTAAAAATAAAATGGGGAAAGAGAAAAGGAACAAAAGACAAATGAGGAGAAAAAAAATCAAATTATGGAAAAATAATGAAATAAAGAATGACTATGAGAATGAAAAAAAAAGAAATGATAAATATATAAGAGAATGAGGTAAAGATAATAAAAATTTTCCTCTTGTCTTTATTTTATTTAACCATAATAAAAGAAGTATGAAAGATAAAACAGATAAATGCAAGAAATAAAATATGAAGGAATAAAAGAAAAAATAAATGTATAAATAAAATAATAATGAAAGATAGAATGAAAAAATAAAAGAAAAAATAAACAAAAGCATAAAGGGAAAGAAATGAATAAATTTAGGAGACAAAAATAAATGAAAGAAGGGAAGAAAGAAAGAGAAAAGTAAAATAAATGCAAGAAAAGAAAATAAGAAATAGAAAGGAGAAAGAATTAAAGGAGAAATAAAAAAAAATAGGTTTAGGGTTAGGGTTAGGGTTAGGTGAAAAAAATAGAGAAAAAGTGGCTTTTTCTTTTAATTTTTCTAAAGTCTTCAAGGTCAAAAAGTAATGCTTCATTCAAACAGTGACTTTTGGAATTCTATTGCTGTCACCAAAGTTGGAAGTCTCAAAAAGAAGAATAAAGTGATCAATAATTGGTAAGGCTCTTTGAAATGGCACTCTTTTATAAGCGTCTGCTGGACATAGATAATAAGCCAAATTAAGTTATTTGAATCCTTAGAAAAGAAATGTTTTTTAAGGCTATATTTTTCCTCATTATAAGCAGCAATAGCTGGGTGCAATTTTTGGCATGGCACAAATCTCTAAGATAGTTGCATGATTCCTATTATATCCCAAATGTTGTACATGAACATGTAAAGCATTTCGTCATACATTGTGGTGCAGTGGATATCAGCTTTGGGACGAGAAATTCGAGTTCAAATTTCAGTTGAATTCGTTGCATTTCCTTACATGTAAATACCCTTAACAAAAGTATTGATTTGCCTTTTCCCTTCAGTTGTGAGTCAAATGACAAGACAGATTAGGGTCTATAGCCTTGGTTGGCAACCAGTCTACTGGAAAAAGTAATGGCAACCTACTGCGGGAAAATCTTCTGCCTAGTCAGTCATGTCTTTTTTGAGACATGATCATCCAAGCATGTATCATGTATAGCACTTAACTGACTGATTGATATTATAATTACTAATTCTAAGTTCATATCTCAAAAGCAAGCAATATATTATGAAATATATAGGTTGTTTCTTTTCCTTCCAGCTATGGGTCAAATAACAAGACAATTTGGGTTCTATAGCCTTGGTTGGCAACCAGTCTACTGCAGAAAGTAATGGCAACCTACTGTGAGAAAATCTTCTGCCTAGTCAGCCATGTCTCTTTTGAGACATGATCATCCAAGCATGTATCATGTATAGCACTTAACTGACTGATTGATACTATGGTAATCACTAATTCTAAGTTCATATCTCACAAGCATGCAATATTTTATGAAATATATAAGTTGTTCTTTCTTTTCATAAATGACCTTTTTGATGGCGTCAATTCTGAACTCAGTATCTATGCTGATGATAAAACTATTTACTTCTGTTTTAATAGTAAACCTGATCAGATTGATAAAAGTTAGATTGGCAACTAAAAATGACCTAAACTCTGCTATTAACTGGTGCAAAATTTGGCCCATCAATTTTAATGTCTCCAAACCAAACCTGCTCTCTATCAATTACCAGGGAGACACTTTTCTGCCTTAAGTCAACATGACTGATGCTAATATCAAAGAGAGCGACTCATTGTGTCTTCTTGGGTTAATATTATCATCTGACAAGGTGCATTTACCTTGCTTCAGTTGAAATATGTAGTTTTGTTGGGTGACTTTAGGTTGATGATCTCCTAAATACATCACATGAAAATTGATACTGGGGATGCTAAGAATTTTTAATTAACCAAATCTTTTATTTTGATCACTAGGGTAGATTGTTCTCATTCTGTGTGCAAATCCACTTCCGGGTGCGGTGTAATTATCTCCCTTGAACTCAACTCTAAATTATTTGTTCACTACTGTTGTAGTTAGTTAGTGAAGTCAATACTCTTTGGGTCAAGTCACTGGAACTAACCAACGTCCACATCTACTGCCTCATGTGCCATTGAGTTCAATACCCGGTTACAAAAGTGGTGAACAATTAACTTAGAGAGTTAAGTTCACATGAGATAACTACATGACATCCGGAAGTGGCATTACACATGGAGTGAGAAAAATCTACCCCAATGATCGAAATAAAGGGTCTGGTTCAAAATTCCTAGCACCTAAAGAAGACCTGCATACAATGGCTGAAATGTCATAAATATTGCAATAAAGATGAGGACAACAGTCCGAACAATGTAAATAATATAAACACGACCTCATTCGTAGAAGTTAATGTTCGATGAGAAAGTTAAGGGTATCAAGGTTGTAAAAACGTTCAGAGTAGTAATTTGTAAGAAAGAATTTATGCGCACGTAAGTATGTCTGAGCGTTGGTTTGGTAGGAATGTCTTTGGATGGAGAAGAAAAAGTAAAAGGAATCAGCACACGAGAAAGAAAAAGAAAGATAACGATGTGGCCCGACCGTTTCATTTTAGCTCTCTCTCTTTCTCTCTCTGTGTGTGTGTGTGTGTGTGTGTGTGTGTGTGTGTGTGTGTGTGTGTGTGTGTGTGTGTGTGTGTGTCTGACTGACGCTGATCGAAGCATTTATAGTCCTTTAGATTTTTCGGACTGGGTCGCGAAGTCTTTTGGATCTTGCAAATCGCTTCCATTAGTCAGAAAATCAATTTAACATCTACTTGAAAAATCCGGTTTCGAATTTTTCTTCAAGCATATGGTCAATCCTTTTTCTATTTGGGAAAAACCAGGTTTTCACAGGTCTTTGTCAAAGTAAAGAGGAACGTTATTGTAAAAGTTGAATTCAATTCTTAATTTCCTATCCCACCACCTTCCCAATCAATAAATACAATCTTGACTTCATCAAGTTTTCTATTTTGCACTAGCAGTATAGCCCGGCGTGTAATAAAAGCTTTAAAACTAATCCATGGTTCTGGAGCTCAGACTCAGCCTAAAGAATATTTGTGTGAAGTTTGGTGAGAATCGGATAAAAATTGTGGATTTGTATAAAGGATATACAGACAGATAAACAGACACACACACAAACATCTTGCCTTTTATATATATATATATATTATCGATTTTCTGCACTATTGTAAGAACTGCAACCTTGAAACTTCTGAATATCGTTTCTTATGTCTTTGTCTATGAGTGTATCAAATTTGATTAAAAACCACTCCTTCTATAACCCGATTTTTTTCGATTATCGATTTTCGATATTTATCAGAGGTACCTCGACACAAAACCTAGCTAAGAACACTCGTAGACGCTTATAGTACAACTGTGTAAATTTTCAAGAAAATCGGTTCACTCGTTTCGGAATCTATAGGTAACGGACACACACACACAGACACAGACAGACACACACACACACACACACACACACACACACACACAAAGTTCCATTTATAAATAAGTTTAGATTGATAGATATCCTAATGCTACACACATATTGTTCCCTTAATGTACACCCATTATATAATATTCTACCTTGACTGGCCCCTGAACTTCTTTTTGGGTGAAAAAATAGTAAAAAAGAAGTTGTGAAAACAATGTGAATAAATTGTAGTTAGAATTTTTACCGTATTTATTACCGTAATTATGGAAAATTTACTTGCTTTATTAATTGCAACTAAATTCCACTGCTGCGATAGAATCTTGTTACTGCTATCCGGACCTTATTTCTGTCTTCTGTGACCTTTGTCCTAGTTCCATAATTATTCCGTCTGTTCTTTCGTGGCCATTTTACCTCCTGTGCTTTGTTTCTGTGGAATCGTCGCCAGAGAATTGAATCACTTTTCTTCTCAGCCAGAGATCGGAAGATGAAAAGAACGAGGCGGAACCAAATGGCAGAAAATGAGAATCAGCAGCAAAAATTCGTTTCCATCCTCTTTCCACATTTGCCCATCAGATGAGAAAATCGGAAGGACAGGAAGGCTAAACAAATTATGAACGTTTAATGTACTTTATTGTTGGGAGGTTTGTAGCTAGGAAAAGGTTCGAGACTATATAGGTGAAGCGTTATACATGTGTAGAAAGGGCAAAAGGTAGACAATGGAAATATATATACATATATATATATATATATAGTCATCCGCAGACAGATCTGTTTCGCGGTATCACAGCTCATCAGTACGGTTAGACTCCGATTGCTTTTTAACCCAGGATTGAAACCCGACCGAATTGGCGTCAGTCGGCGATTCTACCTCTGGGCTATGGGCGCTCGGTAGAAGAGGGCAGACTTTTTAGCGTGTATATCTTCATTATACACGCCAAATATATATATATATATATATATATATATATATATATATATATATGAGCATCGCTCATTCAGTAATGAATTAGAGCACATTGGCCAGTGGCGTATGATACATCATACGCTAAAAGTATGCCTCCTTCTACCGAGTGCCCATAGCTCAGATGTAGAATCGCCGACTGACGCCAGTTCGGTCGGATTTCAATCCTGGGTTAAAAAGCAATCGGATGTCTAACCGTACTGATGAGCTGTGATACCGCGAAACAAATCTGTCTGCGGATATATATATATATATATATATTCAGGGAGAGTTGACCTAAGGATTAACGTGATTTAGAAGACCACCCAGATTCTTTTCATTGTTCAGCTATCGTTTCATTTTAGATACTTTATCCGATTATTAATAAGTTTAGTTTCTTTCCATTGTTTTTTTTTTTATCTTGCTTCATTTTTATTTCTAGATCTCATCGCTTTTCGTCTTTGACTTTATCATTCCATTTTTTTCTTTTTACTTTATTTCTTTTTCGTCCTTCATTTTTCTATCTTTTTACCTTTTCTCTTTTCCATGTACTCACACTCCACCCACACCTATTGAACAGGTGAAGAGGCTCATCCCTTGTTTCCTGTTTAGGATGCGGTTTCCGGTTTTTCTCTTTTCTAATCTTCTCACTGTTTTTTTTTTCAATTGGAGTAGATAGACTAAACTATCGCCCTGTTCACACTCCACCCATATCTATTGAACAGGTGAAGAGGCTCATCCCTTGTTTCCTGTTTAGGATGCGGTTTCCAGTTTTCTCTTTTCTAATCTTCTCACTTTGTTTTTTTTCTTTCAATTGGAGTAGATAGGCTAAACTATCGCCCGGTTCACACTCCATCCACATCTATTGAACAGGTGAAGAGGCTCATCCCTTGTTTCCTGTTTAGGATGCGGTTTCCGGTTTTCTCTTTTCTAATCTTCTCACTCTTACATAGCCCCCTGCACATCAGTGGCATTACCGCCTTGCTTGGGGTGATATGATTTTTTTTTTCTTCTTGATTAATTTTTTTAATATTTCTTTTTAATTTTTTCACTTTTTTTTAATTTGTTTTTTCTTTCTTACTTTTACTTTATTTTTTTCTTATTTTCTGTGTTTCTTTTTCCCTTCATTTTCTTTTGCGTTGTTTTTCATTCTTATTTCCTTCATTATTTTTCTTTTTTCTTTTCTTTCACGGTTTTACTTTCTTTATTCTTCTTTCTGTTAATTCTTGATCTTCTCTTTCATTTCTTTTCCCCCCCATTTCTTTAAAATTCTTTTTTCTTTTTTTTTATATGTATCTAACTGTTTTGTATTTTCTCTTCGTCTTTCTTTTTGTCTTTCCTTCTTTCTTTCTATACATTAATCTTATTGTCTTCATTCCCACTACCCCTTCCCATTGCGGAGACATAAATTCTTTCTTATTGAGTTTATTTCGCCTTCCTTTTTCTTTCTTCATTTATGTACCTTGTCCCTTCAGGACGTAGGCGATCATGGCCTTCCACGTCTCTCTATTCCTGGTGGCTCTCAGCACGCTTTCTCCTGTAACGTCTCTCAGCCCCCGTTCTGTCATCCACCTGCTCAGGCTTTTTAAATATGTTATCTGCTGCTTTCCTCTGTCTCTTTTTCCCTCTATCTGGTCTGTTAGTATCAGGTTCTCCAAGCCGTCCTTCCTCATTGCATGTCCCAGGAACTTTAGCTGTCTCTTGCTGATGCTCAATATTAATTTCCTTTTCGTTTCTATCATTTTCAAAACCTCGTCATTGCTCACATGCTCGGTCCACGATATCCGCAGCATCCTTCTGTAGAACCACATTTCAGCTGCTTCAAGTTTTCCCTTCATCTTCGTTGATATTGTCCAACATTCGCTGCCATATTGAAGAACTGACAACACATAGCAATCCAGTACTCTCTTCTTTGTTTCTAGTGAAAGTTTCCTGTGTCTTAATACTTTACACAGCTTCTGAAACCCTAATTCACCTTTTGGATCTCTGTGTTTCACTTTCCGTCTTCAGTTAAAACACTTCCTTACCGTTTTCTTTTTCCCTCCGGATTCATATTTCCTGTTCATGTAATCTTCCAAGTTCCTTGCTTGCCATTTATTTTACTTTTTCTTTGTTTCTTTTTATATATATATATTTTTTTCAATTGTGTGTTTCTATTATTTCTTCCATCTTTGGTGTTTTTCTTCTTGTTTTTCTGCTGTTGGAATATATCCGGCCAGGCCAAAGCTTTATCACAGCAGCCAATTCAAATTCTAGCATTTCTTGCCCATAATGTAATTAGTTATCATAATAAAGTCTACCCAATAAAATTCTCAAGAGCCACTCATGGTAGAATGTTAATAAAAGAGTCGTGTGATATGAACATAAAAGAAATAAAGGAAAATGAAAATTATGAAAATAAGGGGGATAGATAGTGATTGACCCTCGACTGGAATAGATTATAGGAGGGATATACAGTAACTGATCCTTGACTGGAAGATTATAGAGGAGAATATATAGTGATTGATCCTTGACTGGAAGAGATGATAGTGGGGGAGAGATAGTGATTGACCCTTGACTGGAATAGATTATAGGAGGGATATACAGTAACTGATCCTTGACTGGAAGATTATAGAGGAGAATATATAGTGATTGATCCTTGACTGGAAGAGATGATAGTGGGGGAGAGATAGTCATTGACCCTTGACTGGAATAGATTTTAGGAGGGATATACAGTAACTGGTCCTTTACTGGAAGATTATAGTGGGGAATATATAGTGATTGATCCTTGACTGGAAGAGATTATAGATGGAATAGATGGTGATTGATCGTTGACTGGAAGAGATTATGATTTTAGTGCGAAGGAAATCATTGCCATGGAACTTTGCTCTGATGAGGAGTGTAATAGAAATAGAAAAAAAAGAATCTATGTGCCAACCATAAGTTCCGTCGCAGCTCTGGTATCAACAGTCCAGCAAGCAAACTGTAGTAACAAAAATGGGGTCAAAAATCCACCCTTCTCCTTGCAACAGCAAAAACTGCACTTTCGCTAACGAAGCTCAAAAATTGTACATTTCTCTCAAAGTTCAAAATTCTATCTTCCACAGTAAAAAAAGAGCAACAGCTTTTATTTACCGAGCGTTTTTTTCTGATTGGCCAAGCCAGCTAGGGGAATAAAGAAAATTAGCATAGGCTTTGATACTCATAGCAGTTCTTTTCATGCTAACAATTTTTGGTTATTTCTTTTGGCAGACCGCACACAAAACACAAACTCTTTTTCGAGGTCGGTGATTTTTCTCTTTCGATACAAGTAGCCATTCTTGTAAAGAAGTAGTCTGAGTGGAACTTCTTCTTTTAAAAAAATCCTTTTCAAAGTTGGTAAAATATTAAGAAAAACTGCCAAAGTAGAACTTTCTTTTTTACTTTTGGAATAAGGACGAAATATGGCTGATTTAAATTAGATGTAGCCTGGCTAGTCCCAGAAATGTCTGAACCGATAAAAACTAATGAGTAGAGTTTATCTGAGTTTTTTCCATGGAAAGGAACATAGAGTAGAGGAAGGCTTGCGATGTTCCATCTCTGGTGGGAAAAGCTGTAGAATGAGAAATGAATCATCTTCTATACGACCGCGTAAATAAATTTATCAATGATGGATATTGCGGATTGAGAATCTCCAATTCAGATATGGCATCTAAATTTTATTTTTGCCTTCATTTGATTCTTTTAAAGATAAATCAGAGAGAAGCAGGTAGTGCTTTCTGAATTGATATTAGTCATTGGCAATGGATTGTATATATTAACTCAATTCTATGGTCTGCGCTTTACTCTCGCCTTGATAAAAAATCTGCCGAGGCCGACAAAGCAAACCTCGTTGCCGAGCTCGAAAAGGACCTCCAATGAGTGGTGGACTGGGATAAGAAATGGCTCGTAAATTTCAATGCTTCCAAAACGAAGCTGCTATTTATTAACTACCACAGACAATCGCTCCTTGTCCCCATTAGCATGGATCAATCTAGTCTCCATGAAGGTAAAACACTGCACCTCCTCGGGTTAACTCACACAACAGGCCTCAAGTGGAATGACTATATAGAATCCATAGCTAAATCCGCTGCTAAGAAGGTCGTTTCTCTGTGAAGGACCAGGAATTTTTTCCCGTCTGAAGCAATCCTGCACATAAGCTAAACTACCATCTGCTTGTGCATTGAATATTGCTGCCATATCTGGTTGGGTGCTCCTGCTATCCACCTAAAGGGCCTTGACAAAATCCAACGGAAAATCTGTAATGTGATAGATCCCGACTTGGCGACTCGGATAGTCACTTTTTCACCGGCGCAATGTGGTTTCCCTGTGTCTCTTCTACAAATACTTTCACGGCTTCTGCTTGATGAACTTAGCTCCCTGGTACCAACCACATACATGAATTTGCTCGAGCCACAAGATTAGCAACTAGGTCCCACCCTTTTACTGTGAAATCAATAAAATGTAAATGCAAATTCTACTCCATCAGCTTCTTTTCTCGCACTGCCCGCCTGTGGATTCCCTTCTATTTACTTACTTCCCAGGCAGCCACAATCTCCAGGAGTTTAAGTGTAAAATCAATAGTCATCTCCTATCTCACTAACTTGCATCCTCTCTCTCATGCTCCTTTCTCCGTCCGCTCCACTCTCCTCAGTATTCTCATCCTTCTCTTACCAACTTCCTGACACTCCCTGTAACCTGTCACTCTTTCTCAACTTTCTTCCTATGTTATCGCCTGCTCAACAGTGACAGTAAAATGCCTGGCTTTGGGCGATATGATTATAAAAAAGAAAACTCAGGTTTGATTGTGGAAGATGTAATGTTACTAGCTTGGTTTTAATGGAAGTTACAAGCCACTGTTTTCTCATTGAAATAGGTCTCAACCCTTTTACAAATAGGTCTCAACCCTTTTACAAATAGGTCTCAACCCTTTTACAAATAGGTCTCAACCCTAACCTCTAAACAACTCGATTTCCGTAAACATGTAAAAGATATAGATTTACTAATAATCTGAAAACTGTGATGTTCTAAGCACAACTTAGATGTGGCCCAAGACAGAAAGTATGGGACACTTAGTGAGGATCGAACTCACAAGTCAATTGCTTCTAGCGAGACAAGCTTGCTAACCATTACACTACGTTGAGGTGCTCTTAAACGATATTCTAAGCATAGCTTAGATGTGGCACAAGGCCAAATGTATGGAGTACCCAGTCAGTATGGAACTCACTACTCAGTCGTAATAGAGAAAACTGCAAATCATTTCACTTCGTCGTGATGTTTATATGTGATTTTCTAAGCGCAGCTCAAATGTGGTACAAGGCTTAAAGTATGGAGTACCCAGTGAGGATCGAACTCACTACTCATTTGTAGACAAAGTTGCTGACCATTACACCATGACGAGATGCCCCTAATGATCTGAGAATGTTCTTTGGTAGGTTGTTATAAAAAGCAGAAAGAGAGTACAATTAAAAGAAGAGCCTTAAGATAAACCACCATTGATCTCATGGAGTTCAGAAACAGAGAGAAAGAACTTGATAACTGCGTAGACTTTTCCCGAGATGTCACAGCTAGAGTGTTGGTGTAGCAAACTCCCTAGTTCTTACCTTGCCAAAAGCTCTCTCGGTCTTACCTTGTCAAAAACCCTCTACATCTTACCTTGTCAAAAACACTCTTGGTCTTACCTTGTCAAAAACCCTCTAGGCCGTGACTTGTCAAAAACCCTCTAGGTATTTCCTTGCCAAAAACCCTCCATGTCTTACCTTGTAAAAAAAAACCCTCTCGGTCTACTTGTCAAAAACCCTCTGGATATTGCCTTGCTAAAAATCCTCTAGGTCTTACCTTCACAAAAACCCTCTTGGGTCTTACCTTGTCAAAACCCCTCTATGTCTTACCTTGTCAAACACCCTCTAGGTATTTCCTTTTCAAAAACCCTCTAGGTCCTACATTGTCAAAACCCTCTAGGTCTTAACTTGTCAAAAGACATTGGGATATCTAAGTTAATGGTTTCTGTGATGCATCTGCCATTGAATGCTTCGCTGATTCTATATATGAACAGAGACTTTGTCGTCCTTGTCGAAACGTTGCTGGCAAAAGCGAGACCCCACAGCAACTGCCAGCTCTTAGAATTACAGAATGGAAACCAAAGTTAGTATCACTCAAATGTACCTTTGCCGAAAATTAACAAGATTTTTATGATTTAATAAAGATGAGAGATTGTTGGTATTGCGATTCATAAGTTTTGCTTCAGAAGAGCGTGAAGATTTGTAAGGTTGACTTTTTTTTCGACTAAACAAGCCACTTCTCCGTCGGAATAGGACATTTTTCCTATTCAACTTCCTAAAAGAATTGAATTCAAAAGGGACATCTATATACATAAAAGGCAAGATGTTTTTGTGTGTGTCTGTCTATCTCTCTGTCTCTCTGTCTGTCTGTCTGTCCTTTATACAAATCCATAATTTTTATCCGATTCTCACCAAATTCGCCCAAATATTCTTTAGACTTCCGGTCAGGTCATGGGCTACTTATTTTTTTCCGATTTACGCCCAATATCGGAACACGATACCCCGATATCCAATCAGGTCTGATAAAGATCAGGATTTCAGCACTTTTATTGTGGATCTTGCTGCAGAATTTGCTCTAACTTTGTAAAATTATAGTTTTTATTCTCAAGCACTAGTAGATCTTCTCAGACAAATAATTTTCCCCGATATCGGAAATCAATACCCTCGATATTCTATCGAATCTGATCAAAAACCGATATTCAACCATCAATATGGCTCATTTTCTGCAATTTTACTCTAGATGGGTACGATAAGTTTTCATGGACTTACTTAGGTTAGTTTATCCTTGGATGGCTTATTTGACTCCGATATTGAAAATCGATACCCCGATATCGTATCGGATCTAATCAAAACCAGGTTTTTGCTTCGGGATTTGCTCTAAGTAGGTATAATTGTAGTTCTTAGTCTCAGCCATGATACCATTTACTCAGAGGATTTAGATAGCCTTCAAAATTCAGTTTGCGACGGAAAACTTATTTGACATCGATACCGGAAATCAAAATTTGACTTACATCCATTCATTTTTCTTTCAATCTACGGTTTCGCTTTGACTGGAAACAACTATTGCTTTTTAGTCTTTTATGCCAATATCCAAAGATTCTGAGCTCCAGGACCATCGACTAGTTTTAAAGCTTTCATGACACCCGAGCAACGCCAGGCTATACTGCTAGTTTTTTTAATAAAAATATGCAAAGGAGCACGAAGCAACGATGAGTCTTCTCGCAAAAGTTATTCAAACTTCACAGACAAGCAATCTTTAAAGAAATAGTGGTATTTCAGTATTCATTATTAATAGTCAGAATCTTAACAACATCAAATATTCAGATGACATGGTATTGATATCATATATAGAAAGGAAACTATTAGAACTAATACAGAACGTAGAAAAGGAAAGCAAGAAGAAAAGACTAATTACAATCAAACAAGTACAAAAATTTAAATATATGATAAGTGTTTTAACCGATGTCGGAAAATGGGACACTGAAATCCGATAGTGTGATAAAATAGCAAAAGATGTCTTTTAAAAGCTAAGCAAAGTATCACGAAAATTTCCTTAGAAACAAAGAAAAAGTATGAAAATGTTAGGTATTATCAGTCCTCCTCTTCGGTCGTGAAGGCTGGACAATATACTCACAGATGCAATAGATATATGGTTATACAGAAGGATGCTGAGTAGACGATGACGTGAACATGAGAGTAACAACGAAGATTAAAGAAAATAGAATCAAAAGAGATATGCTTAGCATCAGAAAGAGACAGTTGAAATTTCTAGGATACATAATGAGGAAAGAGGGCTTAGAATATTTGACGCACACAGGATATATTGAATGCAACAGGGACACATGAAAGTAGCAAATATCCTACCAAATATTCTTGCCTAAATGATTGGAAGAACAGAGATTAAGAGATATAGCAAAAAGAGAAGCTCTTTAAGGGCTACAAAGAAAGGGAAATTGTGGAGAGGCATGAACCACCACGTCTGGAAGGAATACGGTACATAGAAAAGGAATAAGTCATGCTTTAATCTAAAAATCTTCACATTTTTCATTTTTATAATCATATCGCCCCAAGCAAGGCATTTTACTGACACTGTTTTGCAGCGGGTTACATAGGAGGAAAGTTATGAGAAAGAGTGATAGGTTATAGGGAGTGTCAGGAAGTGGGTAAGAGAAGGATGAGAATACTGATGAGAGAAGGGTTGACGGAGAAAGGAGCATGAGAGAGAGGATGCAAGTTAGTGAGATAGGAGATGACTATTGACTATACATTTAAATTCTTAGAGATTGTAGCTGTCAGGGAAGCAAGTAAACCTGAAGGGAATTTCACAGGCTGGAAGTGCGAGAAAAGAAGCTGTTGGAGTAGAATTTACGTTTAAATTTTACTGGTTTCACAGTAAACGGGTGGGACCTAGTTGCTAATCTTGTGTCTCGAGTAAATTAATGTATGAAGGTGGGTACCAGTGAGCTAAGTTCATCTGAGTAGAAGCCATGAAAGTATTTGTAGAAGAGACATAGGGAAGCCACATTGCACCGGTGAGAAAGTGACTGTATCTGAGCTGCCAAGTCGGGATCTATCATATTACAGATTCTTCGTTGGATTTTGTCAAGGAACCCCAGGTGGATAGCGGGAGCACCCAACCAGATATGGAAACAGTATTCAATGAACGGGTGGATGGTAGATTTATATTTATGCAGGATTGTTTCAGACTGGAAAGACTTCCTCGCCCTACACAGAGAACCGAACCTTTTAGTAGCCGATTTAGCTATGGATTCTATATAGTCATTCTACTTAAGGTTTGTTGTGAGAATTAACGCAAAAAATATTTCTAAATACGTTGTTTTCCATTTTCCTCATATCAACGATCTTTTACCTTTCATTTTTCCAACATTTCTTCTTCATGTGATATCGTTTACTTTACTGATTTATTTTAATTTTTTTCTATCAGTTCACTCTTTTTCTTAAACTTTTTCTTTACCACTTACCTCTTTCCAATGTTTTGCCATGAGTAATTCATCTATAAGCGAGTGATCCGAAATCAAGGCCGACAAAGTAAAACTGGCTGCTACACTTTGAAAGGATCTGCGATCTGTGATTAAATGGTTGTAAGAAAATGGCTAGTAAATGGCTTCAAAAACGAAGCTGCTATCTTTTAACCGCCATAAAGAAACATTCCTGTCTATCATTAGAATAGCCAACGCTAGTCTCCTAAAGAGCAACACACTTAGCCTCCTTTAGCCTCACTCTCTCAAATGACCTCGAATGGAATGACTTCATTGAATGACGTCATTGACTTCATTGAATCCGAGCTAAATCTCCAGCTCGTAAGATTGGTTCACTGTGTGGGGCCAGGAAATTTTATCGTCATAATTCATTTTGCACATTTTGCATATCTACCATTCGTTAGTGCATTAAATAATGTTGCTATATCTAGTCTGGTGCTCCTGCTATTTTATCTTGAGGTTCTCGACAAAATCCAAAGGAGAATTAGCAATATAACTGGCCCTGACTAGGTCGTCCCACCTTCAGTCACTTTATCACTGATGTCATGTGACTTCCCTCTGTCTTTTCTACAAGTAATTTTGTGGACATTGCTCTGACGAGCTTTTTCTCCTTGTATTTACTCGTGCTAGTAGATTATCATCAATGTCCCACTCTTTTACAGCTGAAATAGTTAAATGTAACCGTCTCTTCTACTTTAATAGTTTCTTTTCTCACATTTCCAATTCTTGAAACTCACTTCCAATTTTTTGCTAGATTCTTCAAAAGTTTAAATGCAATGTCAATTCCCATTTTTTATCTACTTGATTCCCATCCATCTCATATCTTTCCTTCGACATCCCCTCTAACCTTTTTATTCTCTCACTGTGATCCCCTGCGCATTGGTGGAATGTCAGCCTTGCTTAAAGTAAAATGATTATAAAAAAGATTGCCGCTGTTCCAATCTTGTCTTCTGTTCCAACCGTCATACTAAGTCTACTATTTTCATTCGTGTCCTGAAATAAGGAGGCTGCATGGCGAAGGAAGCATTCCAGAAGTTGAGTAAGGTATTAAGAAACAGGACAATTTCGCTAGAAACTAGGAAGAAGTGCTGGATTGCTACGTGATGTCCGTCCTTCAATATGGCAGTGAATGCTGGACAATATCATCAAAGATGAAGGAAAAACTTGAAGCAGCTGACATGTTGTTCTGCAGAAGTATACTAGATATAAAGTGGGGAATCAGTTACATATTACAATCAATACATAAAATGACCCCTCACTTTGTGGTCACAGCAGTTTCCATACATTTATATTCTTGAAACCAAATGCACAAGAATACATTCCAGGAGCTGAGTAAAGTATTAAGAAACATGACAATTTCGCTAAAAACAAGGAAGAGAATACTGGATTTCTACGTGATGTCTGTTCTTCAATATGGCAGTGAATGCTGGGCAATACCATCAAAGATGAAGGAAAAACTTGAAGCAGCTGAAATGTGTTTCTACAGAAGGATCCTGTGAATATCATGGATCGAGCATGTGAGCAATGATGAGGTCTTGGAAATGATGGAAACAAAAAGGAAATTGATACTGAGCATTAGGAAGAGACATCTAGAGTTCTTGGGACATGCATGCAATGATGAAGGTGGTCTCGGATACTTGATACTAACAGGCCAGATAGAGTCAAGAAGAAACTTGGGAAAACAACGTGTAACATACTTGACTGGCCTTGGCGGGTGGATGGCAGAACGAAGGTTGCGTGGTGTAACAGGAGAAAGCGTGGTAAGAGCCACCAGGGATAGGGAAACGTGGATACCTTATCGCTCTTATAACTCCCTCTCCAGTTAATGACCACTCCACCATGCATAGAATAAAATTCATGTCATACACGGCTTTCCTTTGTTTCTCTTCCCTTCTATCCACCTCGAAACAAGACCTCCTCCAGAAGGTAGAGGAAGAAAGTAACAAGAAAGGACTAGAAATAAACTGCAACAAAACCGAATGCATGGTCATCAGTAAAAAAGGCAGCCCAAAATGCCAAATACAGGTCAGGGATACCAGAATAAAGCAGGTACAAAAATTTAAATACCTGGGAAGCGTTATAACAGAAGACGGAAAGTGCGACACTGTGATCCGAAGGCGAATTGACATGACGAAGGAAGCATTCCAGAAGTTGAATAAAGTATTAAGAAACAGGACAATTTTGCTAGAAACTAGGAAGAGAGTACTGGATTGCTACGTGATGTCCGTCCTTCAATATGGCAGTGAATGCTGGACAATATCATCAAAGTTGAAGGAAAAACTTGAAGCAACTGAAATGTGGTTCTACAGAATGATGCTGCGAATATCATGAATCAAGCATGTGAGCAATGGTGAGGTCTTGGAAATGATGGAAATAAAAAGGAAATTAATACTGGACATCAGGAAGAGACAGCTGAAGTTCCTGGGACACGCAATGAGGAAGGAGGGCCTGGAGAATCTGATACTAACAGGTCATATAGAGGCAAAAAGAGACAGGGGAAAGCAACAGATAACATATTTGAAGCACCTAATCAGGTGAATGACAGAACGAGGATTGCATAGTGTAACAGGAGAAGGCGTGCTCAGAGCCACCAGGGATAGGCAAACGTGAAAGGCCATGATCGCCTACGTCCTGAAGGGACAGGGGACATAGAATAAGAAAAAGTTTCTTTATTTGCGATGACATGCAAATCGGATTTCTTTTTGAAATCACTTTCTTCTTGCCTTTCGGTTAAGAGGCCCGCACGAAGTGGTTTGAATTAAGAGTTTCCTTCTTCTATACTGATTGTCAAGCAAGGCTATAGGACTTAGTCTGTTTTGCTATTTACCAATAATAAGATACATATCCTTCCCGAGAATATCAGTACGTAAGTGAAATCACTGAATCACCGAGAATTCAAACTCGGCTTTCAGAGTCCTCAATCTGAGTCACTATACATGACTGATAATCAATTAGTTTTTCATTAAACAGTAATTAAGAAAATAACAATAAAAATTCTCTAAGTAATTAATTAATTGGTAGTGCTTTGAATACTGTTGCCATATCTGGTCTGGTGCTTCTGCTATTTTATCTTGAGGTTCTTAACAAAATCCACAGGAGGATTAGCAATATAATTGATCCTGACTTAGTCGCCCCGCATTCAGTCACTTTCGCACTGATGTCATGTGACTTCCCTCTGTCTTTTCTATAAGTATTTTCGTGGAAATTACTCTGACGAGCTTTTTTTCTTTGTTCTCGACCACATGAATTTACTGATGCTACTAGATTGGCATCAAGATCCCACCCTTTTAGAGTTGAAATATTTAAATGTTACCGTCTCTTCTTGCCTTTCGCTAAAGAGACGCGCTGCAGGTGGTTCGAATTCACTCTCTTTCTTCTATACTGATTGTCAAGCAAGGTTGTAGGACTTAATCTGTTTTGCTATTTACCAATAATAATATACATATCCTTCCCAAGAATATCAGTACGTAAGTGAAATCACTTGACTAGAATTCGAACCCGGCTTTCAGAGTCCTCAATCTGAGCCGCTATCCATTAGTGCTAATCAATTAGTTATTCATTAAACAGTAATTAAGAAAATATTAATAAAAATTCTCTAAGTAATTAATTAATCAGTAATAAATTGTAGTAATTAGCCAGTAATTGAGTAATCAGTAATTAATTAATTTTAGAATTTTTAATAAGTGGTAATTTATTTACGTTCTGCCTGTACCAATAACAATATTATGAAGAGAACATTTGAGTTAATGGCTTTTATTATAATAAATTGTGATTGTTTGTTTACAAAAACGGGATGAAATTTTCTGGAAATATAGTCGTTGAATGATAACTTCAGAGAGAACGAAACTTTTTCCAGGTAAGGAAGTAAGCCCTTGAAACAGGTAGCATCTGAAACGCTAATGCACAACAAATTAAGTTTGAGAACTGTGAACAGGCGATAGATATAAAACACTGAAAATCAGAGGATTCATATAATTCAGAAAGAAAAAAAAGCATTCGCTAATTATATAAGTACAGACTAGATAGATAGATAGATAGATAGATAGATAGATAGATAGATAGATAGATAGATCAAAACAGAATGGAGTAAGCCGATAACCATATAGATAGGAATAGACAGTTGATTTTGTAAGCATCGCTCATGTGTGACACAAGGCCAAAGTATCAGGTAACCAGTGAGAATCAAACTCACTACTCAGTTGCAATAGGCTTTAGCAAAACATACTCACTAATCATTTACACCACTTCGAGGTGCCCCTAAATTAACAGATAGATAGCTAGATAGCTAGCTAGCTAGATAGATAGATAGATAGATAGATAGATAGATAGATAGATAGATAGATAGATAGATAGATTGGAGTAAGTCGATAACCAGATAGATAGATAGATAGATTTGGACAGACTACGATAGATAGATAGATGAGAAAGAAAATATATTTAAAAATTACAATTTTATATTGTATGTTTTCTGTGATTTGTACTCAAATGACTGAATATATTCGACTGACTGACAAGAACTTTGTCTGTCTCTGTCTGCCTCTTTCTCGGTTTAAGTCTCTCTCTATTTCTGGTTCTCTTTTGCACACACTCTAACTCTCCCTGTGTTCTTCTCGCTCTTTTTCCGTCGCTGTCTTTATCTCAGTCTTTTCTGTTCATCAGCTAAGTGAAAGACCATTTATTTTCAGTTGGTCTGCATTGTCGATCTAAACCTCTGCACGAATCGTACGCCTGCCAAACTAACCACTCATTACTAAAATATATTGTTGATGTGTGTTGTAGTTCAGTAGAGATCAGTTCGACTTCTAATCGAATTCCTTGCATACACTTACGCGTAAATACCCTCGAGAAAGGTATTATTCGTCTCTTCTCCCTCCAGCTATTGGTTAAACAGCAGAATAGGTTGGTTCCATAGCCTTGGTTGGCAATCAGTCTGCCGCAGAAAGTAATGGCAACCGACTGCGTGAAAAAGTTCTACCCAGTCAGTCATATCTCTTTCATGACATGATCGCCAAAGCGAGTACCACCTATGGCACCCTTCTTCCAAAAATTCATAGCCCCCGCCACCTATGACCAGATCTTTAAGCACTACTTCTTCAAAATTGACCACCCTCGGGAGTGTTACTAAAAAGAAGTTCCCGGTTCCAAATACACCTGTTTCTACTTCTAATCCTTACTCCTCTCATACACCCAAAACCTCTCCCAAGAAAAATGAGAAGAGGCAAAACAGTCCATATTCAGAAAACTGTCGGAAAAAATCCAAACCAGTTTTTAAGGCCGGGAAAGATGAGAATGCCGGGAGAAGAGGCCGAAAGAACATTGGCTCGAACCAAAAGACTCAGGGAACTGTAAACATTGCTTAATTTTAAGAAATTACATTACCAAGCAGCTTACCGTTGTGAGATCTGGCCAAGAATCACAGAATGTATGAGAAAGGCTGATGGAAGCCAATGATTGTTTCCCTATGGTGACGCCATTATCGAATTTTAACGGCAATGATACTAAGTAGCTGAGTCAGTTTTGTTCAGGGAGGCATCCCGCCTTTTGTTCACCCTTCCCTTTATAGATCTTTAAAATTAAGGTAACCCTTGGACATTGGCGGTTTGTCTCTTGATGACTCCATCAAAAAGGAGATGGGTACAGGTCCGATGAGACAGGCTGAGAGTGTTCTTTTCTATCCTATGTTCAATGCAGAAGGGCAACCTTAATCGGCTCTATAATGGCACTTTGGTTGGCTAGCGTGAATGCCTGGAGTTTTATATTGGGGCAAGACTCACTCGCGTTGAATATATGTTGCGTACAGAAGATCCGGTTTTCGGCTCGCGATCATGAGAACATTCCGTCTCGTGGGTTTACTCTTTATTCAGCATGTCTTATGGGCGTTTGAGAGATGTTTCCTGGTTGTTGAGCAAAACTTTGGATGCGTCGTGTGCTCTTGTTTTTGCAGATCCTGTGGACAGGCTTTGCGTGCTGAATGTTACCATAAAGGATAAGGTTCTTCGTATTGTTGGGATTTATGCACATAATGACTATGTTCAGCGGCCTGATTTGTTTCGGCGGATCGAGCCGTTTTTTGACGACATCTCGTTCGGTAGTTTTAGCGGGGGATTAGAAAGCCGCCCTTGATCCCCACATAGATCGTATAGTTTCTAATACGGGTACTTAGACGAAAAGGAAATTAATACTGAGCATCAGGAAGCGGATCAAGCCGTTTTTTGACGACATCTCGTTCGGTAGTTTTAGCGGGGGATTAGAAAGCCGCCCTTGATCCCCACATAGATCGTATAGTTTCTAATACGGGTACTTAGACGAAAAGGAAATTAATAGAGTATCAGGAAGAGACAACTAAAGTTCCTGGGACATGCAATGAGGAAGGAGGGCTTGGAGAACCTGATACTAACAAGCTATATAGAGGAAAAAAGAGACGGGGGAAAGCAGCGGATAACATATTTGAAGGATCTGATCAGGTGGATGAAGGAACGAGGGTTGCATGGTGCAACAGAAGAAAGCGTGCTAAGAGCCACCAGGAACAGGGAGATATAGAAAGCCATGAATGATTGCCTACGTCCTGAAAGGACATGGCACATAAAAGAAGAAGACAACCGGGACGTGAAAGAGTTTCGAGACTTTATCGGCAAGTTTGATCTTTTCGATGGGTATCGTAACGAGCACCCCTTAGGAAGTAGTGCGATTTTGCACGAATAGGGGCGGCTCAAGTTCGTTGGTCAGTTTCTAGTTACTTCGACCGAATTCTAGAGTAGACCTTTTACAGTATCCAAGTTAATTTACACGGATCATAAACTCGTCCTGGTTCGTGTAAACTTAGAAAAGCCTAAGCCTAGAATGGCTGACTACTAGAAACTAAACGCATCATTGTTTGGTGAGCGCGATTACTATCACCAGCTGCCACTAAAGCTTCAGCGGGAGTTGACGGGGGCAGTCATTAAGAATAGGTGGTGGGATAAACTAAAATCGAAATTAGATCGTTTGCTGCTGACTATAGCCTTTGGCACAATCTAACTAGTTTAGCAGCGCAAATGGCAGGCGAGGAGAAATAGATCAGGGGATTAAATAACGTATTAGCGGGAATGTTGCGATACCTAGGGCCGAACTGGCCTATTTGCTTATCAGAAAGGATCAAGATCTGGTAGTTATGTCTAGGTTAAAAAAGATGTCTTGCGAGGCGACGAATATGACAGCTGAATTGTGTGCGGAGAAAAGCGTCTCAAAGACATATCGCACACGTCCCATTACCGGATAATTGGACCGTGACAAAAAACGCGGGCATATGTGAGGCATTTCGTGATTACTTAATGGAGCTGTTCACCAGGGAGCCCGATCTTAGCTCTGCTCAGTTTGACACCTATTTGGCCGACTTTGCCCGCCTCGAGGCAGCTGAAGCGTCTGGGTGCGAGAGTTCCATTCAGTCAGTTAAGTACCATACGTGAAACACGCTTGGACTATCATGTCTCGAAAGAGACATGACTGACTGGGCAGAAGATTATCCCGCAGTAGATTGCCATTGCTTTCTGCGGTAGATTGGTTGCCAGCCAAGGCTATAGACCCAATCTGTCCTACTATTTAACCCTAAACTGGAGGGAAGAGACGGATTATTACCTTTCCCGAGGGTATTTGTGCGTAAGTGAATGCAGTGGATTCAACTGAAATTCGAACTCGGCTCCCCGTTTTCTCGTTCCGAGCCGATATCCACTGCACCACAACGCACATCCATTACAGAGTCGGAAATCTGAGAAACGCTGAAGCTGGTTGGCCATATGCAATATCCGGATTTAAATGGTCTATCCTACGAACTCTAGTTGAGGCAGTCGCCCGTCCTTGTCCCTCTTCTGGAAGTCTTTTTCCACAAGTGGATGAAGCAATTGTCTATAGCTTAATGCTTCAAGGACAAGAACGGTAGGGATGGGTTAGGTATCTATCGGCCTTAAGCAATGTTAAACACAGAGTTAAAGATTTTAGCCAAGGTCTAAGTCACTCGTTTGCTGGCTGTCCTATTTAGTCTGACTGGATCCGAACAGACTTGTACTGTGAAGGGTAGGACTATTCAGGACAACCTTTATATGATACGCTTCATCATCGAGCAAGTCAACAGTGAAGCCGCGCTGATCAATTTAGATCAGTCCAAGGCATACGATAGGGTTGATCATCGATTTCTGGTGTCTATCCTTTCAGCCGCCGGTTTCAGGATGTACTTTCGCTCCTGGATCCGCCTTCTTCGTGTGACTCCCTATGCGCTGGTGGAAGTGAATGGGGTTCAATCGAAGCCTTTCGCTCCATTCGTCAAGATTGTCCGCTTTCGTTTCTGCTTTACATTCATGCAATGGGGCCTTTTCTGCGCGGAAGATCATTAATCTTGTCTGGGATTCTCTGCCACTAGGCAAAATCTCGTCTGGGAAAAATAGATTAGGTATCCGACCCTGCTATGTGTAGAGTCTATGGGAAATTTTTACCCGAACTTTAGGGCGCGGAATCCCCACAATAAAAATGACCTTGTACCACATTCCGCTTCAGTTGGGAGGCAGATAAATATCGTTCTGTGCTGTGCATCAACTCGAACTCTAACCTCGTCAAACTCTCTGCTTTTGGGCGGAGAGAAAGACAGACGAGACTCGGCTGAAGGGCAAAGTCTCGCCTTGGTAAAATTAGGCAGTGTTAGACTAAGTATCTAATACTGCCATGTACAGGGTCTATGGTAAGTTTCTGCGCCGGTTTTAGGCCCTCGGATTATCAAAAGTACAACATTCCGCTCGGTGGAGAGGCAGATAAATTCTGTTCTCTGTTGTGCGTCATGAATTTCTCGAGAGAATTATTCCGAGAGGATTATTTTGTATTATTCGAAGAATTCGTTTAGTTCGTTGATTTTCCGCGAAGATACAGAAATATTAACAAAAGTTCCCTTCAGAAAAAACATTACGAAAAACTAAAATTCTTGAAATCATTATTTTTATGAAATTTTGAAATATTTTTTTTACATCTGTTACCCCCATCTACAATTAATTTCCTGAAATTTCTAGAAATTGACTACTGTCCACTAATTTTTTTAATTAGTTAAATGTAGGAATACTTAGAGAATATATATAATCCAATTTTTTACAAACAGTTTCTTTTTTTCAGAAAATCTGCTCCGAAAAGTGAAAAAAATTCAATAAAACTTTTAGTTTATTTTGTTAAACCTTTAATTGTTTTTATAAACAATATATATATATATATATATATAGGATATCATAGTCTGAAATTGTTTTTCGATGAACATTAAATTTTTCAAGAATTGTTTTCATTTTTATTTTTTAATAATAATAATTCATAAAGTTTCAAAAATCTTTAAAAAAACTTTTTCCAGTCACTATCCGCATTAAGTTATTAGCTTAATGAGTGAAGACTATGTTTACTAATCGAAAATTGAAAAAGTTAATACAAATCTTTAAGTTTCAAGATTTTTAGAATAATTATATATTTTTTTGTGTAAATTTCTGGCTTATTTTTTATGGTAGGTCATAAACGACATATCATTAAAAGGTCAAGAGTTTCAAATATTCTTTTTTTACAGGAAAAGAAAACTCTTATATAAACTTTTTTGGAAGTGTTCAATCATTTCATCTCACTTCTGTGTTTCGCATATGTTTCAACAATCAACAGGCTTTGCAAATCCTCTCTTCAAAATTTAAAGTTTTAATTCGTAGTTTCCTCATTTTTTATCTAAAAGATGACAATTCTGTCAATTTTTTCTTTGCTTATTGAGCATCCAAACTATGCAGAAGGCCTGTATAAAATACTCAATGGTAACATAGTTGGCCAAGACCATCAGGCATTTGGACAATTCATGGTGTAAACCGTGATTATCTCGGCAACATCATGAGTTTTGTAAATCCCCTTTATAGGATTTCCTATCTCAATGACATAATTGATAAACGATGAACACATACGAAGTTGGTGCTGACTATATTATGGAGGATCTGTATCTGCTCAGTACGGTTGAAGAGGCAATAGAAGAAATAAAAAAACGGCCCTTTTCCCAAAAGTGTTTTCTCTGTTGCACATAACAGCATCTTTTATATATTGTTTATTTGATAATTAAATAAAATAATTAGTGTAATTATGTAATTAAAAATGGAAAGTACTATAAAATATAAAAAAAGATAACGTTACTATATTATAACCCTCATGATAACAACTATTAATAATAAAGAATAATATCAAAGATAAAATATTAAAGTATATCAATACATAATAAATACATAATAAATACATAATAAATACATAATAAATACTATAACATTTCATAAATTATTGAGTTACTTCTATCGTGGTATTTAATTTCATTATTATCTCAATTTTTAAATTTTTAAATTAATTTAAGAAAATTTTATATCATTTTAAATTTTATTTTTTTAGAAAGCATCTTCAGGTGTAAAACTATAAAGTAACTAAAATTCACTAAGACAATAAATAATTGCTGAAAATATTATATTAATATTTATTATTTTAATTCCTAGTTTCCTTTTTTTTAATCTAAAAGACTTGACAGATCTGTTAGTTTCTTGTTTTGCTTATCCAAACCATGCAGATCCCTGAATTAAATACTCAATTATAGCGGTTGCTATGTTTTTCTTACCCACATTCGGTCCATGTCATTTACTCGTCTGCGATTGGGTAATAAATCACTACTGTTCTTGTATAGGACAATTTAGCAATCGCAGTCGCCTGTAATCTTTCAGCTCTAAAGCAACTTTCACGCGTGTGTTGGTGATTGGTTAATTTTTAGTCAATCACATATTTTTCTTATGTAAACAAAGTTTGTCCCACGCTTGCTGTTTGATCCACTCTCTGCAAATAAAACGGCATATTTTCGCGCGCATGTCAGTAGACCCACAGGCTGGCTAAAAGATTACACTGCACGTAAGTCTCTCTCTCTACTCATTCCTTGCCTAACACACACAGACACATATCTTTGTCTTCTGTCTGAACATTTTCATCAAGAACTTTTGATCTTTGAACTTTTGACCAAAATTTGTATCACTTACAGTTAATTGTATTTTTTATGTTATTTGTTCTTACATTGAAATCTTGCTAACAATTGTGACAAACCTTTTCAGCAAAAAGAAAAAAACTTCCTACATCTTATTTTGGTCGACAAACAGCTAAAGGGGAACAATTCTCTTACTCCATGTCTACTGCAATTACTTGTTTTGTTTGTTTATTGAATATATTTTAATTTATTGGTTATAAATTGGAGTTGTTTTTATTTTTCTTGTTGGATGAATCGTAATATAAATTGTAAAGGACTAAAAATCCTCTACACAATGGTAACATCAGATATATTTGGACAATTGATGGTGTAAACAGAGATAATGTTGGCAACATCATGTGTTTGTAAATTCATTTTATAAGCTGACAACCGTCAATTGAACAAATACGTAGTTGGTCCTGACTATGTTAAGGAGTACCTGTATCTGAAGAAGCTCAGGAATAAGGACGGTTAAAAAGACAAAAAAAAGTTAACACTTTTCAGGGCCACAAAATATTTCCAGAAGTTTATTCTGTGTTGTACATAGCAGCATTTTTACATCTTGTTTAATGTGTTGGATAACAATTAAATAAGATAATAAGTGTAAACAATTATCTAACTGTTGTGGAGTAGTTTTTCGCACTGAAGGTTATAATTTTGTTAACGCACCCAAAATGTTAGGAACTTAGTAATCTTCCACTGAAAGCTGACTCTTTTAGTATTCGGCTAACTGCCGACTAATATGTATCTGCTCAGTTCGGTTGAACAGGCAATAGAAGAAATTTGTTTCAAATCAGATTAATTTATCTTTAAATTTGCTAAAATGAAAACTCTCACAAATTTTAAATTCTAATCAATATAAATCAATATAATTCTAATCAATATAATTTCTATTTGAAATACATTGGAGTATTTTGCTTATTGGAAATAATAAACTTGATGATTAAATTTTGAATTAAAGCTAAATTGAAAGCTTCAAGAAAGATTTTTCATTTATAAAAATTCACTTTAAAACGTAGATATCGAAGATAAGTGAAGGTATCTATATTAATCCATCTCTTCTCTCTCCAGCAGTAGGTTGAATAGCGGGATAGATTGGATGCTATAGCCTTGTTTGGCAACAAGTATACTGTAAAAAGGAATGGAAACATACTACGGGAAAATCTGCTGCTTATTCAGATCTGAAAAAGACATGTTCGCCTTTAGTGAACAAAACAAACTGTAAATTTAAAATTCAAATCTGACTCAATGATTTTGGTTAAAAAAAAAAGAAAACATTTCTGGATGTACAAAATTTGCACACAAAATTCGCGAAGTTTCACACCTCGATGTGAAATGTTTTCGGCAAATAGCAAACATAAAAAATCAAATAATCTTTAATTTTATATATATATATATATATATAGTCATCCGCAGACAGATCTGTTTCGCTGTATCACAGCTCATCAGTACGGTTAGACTCCGATTGCTTTTAACATAGGATTGAAACCCGACCGAAGTGGCATCAGTCGGCGATTCTACCTCTGGACTATAGGCGCTCGGTAGAAGAAGGCAGACTTTATAGCATGTATATTATCATTATACACGCCCAATAGCCAGAGTGCTCTAATTCATTAGTGAATGAATGATATAAAATTCCTTTTATGGACCCTTTTTTCGAGCCGACGCGAAGTTTGTTTATCGTCCAATGGGAAGCCCAGAATTATATCCTGGTGTGAATTCGCAAATGACTTATTTGGAGCCCCAGAAAACGAAATAAAAGGACAATACAAGAAGAGGGTCGCAGTAGAGAAAATACGAGCATAATTAACACGTCCCTTGACAAATGTCAAGCGATCGAATTATTGTGGCCTCTCCTTTCTCTCTCATCTTCTTCATCGGTCATCAATCTACTTAATAATCTGCCCGTACACTAAAGGCTGAGCGAATACTTCAAAGACACTCCTAACAAACAAACGCTCACACTTACATACATACGTACGCATAAACTCTTTCAGCAATAACTACTATAAACATTTTAACGACCTTGTACCAACCAAAAGGATGTCCGTTGTGGTACGGTGGATATCGGCTCGGAACGAGAAACCGGGGAGCTGAGTTCGAATTCCAGCTGAATCCATTGTATTCACTTACGCGCAAATACCCTTGGGAAAGGTATTAATCCGTCACAGTGACCCAACCTTCCTAGCAGTAGATTTAGCTATTGATTCAGTGTAATGGTTCCACTTGAGGTAGAAAGAGAGGATGAGGCCGAGGAGGCGCAGTATATTGCTTTCAGAGAGATTCACTTGGTTCTTGCTTATGTGGTGGGGGCGCAGAAGAGACTGCCTGTGATGGTTGACAGCAGCTTCGTTTTAAGAGCATTGAAATTTACAAACCATTTATTACCCCTCTCTACCACTGAGTGGAGGTTCTTTTCAAGATCAGCAGCGAGGTTATGTTTTCCGCCCCGTCAGATTTCTTACTGTGGAAGTAAATGGTGGTGTCATCTGCGTAGATGCCTACTTTGGATTTGATCACGTTTTTTATGAAGATCAGAAAGAACGTCGGACTTAGGATAGAACCCTGGGAGACGCCAGCGTTCGTGTGGTATGATAAGGAGGCATGCCCGTTCAAGAACACCTTCATTATGCGATTTGATAGGAAAGATTGGAATCGTCTAGTGATACCACGACCCCGTAGATTGCGCAGAAGGCTGGCGTGCCAGACCCTATCAAATGCTTTGGGGATATCCAGGATAACAGTTCGAGCTTCGCCGGACTTATCAAGGGGCTGGTATATGTACTCTTTAGTGTCGTTAGCATATCGGTAGTAGATCTAGCAAATCGGAAGCCATAATGTCTGTCTGAGAATAGTTTATGGGCAGTAAGATGCTGAACTCTTTCACCATTGATAATATCCTCGAACACTTTTCTGAAAATTGGTAGGAGGCTGATAGGGCGATAATATCAGGGACAGGGCGTATACAAACATGAAACTGGACAGCCGTGGTTGGCAACCAGTCTACTGCAGAAAGAAATAAAAACAAACTGGACACTGAAGATTGCTTTCAAGAATAAAATATACTTTTGCTGCGCCGTTTTTCGGGGAGCAGAGTTCAAATTCCAGTTGAATTCATTGCATTCACTTACGCGCAAATACCTTTGGGAAAGGTATTAATCCATCTCTTCCTTCCAGTTATGGGTTAAATAACAGGACAGCTTGGGTTCTATAGCCTTGGCTAGCAACCAATCTACCGCAGAAAGCAATGGCAACCTACTGTAGGATAATCTTCTGCCAAGTCAGTCATGTCTCTTTCGAGACATGATCGCCCAAGCGTGTTTCACGTATGGCACTTAACGGACTGAGAAGTGTGAAATATTGTAGGAAAAAGAAAAACATTATTAAGAAAGGGAGCAATAAAAAAAATATTGTAAGAAAATAAATTATATCGATTGACATTGCATTTAATAATGTCTTGAAGGTCAAATGTGACTGAAATGCAAGAGGCCGGAAGAAATTTCTACAACCGAGAAGTGTGAGAGAAGAAATTAAAACCTAACCTGATCCCGATAACAAATTCGTTTTTTTTTTTTCTAATTTAATGAAAGACGTGAACGTTTTATTTATTTTCCTGTCTACGCTGGGGAATGATATATATATTTAAAAGGAAATGTATTTTATTTTTCTCAAATAGCGGGTTGCTTCCATCAGTTTCGAAAGATGGAGATATAGAAATATATAGCCTGCAGAAAGTTACAGTATTCTGTTGGTGAAAGAAAAAGTTAAAAGAGAACAGGCGCCAGAATGGCGGTTCGCAAAGTCAGAAGAGTTGAAACTTGAATGAGGTTCATAGCAAGCTACCACGTTAACAAGGAATGGAGGTAAAAATATATTTCGGAGATTCTTTGAGCTGAACCCGATAAAAAGCGTCGATGTGCCCTCGACTGACCTTGTGATATGAAAGTAGATCACCAACTGATAGTGGTTAAGTTTTGAAAGTGCTAGCAATTAAATAATTTTTCTCAAAGAAAAGTGTCGGAATATTGTCTTTCTTTTTTTTTTTTTAAATAAGATTCCTTCCGTTAAATGTAAATTCTTTTCTCGGTTGAGCGAGTGATACGTTTCCAACCAATGATAACGATTTTGGATATCGGCTTGGAATATGAAATTGGAGAGCCGGTTTCGAATTCAAATCGAATTCGTTTCATTCACTTACACACAAATACCTTTGAGAAAGGTATAAATCCGTCTTTTCTCTCTCCAGGTATGGATTGAATAGCAGGACAGATTGGATTCTATAGCTCTGGTTGCCCACCAGTCTACCGCAGCAAATAATAGCAATCTATTTCGGGAAAATCTTCTTCCTAGTGAGTCATATCTCTTTCGAGACATGATCACCCAAGCGTGTATCACATATGGAAATTAACTGACTTAAATATTTGTGTTCGACTCTATTTAAATAAAAAAATATATAATTTTGACTGATTGTGAAGATAGATAAGATTTTTTTTCTGGAAAGACCTGTGTAAAACATTATTTTATACCGACTCCCTCTACTCGGTCTTGTGTCAGACTAATTGATACTTATGAAGGTTTCTTTAAACGTGTGTAAGACTTTACTTCGAAACAGAGAGGTATAGCGCCTCTGTTGTACTAAGGTACAAATTAAAAAGTTTTGATTTCCTAACTTGACATTTCAGTCAATCAGTTAAGGGCCATACACGATACACTCTTGGATGATCATGTCTCGAAAGAGACATGACTGACTGGGCAGAAGATTATCCTGCAGTAGGTTGCTATTGCTTTCTGCGGTAGACTGGTGGCCAACAAAGACTATAGAACCCAATCTGTTTTGCCATTTAATTCATAGTTGGACGGAGAAGAGACGGATTAATACATTTCACAACGGTATTTGCGCCTAAGAGAACGCAAGTAATTCAACTGGAATTCGAACTCGGCTCTCCGATTTCTCGTTCCGAGTCGCTATCCACTGCACCACAACGCACATCGCACTTGAGAATTATGAATTTAAAATTAATTCAAAGCACTGAAACGGGTGTGTAAAAGGTAGCTGCTTCATTCACCCATTAACCGACAAAATTGACTCGATAACAAAATTTTGACTAGTATATATGTTGTTATGGGGAAACATACCTATTCCTCGGATAATGGACTCTCCCTCCTATATTAATAAGAGTTAACAGGAAGTTAACGGAAGAAGTTCTTGAGAGTTTTTGGGTGTTCTTTAGAGTTCTATTTGAGTTCAGTAGAACTACTAGGCAGTTGATATTAGTCGGCAGGTAGCCGAATACTAAGGAGTCAGCTTTCAGTGGAAGATTATCAAGTTCCTAACATTTTGGGTGCGTTAAGTCGATTAGCAACCGACATAGCACAATTATACCTGTCAGTGCGAAAACTACTCCATAACATATGTACTATGTGATTCAGACCAAGAGATACCAGTTGCTCAGAATCAATAAGAAACCTTTATTTCAAGATCAGTCAATCTGCCGTGATCCCAATATGTGCTGGCTCACCACAGATAATACCAAAATAGACTTTTCATTATGTAACGTTAGAGCGTCATATAAGCCAGGTACATCAGTGTGTTAACAGAAAAGATGGCCCTCTAGCCACTGGGCGGAGAGTCTCATCTTTACAGGATGTCAGTAGCTGCCCACCCTTATGTAATCTGGTTTTCGACTAAGTTGCGCTCCAGATGAACACCGTTGGATAACTAGGTGAGAGTCAGATATATAAGCGCTCCGCCCTATAGTGAAGAAGAATCCACGGTCGGAAAAAAAATCGCCAATGCCACACACCATCTAACCATATAAGAGACTTAGTCTCGTGTTCGTGTGCATAGCTGCGACATTACGCAACATGCCAAATGAATAGTAAGGCTTGAGCGGATTATGTTTCGCAGATTTCTCATGGTAAAACGGATGGAACGTGAAAACCACTATTTGCAATATAGACGGGCCACTAACTCGACCAATGTACAGGTCAAGCTAGCAGCGTCTCAAGATTAAAGAAACTGAGACCCACTAATAGAGCGCTTGGTTTTATCAAGATTTTACTCAAGCCACTGGGAATGACGTCTAGTCTAACTCGATGTTTTATGAATATGTAACCCTACTGCGGGAAAATCTTCTGCCCAGTCAGTCATGTCTCTTCCGAGAAAAATGACTCCTCCCACATGCATGGTGGGATTTCTTCTTTTTTTTTTCTAGTTAATATAACTGGCCGGTTCTCGGTTTCATCTGAGACAGTCTCGAATGCTACATTCGCCTGTCCAAACTTGCTTTTGTGTGGCAGTTCCAGTTCTTAATGTTGGTTTACCTTGAATATATTGTTTGTTTGCTTTATATTAGATCCTGGTTTGTTCCTTTCTTTTCTTTTCTTTTTCCTTGCATTCCTTCAACCTCCTCATTCACACTTCATTTATTAAAACCGTTTCATAGAAACTATTTTCTTTCGGTGACTTTCAGATGTTTTATTGGGTACAATTCTGTATAAAAATATAAATACATATAAGAATAGACTAATTTCAGGTAAGTAACGCTATCAAGACTTCTATAGCGTTTGCTATGTTTTTCTTACTAACATTCGTCCATGTCATTTACTCGTCTGCGATTGGGTAATAAATCACGATTGTTCTTGTATAGGACAATTTAGTAATCGAAGTCGCCTTTGAATCTTTCGACTCTGAAGCAGCTCTTCCATATGTGTGTGGTGATTGGTTCATTTTTAGCCAGTCACATATTTTTTTTTAATGTAAAACCAGTTTCTCCCGCGCTTGTTTTTTGATCCACCTTTCTTCGTTAAATACGGCGATTTTCAGCATGCTAGTCTGTAGACAAACAGGCTGGCTAAACGACTCCACGTAAGTCTCTCTACTCAAGCCTTCCTTAACGCATAGACAGACACAGAACTTTGTTTTCTCTCTGAACATTTTCGCCAAGAACTTTTGAATCTTTGAACTCTTGACCGAAGTTTGTGTTACAATTACATTCAAAATAATCGTATTCTTCATGTTATTTATTCTTACATGAAAATTTTTCTAATGATTATAACAAACCTTTACAGCGCAAGAAAAAACTTTCTTCATTTAATTGACTTTGGTTAACAAACAGTTAAAGGGGAACAACTTTTTCCTCTTACTCTATGTATGCTACTATTACGCTTTGTTTATTGAATATACTTTAATTTATTGGTTACAAATTGGAGTTGTCTTTATCTTTCTTGAATCGTGTGCTGGACGAATCGTAATTGACCTAAAAGTTCTCTACACTTATATTCATATTAGTCATGGGGGTTAACAAACTTGTATGTTTGTATGTACTTTAGGCTAAGGTGCCTGTTCAATATGTAAACAAAAAAATATACAACACTTGAGATTCTACTACGGACATTTTATTCATTCGCTGACTGTAGTGAAACAAAATTTTCAATGTCTCTTGGGTAGGTCCGTTCTTTTCTAGTTAAGAAATTATGGTTAGTAAGTATAAGTACCGTATTCAAGTGAGCCTTGCGCGGAGTTGGAACAATCAAAAGAAAGTTTCTATTTATTTAACCTTTGGAAGGTTAATTATGAACCAAATTAGGGTAAGCCAGAACAAATATCGTTAGTCTGGTCCCGCACTCGTCAACTTTGTGCCGAGTTAGAACACAATAACCATGTGTTTCCTATCAGAGAGTGGGAGAGGATTTTTGCCTTCTTATCGGCTTCAATATCACCCCCTCATACGTTTGTCGAAACGAAGTGGGGTCATTATATTTCCAGTTCTTTTTGTCTACAGAAAAATGTTTCTGTGTTTATTATTAATTTAGTTATCGATTGTATTTCATTTTCCCCTGACTGCTATAAGTACGTTTAATCAACTATTTTTCTTTTTCATTAGTTTCTTTGTGTCGTTGTGTCGCTATTTCTTCACTAGAAGTCAGAAAACTATTTTTTAATTCGGCAGCATTTAACAAATATCTTTGCCTTGTACTATGCTCTGTTGAGGAACTATACTTTCACTTATTAACTGCCGTTTGTATTTAGTACAACAAATTATTTTTGAGTTGTTCGGTACGTATTAAAGAGATTACTGCGTTACTTTAAAATTGACTAGTGATTGGATATCGGCTTGGAACGAAAAATCGAATTCCAGCTGAATTCATTGAATTCACTTACGCGCAAATATCCTTGAGAAAGGTATTAATCCTTCTATTCCTTCCAGTTATGGGTTAAATAACAGGACAGATTGGGTTCTATAGCCTTGATCGGCAACCAGTCTAACGCAGAAAGCAATGGCAACCTACTGCGGGATAATCTTCTGCCCAGTCAGTCATGTCCCTTTCGAGACATGATCGCCCAAAGCGTGTAGCACGTATGACACTTAACTGACTGACTGAATATAATAGTTGAAAACATGATTAGGGCATAAAGTGGGTGATCAGTTTTATATTGTTATGAAGTAATAAACTGATCCCCCATTAATTACTACTTAATAATAAAATAATATAATACATCTCTTCCCCCTCTAGCTATTATTCAAATAACAAAACAGATTGGGTTCTGTAGCCTTGATCAGCAACCAGTCTACCGCAGAAATCAATGGCAACCTACTGCGGGATAATCTTCTGCCCAGTCAGTCATGTCCCTTTCGAGACATGATTGCCCGAGCGTGTATCACGTATGTCACTTAACTGACTGACCCCTGTAGCGTCGCAGCTCAGCAGGTTAGGTTTACTGTGTATTTTGAGATTACGGTGATAGAGAATACTTGTTTCCAACACGCTTTGGTCTCTCACACTATAAATGTGGTGCTACAGAATGATGCTGAGGATACTATGGAGATGAGGTTTTAGCGAAAATGGAATAACAAAGGTCACTTATACTTTTTGAAATTTTTTTTATAATCATGTCGCCCCAAGCAAGGTATTTTACTGCCACTGTTGAGCAAGGGGTTACATAGGAGGAAAGTTATGAAAAAGAGTGACAGGTTACAGGGGGTGTCAGGAAGAGGTTAAGAGAAGGATGAGAATACTAAAGAGAGTAGAGTGGACGGAAAAGGAGCATGAGAGAAACAGGGGATGACTTGTAAACAGAAGGGATTTCCACAGGCGGGAAGTGCGAGAAAAGAAGCTAATGGAGTAGAATTTGCGTTTACAATTTTTTGTTTTCACGGTAAAAGGGTAGGGCCTAGTTGCTAATCTTGTGGCTCGAGCAAATTCACATATAGGTGATACCAGTGAGCTAAGTTCATCGGAGCAAGAGCCGTGAAAGTATTTGTAGAAGAGACACAAGGAAGCCATATTGCGCCGGTGAGAAGGTGACTGTATCCGAGCTGCCAAGTCGGGATCTATCACATTCAGATTCTTCGTTGGATTTTGTCAAGGACACCTAGGTGGTTAGCAGGAGCACCCGACCAGATATGTCAGCAGTATTCAAAGCAAGGGCTGATGGTAGATTTGTATATGTACAGGATTATTTCAGAAGGGAAAATCATCCTGATCCTGCACAGAGAACCGACCTTCTTAGTAGCAAATTTAGTTATAGATTCTATATAGTCATTCCACTTGAGGTCTGTTGTGAGAGTTAACCCGAGGAGGCGCAGTGTTTTACTTTGATGGAGACTAGACTGATCCATGCTAATGGTGGGTAAGAGCGATTGTCTGTGGTGGTTAATAGATAGCAGCTTCGTTTTGGAAGCATTAAAATTCACGCGCCATTTCTTACCCCAGTCCACCAGTCAAGCTCGGCAGCGAGGTTTGCTTTGTCAGCCTCGGCAGATTTTTGATCGAGGCGATTGTAAGCCGTAGTTTTGTCAGCATATATGTCTATTTGGAATTTTATTATGAAAAAGAGATGGTTTAAATTTCTATGGCACATAATGAGCAAAGAAGACTTAGAGATTTTGACACTCACAGGACATATTGGAGGCAAGAAAGACATAGGAAAGTAGCAGATAAACTTCCTTATGAGCTTAGATAAATGGTTGACAGAACAGGGATTGAAAAATATAATAAAAAGACAAACTTCAGTAAAATCTACAAAGGACAGGAAGCTGTGAAAAGCCGTGATCGTCCACGCCCTGAAGGAAGACAGCATATTGAAAAAGTTGTGCTTAAGATGGTTGAAAAATTAAAATTAGCATTGACGGACTGAACAAGTTCTGGTGAAATACAGAAAAGTTTCAAGCTAATTTTAAAATTATGCGAACTCGTTTTTGACAGAAAATTCAAGAAATTAAGAATAATGCAAATCTGAGTTGATTATAGATGCCTGTTAATTAAAAACATTTGTTTTTAACAGTACCAAAGCTAGATTAAGGAACCAGCTCGTCTTTGAAAAATCTGGAATCTGTACTGGTCTAAAAAACATATACACGCCAAAATAGAACCTAGATGCCTGCAATAAGGTAATGCATACGGATGTACGTTGTGGTACAGAGGATATCGGCTCGGAACGAGAAATCGGAGATCCGCGTTCGAATTTCAGTTGAATTCGTTGCCTTCACTTACCCCTGAGAAAGGTATTATTACGTCTCTTCTCTCTCCAGCTATGGCAAGACAGATTGGATTCTATAGCCATAGTTGGTAACCAGTCTATCGCAGAAAGCAACCTACTGCGGAAAAATCTTCTGCCCAGTCATATTGTGTATCACGTGTGGCACTTAACTGAATGAGTGTTGCAGAGAAATGGCTTTAATCGAAGACAACTCATTACACTGAAGGCAAAGCTGGAGAAATTAAAAATTAAGCGTTGAGGTACGACTTAGTATTTAGCCATTGTCAACCGAGATGCATAATACTCGTTAAATTAATAGTTAACTCAGTCATATGACGTGGCTTTGGAATGAAAGCCCTGATGGCACATACTCTGAATCTATCATAAAAAACTCCGTAGGCTGAATTAGTAAATAGTAAAAACATCAAAGTCTACGGCTGTATCGTATTGAATACACCGGTTCCCGTCCAATCACCGAAGTTAAGCAACATCGAGTCTGGTCAGTACTTAAATTGGTGACCATTTAGGAATACCAGGTGCTGTAAACGTAAGGACCAAGTATGGTCCACCGGTCCTCCAGGTTTGGGGTTGGGTGCAGGGCTAACAACCATGCTCCGTAAAAAACAGTTTGTTACAGAAACAGCAACAAAAAGTTGTTGCCCTATTCAGCATCTGGGTATGATGGATAAATGACTGATGATGATGAAAAACATCAAAACCCTAATGTATGGCACAGTTATAACAAATTTAGTATAGAAGACAAATTGATACATACCATCGGCAGATAGAGTCTTTTATATGGAGGTTATTCTTGACACAAAATCCATGTTGGAACTGTTAGCTGTATTCAAAAGGTTTTTCAGACTGATGTTTAGCGGTAGCTTTTTAATCACGTCGGTGTCACCACTGAAGCCGTAGGGAGATGGTTAATGTTTCTTTGGTTCGGCCTTGTGTCAGACATAACCGAACTCCCTCCAGCTTACAAGTTTAATCCAGAGTTATCATCAGAAGGTTGGTTGTCGGTAAGGTGGAATATGTGAAATTGTGTGGAAAAATGTAAGAATAAAAATATACATTTTGTATGTTAAAATAGAAATTTATTAAAAGGAAAGAATAACATAAGTTGTAGGAGTTAACGTGCAATTAGAAGCATTATTAAGAAGCTAAGGGTAGAGTTCGTGTTCAATGAGAAAGTTGATGCTATCAAGAGTTCGTACAAATGTTCGTAGTAGTAGCTGTTGGAAAGAGTATATGCGTACGTACGTATGTATGTGTTTGTTTTGTAGGAATGTCTTTGGATGAAGAAGAAGAAGTAAAAGGAATCAGTACACGAAAAAAAAGGAGGAGGACAACATGCGACGCGACCTATATCCGGGTTGGTTGAAGAACTTCTGTTACATTTTAGTAGTTTCGTCTCACTGTTGACTGGCACTGATCTGAGCCTTTTATTGTCAGTAGATTTTTCGCACTGACCCGCGAAGTCCTTTTTGGTCTTTCATGTCGCTTCCATTGGTCAGAAAATCAGTGTAACACCTACTTGCGAAATCCGGTTTCGACCTTTTTATAAACACATAGTCAATCCTTTTTCTATTTTAGAAAAAACAGGATTTCACACGTCATTGTGAATTTTTGTAAACGTTAGGAAGAAAGTTGATTTTAATTCTTAATTTCCTGTCCACTATAAATGATCCATACTTTCAAAACAAAGACATTTACCAAATATCACAAATCCCATCAACTTTCTTCAACAATAACAGTTAAAATAAATAGTAGGACCATTTGAAGAAAGAATAACTAAAATGATGGCGTTCCACATTATTTCAGAAAAAAAAAATGGATGGAAGTCTTCATCAATATTGCAAAATGCTATAACAGCTACTGGACTTGAAAAAATAACTAATTTGAAAAATTTTCTTCATACAAAAATTATATAAATTTCAACTAATATTACCAGTGAATACTCGGTCAATCAATGCCATATAATACCTCATGAGGAAACAACTAATATTAACATAGAATAACGTACCGAAATGGGCGTTAGTATTACGAATAAGAAACAAAATAGATATTGGATAAGAAGGTGACCGAACCTTTTGCTACATTTGAAAATCTTACAATAGATTCCAACCATTGACAAAACTGACAGACAAGACATGTATTCAAGTTCCAGGAGATTCGATAGGAAATTTCGGAAGTGTTACGGATTCGCCAAAAAACAAATCAATATCCAGTCAAATGTTTGAAGCGTGGACACAGTTCAAAAGTTAGTTATTGTACGAAAGTCTGCTAGAAGAAAACCAATAATTACATCAAGCCCAAGAAAACGTTCTTAGATAAAAAAAAAAAAAAAAAATCTATTCAGGAAATGAGCGATCGAAACATGGACTAAGTGATCTCAGTTCAATCTGCTTAAACAACGTTGTATATTCTATATCCATATTAAATAGATAAACTATTTATGGATGTTACAATAAATAATTCAGTCAGTTAAGTGTCATACGTGATACACGCTTGGACGATCATGTCTCGAAAGAGACATGACTGACTGGGCAGAAGATTATCCTGCAGTAGGTTGCCATTGTTTTCTGCGGTAGACTGGTTGCCAGCTAAGTCTGTCCTGTTATTTGACGCATAGCTAGAGGAGGAAGAGATATATTATATAATTAAGTAGTAATAAGTGGGGGATCAGTTTGCTAGGTCATAACAATATAAAACTGATCCCCCACTTTATTCCCATTAGAAGCCTTATTCATGTTACCAACTATTATATTCAGTCATTTAAGTGGCATACGTGATACACGCTTGGACGATCATGTCTCAAAAGAGACATGACTGACTGGGCAGAAGATTATCCCGCAGTAGGTTGCCATTGCTTTCTGCGGTAGACTGGTTGCCAGCCAAGGCTATAGAACCCAATCTGTCCTGTTATTTAACCCATAACTGGAAGGAAGAGACAGATTAATACCTTTCCCAAGGGTATTTGCGCTTAATTGAATGCAATGAATTCGGCTGGAATTCAAACTCGGCTCCCCGAATTCCGTCTACCCGTTCGTTGCCGTAGTAGTCGTCTGCCGAATAAATAATTACGAGATCATATAATTTCAAATGGACACAGGAGCAAAGCTTGTATCCTGAAACGAGAGTAGCTACTATTATACTGACACGGAATGCTGGGAAATTTACCCCTGGTGTAGAATTTACCCATGATGCTAGATTCAATTAGAAATATCCAAATTGGCAGCTGTATAAAACCGCTTCCTAATATCAATGGTGAAAAAAGGATTTGGGTGTGTAAAGCCTGGGGGTTTGGTCAAAGGTCATCCTACTTTCTGGTCTGGCGCTACAGAACCACAAAGAACTGAACCAAACAACAGAAATGACATCACTTGAGGAATTCCAACAGTAGCAACAGCTAAAATGCATAATTTCTTTTCTTGCAGTATTTACATTGATCGGGCTATTGTCCTCATCTTTGTTGCAATTTGTTCGACGTTTCGGCCATTTTACGCTCCGGCCTTCTTCAGGTGTTAGGAATTTCGAACCAAAACATTTATTACAATCACTGGGGTATATGAACTCCATTTCTTCCGTTAGTAGAGCCTCATTTGGAAGTCATGAGTTATCTCCCTCTAACCCTGTAAGTTACTTGTTCACCACTGCTGTAGCCTGGTATTGAACTCACAGCTATTTGGGTCAAGTTCAGGAACTAACCAACGTCTTTATCCACTAGACCATGTGTCCTTACAACTGATTTTTAGGGAGTTATAAACCTAATGTCCAGTAACCTTCTATTTTTTTTACCAGTGTTCATATTGCAATATTTTTTTATGTTAATGGTTTTCTCTAGTATTTTTTTATGTTAATGGGTTTTTTTAGTATTTTTACCAGAGCTCATATTGTAATTTTTGACACTAATGATTTTTTCCTGCACTCCGTGATACTGGTTCCCATATTGTGTACTTTTCTTGCACTTGCACTTCTTTCTGGTGGAAGTTTCTTCTGGCACGATGCTTTCCAGTCAACTTTGACCTTCAAACATTTAAATGCAATGTTAACATTTATCTACTGTGTAGTCTTCTAGTATTTTCGTTTCTTAATAATCGTTCTCTTTTAACTTATTCTTTCACACCTGGTAACCCTTTTTTTATTTCATCTCTCGGCTCCCATCTGAGTCTCTCTGACTGACTGACTGACGTTGATGAAGTCCTTTTATTGTAATCTAGATATTTTCGCACTTACTCGCGAAGTTGTTTTTGGTCTTGCAAGTCGCTCCCATTCATCAAAAATCATTTTAGCACCTACTTGCAAAATCTGGTTTCGACTTTTTCTTTAACCACATAGTCAATCCTTTTTCTATTTGGGAAAAACAGTATTTCACACGTCATTGTGAATTTTTATAAAAGTGAAGAAAATTGATTTTAATTATTTTTTTATCCACTACATACTAAAGAAATATAATTTTTATATATTTTTTTTAATCGTATCACGACGATCAAGGCGGTAAGGCCACAGATGTGAAGAGGGCTACGTAATAGTGAAAAGATTGGAAAAGGGAAAGCTGGAAACCATATCCTAAATAGGGAACAAGGGATGAGCCTCTTAACCTGTTCAATAGACGTGGGTGGTGTGTGAACCGGGCGATAGATAGATCTATCTACTCCAATTGAAAAAAAAAACAAAGTGAGAAGATTGGCAAGGAGAAAGCCGGAAACCACATCCTAAACAGGGAACAAGGGGTGAGCCTCTTAACCTGTTCAATAGACGTGGGTGGAGTGTGAACCGGGCGATAGATAGATCTATCTACTCCAATTGAAAAAAAAAGTGAGAAGATTTGAAAAGAGAAAGCCGGAAACCACATCCTAAACAGGGAACAAGGGATGAGCCTCTACACCTGTTCAATAGACGTGGGTGGAGTGTGAACCGGGCGATAGATATATCTATCTACTCCAATTGAAAAAAAAAGTGAGAAGATTTGAAAAGAGAAAGCCGGAAACCACATCCTAAACAGGGAACAAGGGATGAGCCTCTACACCTGTTCAATAGACGTGGGTGGAGTGTGAACCGGGCGATAGAATATATCAAGAACAATTTTGAGTGAAAGATGCAAGACAAAGGGTAAAAAAAGTGTTTTGTGTCATGCACTTTGTCCTTTGGGATTTCATCAGGTTTCAGGTTTACGTTGATGGGAATACGCATGTGCATAAATGAGAGATGCTTAGGGTATTTAATGTAACTGATATCGTTTAAAGTCTTGTTATTTCCATTACTTTTGTTATGAAATATCCCACGTTGTGATATGAGAATTTCTGCTAAAAATGGTGAAAAAATTGTAGAAACAGAAGCGAAAAGAACTCTAAAGGAAATCGGAAAGATTATTTAACACAAAAACTCATATAAAAAAAAAATTATTTCACTCAATATGAAATTCCCATCGTTTCCCGTTCGTGCATAACTGTAATTGCCCTAATGAAGTCCAATGAAGTCTTAAGAGAAATCGACATTTTTCTCCACTTTTTCCACTTTAAACATTATATCTTAGCGGAAAGTCAATGTTAGGAAAGCAGTCAATTTATCTTAAACAGTATATCTATTTCTGTCTACCGGCCGGAATATTCGAGAAATTTTATTAAGCGACAATTTCTCCTGCAAAGGGGTGGGGAGGCACAATTTCGAATCCTGGCGGCGCATATTTTTTATTTAAGACTAGCAGTATAGACCGGCGTTGCTCGGGTGTAATGAAAGCTTTAAAACTAATCCATGGTTCTGGAGTTAAGACTTTTTGGACGTAGGCACGAAAGACTAAAAAGCAATAGTTGTTTCCAGTTAAAGCGAAACCATAGACTGAAAGAAATATGAATGAACATAAGTCAAATTTTGATTTCCTGGTATCGATATCAAATAAGTTTTTTTTGTTGTAAACTGAATTTTGAAGGCTAAATAAGTCTTCTGAGTAAATGGTATCATGGCTGAGACTAAGAACTACAATTATACCTACTTAGAGCCAAACCCGAAGCAAAAACTAAAATAAAAGGGCTGAAAAAATACAGACATACAGGCAGATAAACAGGCACACGCACAAACATCTTGCCTTTTATGTATGTATATTATCGATTTTCTGCACTATTGTAAGAACTGTAACTTTGAAGCTTCTGAATATCGTTTCTTATGTCTTTGTCTATGAGTGTATCAAATTTGATTAAAATCGGACCACTCCTTCTATAATCCGATTTTTTCGATTATCGATTTTCGATATTTATCGGGGGTACCTCGACACAAAACCTAACTAAGAACACTCGCAGACGCTTATAGTACAAGAAAATTGGTTCAGCCGTTTCGGAGTCTATAGGTAAGCACACACACACACAGATACACACACACAGACAAAGTTCCATTTATAAATATATATATATATATATGGTGCACTGAATATATATTTTAAATTTCGCGCCAGCGCTTTCTTTGTTTTTGATTTTGTCGACTGTACAGTCAGTTAGGTAACGTCTTTGAAAAGCACTACCTCCCCAGGGCACTTAATGTAGGCCTCTGTGTTGAGTCTGAGGCCCTGTTTGAAGATGAATGATGGCATAACGTGAACATCATTAGAGATCGCTGCAAAGACTTCCGTCATCACCATTAGACTCATCCAACTCTTTCCAAAATCCTCTGCACTGCCCTCAGATTGGCACCCATTCACTCTGAAATGTTCGTATTCGAGTTTCCGGCGCAAATTCCAAGAAGTGCAGCATCAGGTTAGCAGATTTTTGGCGGAGTCAATTGTGTTATTGTGCTCTTTTTCTAACAGACGGTGCCCAACTGACTCTGCTATACTGTTTAGTCGACAAAATCAAAAACAAACAACGGGCATGTATAAAACTTAAAATATTAAAGCGTGACAATTTACCAATAGCACCGTGTGTGTGTGTGTGTGTGTGTGTGTGTGTGTGTGTGTGTGTGTGTGTGTGTGTGTGTGTGTGTTAAATTTACTCTAATTCATACAACAAGAGAACGACCATTATTCTTTGGGTTCAAGGATAACGTCGGCTTCACATTCCCCTGTTTCTCTGATTGCTTTTGTCTGTCGTAATCAAAGCTATTTTTTAAAGTCTTCACGGAATGTACAGCTGTATGCAATCGTTCCCCCCACACCCAAACACACACATACGCAAACCTATCTGGACATTACCATTCTCATAAGATGATCTGGGAAATGACCATTTGGGACGAACAGGACGTGTAGTCAAAGGAGAGTGATGTTAGTCTTGGCTCGTCAGCCCTTATGTTAATGATAACCGTTGTGCTATAAAACTGACAAGACCTGACATGTGTGATTTGGACAGATCTCGGCAGTTAGGGTTAAAATTTGACACTGGCATTCGTTCCTTCCAAAAATGGACCTTATACGACAATTCTTGTTTCCTTCGGCCATTTTTATGTCCCCCTGGGAGTGGATGCTTCTGCAATATCAATTTGAACCAAACACATTTGACAATGTGTGCATTATTTTCTAAAGACAGGATTTATTTGTAACAAGGAAGGAAGAAAAAAAAAACCCACTGTAAAAACAAAAACCCTGATAACCCTTATCCCACCAATCATGTCGACTTTGTCTTTGCTAAATCATTTTGATGCAATTACACATGAGTTAATGTTTGTCGGAACAGTTTTATGTGATCCCTTGAGAATTTGTAACTTGTATGTAATTTGAAGCTGTGGAGAGTCATGATTGGACATGTTCTTAAAGAACATGACACTTAGAAAGAGAAAGTTACATGAAACGCTTTCGAATTTTTTCTTGTCTGTAGGTCAGCTTGCCTGTGTCTTTTTTATGATAATTGCTCTAATTAGATTTTCTCTTTGGTATCACGAATTTACGCCGTCCTGGGATGACGATAAATTGCATCCGGCAGCAAGGCCTCTGATTCGGACGTTATGAAAGACATAGAACTACTTCTTAATTGCTGTTATTTTCAGGTCCGCCCTGAACCGGGGTGGAAGAACCTGTTGAGGTTCCAGCTATGGGTAAACTGTTACCCCAAAACTGAGGTCAAAACACTGTATAAAAATAGACTTTTACAGGAAAAGTTTCAGTAATACATTTTTGAAGGAAAAAATATTAACAGCAATATCAGGTCATGTTAGTGATAAATGTTTTGTCAATAAATCTGGCATGAAGAAGGGTGCACGAAAATTTAGATCTATGCCTTTGCCTATGAATGCACAGACGACATAAGCAGCCTTGTTTTCTGTACCGTTATGAAATAAAATAAATTAAATAACACAGAGAATAAGTTATTCTTTTCATCTACTTCAGGTGACATTGGATAATTTTTAAATTCTAAATGATACAAAAGTATGTGCAGCTCATTCTCATTGTTATTAGGTGAGGTTTTGTAATATTATATTGGAGCGGCTCTGTGATCTTTACACAAACTGGTAAATTCGAGAAACTTATCTATATCAAAGGTAAATCTGCTATATCCACACTCAAAGCACTCTGTCAAGTTTCAGGCAAATAATTTTTTAAGGTAAACACACATTTTTTTCGGGATATTTCAAGGCTTCAGAGTCGGTTTACAATGAAAAACGAGCAGTCATTATCAAAGAGTCAGTAAAATTTAGAAATTCGTGAAATCGTCCATGCGATAAAATTGTCATCTTACCTGAATGGAAACAGTTATCGAATTTGCCAGATGATCTACATTGGAGAAATTTCACATTGTCTCCTCTTTTTAGGATAGGTGCAGATAATGTTTTTTTTTTTTAATCATATCACCCCGAGCAAGGCGGTAACGCCTCTGATGTGCCGGGGGCTACGTAAGAGTGAAAAGATTAAAGGAGAGAAAACCGGAAACCACATCATAAACAGGGAACAAGGGATGACCCTCTACACCTGTTCAATAGACGTGGGTGGAGAGTGAACCGGGCGATAGTTTAGTCTGTCTGCTCGAATTGAAAACAAAAAATAAGAAAAGTGAAAAGATTGGAAAAGAGATAACCGGAAACCACATCCTAAACAGGGAACAAGGGATAAGCCTTTACACCTGTTCAATAGACGTGGGTGGAGAGTGAACCGGGCGATAGTTTAGTCTGTCTGCTTGAATTGAAAACAAAAAATAAGAAAAGTGAAAAGATTGGAAAAGAGAAAACCGGAAACCACATCCTAAACAGGGAACAAGGGATGAGCCGCTACACCTGTTCAATAGACGTGGGCGTTATCTGAGACAATAAACATATAGATTCTGGAGAAAGAAATAGTCTCACCCGACACAGTTAACCAGCTTTCTTAACAGCTAACCTAGGCGAATTGACATGGCGAAAGAATCATTCCAGAAATTGAGTAAATTATTAAGAAACAGGACAATTTCACGAGAAACAAAGAGAAGAATACTGGATTGCGATATGATGTCGGTTCTTCAATATGGCAGTGCATGTTGGACAATATCTTCGAAGATGAAGGAAAAACTTGAAGCATCTGAAATGTGGTTCTACAGAAGGATGCTGCAAATATCATGGACCGAGCATGTGAGCAATGATGAGGTTTCGGAAAGGATGGAAACGAAAAGGAAATTAATACTGAGCATCAGGAAGAGACAGCTGAAGTTCCTGAGACATGCCATGAGACAGGAGGGCTTGGAGAACCTGTTTCTAACAGGCCAGATAGAGGGAAAAAGAGACAGGGGAAAGCAGCGTGTAACATATTTGATGGGCCTGAGCAAGTGGATAGTAAAGCGGGGGTTGCTTTTTAGCCATTTGGGTCCTCTTTTGCAAGTGTGCAATTTTACTTTAGGTTTTTCCCAAATGTTGTCGTCATTTGAATTTGATTTTTCGGGTGTGCCATTTATTTTGAGTGTTTTTTATTGGTTGTTGGATTATATAGGATTTTTATGTGATGTCAGTCCTTCAATATGAATGTTAGACAATATCTTTGAAGATGAAGGAAAAACTTGAAGCAGCTGAAATGTAGTTCTACAGAAGGATGCTGCGGATATCGTGGACTGAGCATGTGAGCAATGATGAGGTTTTGGAAATGATGGAAACGAAAAGGAAATTAATAGTGAGCATCAGGAAGAGACAACTAAAGTTCCTGGGACATGCAATGAGGAAGGAGGGCTTGGTGAACCTGATACTAACAGGCCAGATAGAGGGAAAAAGAGACTGAGGAAAACAGCGGATAACATATATGAAGGGCCTGATCAGGTGAATGATGGAACGAGGGTTGTGTGGAGAAAGCATGACAAGAGCCACCAGGGACAGGGAGACGTGGAAATCCATGATCGCCTACGTCCTGAAAGGACATGGCATATAAAAGAAGAAGAAGCAATGAATTCAAAATAGTTTTTCCAATTCATGTCCACTTAGAACGTTAGTCCGATAAAGTACAGCTAGTCACTTTCCTCAAGGTTACCATCAGCCATGTTGATAGGAGATAGAATATAAATGTATAGAAACTAGCATGGCCACAAAATGAGGGATCAGTTTATATATTGATTATAATATAGATTTGATCCCTGTTTTATACCCACATTAAAATTTCTTATAAACAGTTGGCATATATATTCTTCTTCTATGTGCCATGTCCTTTCAGGACGTAGGCGATTATGACTTTCCCCATTCATTGCTAGATTAGCTGTTAAGAAAGCTGGTTAACTGTGATGGGGGAGACTATTTCTTTCTCCAGAATCTATTATGCATGTCTATAATTCATGCTCAAAATATTGTTACCACATATAGTCCGGTGCCCCCTGCTATTAAACTTGAGCTCCTTGATAAAATCCAAAGGAGAATCAGTCTTGAATTATCGGTCCTGATCTGGCGTGTTCGGATGAGCTCTTCATTATCGTACCGAGACATTTAAAAATGTAAACACAGTATTAGATTAGCGTTGAGACTTTATCAATTAACAGTTGAGCTGGCAAAACGTAGCCGTAACTTCTATGCTAACAGTTTCTTCACTCGCGCTTCTTTCTCGTGAAACTCCTTTCCGGCTCAATGCTTTCCAGCGAATATATTCAAATATTCCAAATGCAACGTCAATCTTTATCTCCTGTCACTGTGGGTGCGCTTTTCTTTTCCCGCTTATTACTAATGTTTCTCATCTTAATACTTTCACACCCAGTAACGCGCCTTGTGTCTTAGTCGATTTAATGCCTTTGCTTGGAGTGAAATCGATTAGAACATATGGAAATCTGTTTTTTTTTTACCGTTTTTCTTGTTTTTTATACACAGTTCAGATTTTCCTTTTGGATATTTTTAGAGGATCGGAAAAGTGATGCTTCTTATGATTCTATATGAAAAATTATTCCTCTCCCGACTCTACATAAAAAATGATCCCTATCCTGACTCCACAGGAAAATTGATGCCTACACTGACTCCACAAAAAAGATGATGACTTTCTTGACTCCACATGAAAAATAATGTCTCTCCTGTTTCCACATGAAAAATGATGCCCCTCCTGTCTGTACATGTAAAAGGATTCCTCTCCTGACTCTACACAAAAAATGATGCCTTCTCTGACACCACAAAAAAGATGATGCCTTTCTTGACTCCACATGAAAAATAATGTCTCTCCTGTTTCCACATGAAAAATGATGCCTTTACTGAATCCACATGAAAATGATACCTCTACTGAATCCACATGAGAAATGATGCCTCTCCTGTCTCCACATGAAAAATGATGCCTCTCCTGACGCCACATAAAAATAATGCCTATCCTGATTTTACATAAAAAATGATGCCTTTCCTGATTCCACATGAAAATAATGCCTCTCCTGACTCTATATAAAAAAATTATGCCTTTCCTGATTACACATAAAAAAATGATGCCTCTCCAGTTTCCATATGAAAAAGTTTTCCTCTCCTAACTCTACATAAAAAATTATGCCTTCCCTGACATAACAGAACAATGATGCCTTTCTTGACTCCACATGAAAAATGATGCCCCTCCTGTCTCTACATGTAAAAGGATTCCTCTCCTGACTCTACACAAAAAATGATGCCTTCCCTGACACCACAAAAAAGATTATGCCTTTCTTGAATCCACATAAAAAAGATGCTTCTTCTGTCTCTACATGAAAAATTATGCCTCTTCCGACTGCACATAAAAAATGATGCTTCCCCTGAACCCCTATGATCGCAGTTTTGATGCACACCTACATCCCTTAAACTAAATACATTTAAAATTTAAAAGGAGGAGATTCTATTTTCTAAAGATGAAAAGTCATGCTTTGGGACACGCGTGCTGTGTTGCTTCGATAACCATTCTCTCATATCTTTTAAAGTCTTAAAATCTTCGGCACGTCATGCGCCTAAGCAAAAGTCATGAATATTCTTTATTTAGTAAAGAGCCTCGTATCAGTTACTTTTGAAAGAAGAAATGTATAAAGTGATAGCAGAAATTATAAAATACAGAAAATTGATTTATCGTGTCTTATTCTGGATAATCTTTTAATCTTACTCAATCATGGATAATATGAATGCCAAACGTATATTTTCCTAAGTGAGCTGGCAGCTTATTAAATGTAGTACTTTAAGTTGTCTACTCTTCCAATGTTAAGAATTAGTCAAATATGAAACTGCTGTCGGTAGCTTCAATTCCTGGCCATAGACAATCCCTTTCTTCTTGATTCTCAATGCAAATCTATTGTAAAACTATTGACGGTTTATTTGGGTTGTTAAAAAGAAGACTGTTATTGTCTTGTAGAAGGAGGAGGATATATGAACACAACCTGTTTTTTTTTTGTTTTTTTGTTTTTTTTTGTTTTGGTCTTTGGAGTTTTTTCGCTTTTCATTCCCGGTTTATAGCTTCAATTTTTCAAACTCTAAAGCCACACCATAGACTGCATCAACGACAAACAATTTTTTAATATCCCTTTATTTTATAAGTCGACAGTAACCATAATATCGTTTCTGGGAGGAAGCGAAAGGCAGACGACACATGTTAACTGGTTGATTAACACCTCATCACCACTTGCCGGCATGCCTCAGTAAGGAATCATTGTGCGGGACGCCATCTTGACTCTCATCTAATTCTCGCATACATCTTCATGCTTTCTTTAGCTGATATAAAGACATGAACAAAGGCAGTTCTTCACAGTCAGAATTCTACGCCGATAGGTTTCGTCTGACCAGTAATCTGCCATTCTGAGCCAGCCTGCACATCCTGTTATACTTTCGACGAGTTAGCATCCCCTAGGCTGTCTATGGTTTCATATCATATAATGAATTTAATTGTCTGACTATGTGGATTCAATGAGCGGTATAGTTCGTGCACCCCAGAATTCATTTGGCATCAATTTATTCGCTGACTCCTAAATTTTTTTTCGGTGCTAACGATGATGGAAATTCATAGAACCAATCGTGATTCATTCAGATGATCATTGACCTCTTGATGTATGTTTTTACTAATGTTCACCCAATACTAGGCCCAAGAGCCAATCAAATAGAGGGTTACTATGTAGAGTTAACGGAGGAAAAGACATGTGCTAGCAGTATAGAGCTGAATTAGTTTTTAGAAAGGACCGGAAACCCAAACTTAAACAGGAAACAGGAGATAAATTTTAAAACCTGTTCAAAAAGCCGGGGAGGAGGGGTGTGAACCGGACGATAGGTAAACTTATCTTATTGTCCAGAAAACGGTCCCAAACAGATGATGCTGTTGCTATAGAAGAGTGAATAAGGGTTTCAATCTTTCAATCACGCCATTTGCTCTCTTGTATATATACAGTCAGTCAGATAAGTGATTGGGCGTTGGTGTCTCGAAAGAAGGTGTCTCTGGGCAGAAGATTTTTCCCGCAGTAGGTTGCAATTAATTTCTGTAGTAGACTGGCTGCCAACTAAGGCTATAGAATCCAACCTGTCTTGCTATTTAACCCATAACTGGAGGGAGAAGCGACGGATTCATAACTTTCCCAAGGGTATTTGAGTGTATGTGAATGCAACGAATTCAACTGGAATTCGAACTTTGCTCACCGATTTCTCGTTCCAACGCACTTCATTTCTATATATAACACAAGCAAATTAATCTTGATCGCCACTACGAAGAAGTGTCATAATAGATCCGGTAATAAATCCACAGCGTTTTATTGATATTCGTTGTAACTGTGCGGTAATTGTTCTTTTAAACATGTATTGTAAAAAAATTATAAATATTTTTTTGTCTATTATATTTAATGGTCATTTTTTTCTCCTAATGTACGAATATCCTTTCAAAAATGTGGTTGTTGCGAGTGAAAGAAATGGCCATTGTCATCAACAGGTGATTATTACACATGAAAGTTGAAAGCTTTGTACTACACAACATGGATTTATAATAATTTATTCACATAGAAAAATAAAAATAAATCTGCGAAAGTATATTTCGACATTAGAAAATAAAGATATGATACACACAAAATGCTTATAGTCTTTAACTATTTTTGTATAGTTATAAATATGATTGATGAGTAAAAGCTTGCATTTTAATTTTTGGACTTCCACTGAATATAATTTGAAATGCACACACTAGTCATTTCAAATACGGAAACGTGTTTTTGTTAAATATCAAACGTTTTGCCAGGAGCAAACAAGTGCGAACTCAGCAGAACCATCAGTTTAATGAGCCATATAAGAAAACTGATCGTCCGAATCCTGATGAATAGAGCGAGAAGCAGAATCAGGCCAGAGATAGGACAAGAACAGTGTGGCTTTGTTAAAGACACAGGAACAAGGAATGCCATATTTATGATTAGGATGCTCTCTGAAAGGGCAATACAAATGAAGAAGGACTTATACCTATGTTTTATTGATTATAAAAAGGCGTTTGACACAAGAATTGATGGGGATGCTTGGCAGCCTCGACATATCTGGGAAAGACCAAAGAGTAATCAAGAATCTCTACCGACAGCAAAGCGCCTGCAGGTAACAAATTCAGGAGATATACAAAGATTGAAAGGGGCGTAAGATAAGGATATGCCTTCTCACCGGATCTATTCAACTTGTACAACGAGACTATTCTGAGAACCCTAAAAGTTATGCCAGGATTCGTCATCGGAGGCCACATTTTAGAAAGGCGGAAAGAAGTTTCACAAAATAGAAAAAGATAAAAACATTTTTTCCCTTTTTTGCTCTACAATTTTTGTCGCAAGTTTAAATAGTTGTAAATACAAGTTAGTGTAAACAGTAGGGAACAAGAGATCGAATTGTTTCTTTTCATATGAAAGTTCGGGTGTGCAAAATCCTCATTTATAGTTTTTGCTAACATGTTCGCCTCTTTTAGAACTTGTATTATTTCGTAGTCACATTCACAAACGTCCATTAGACAGATAAAATTTATCCTTCAGAGAACAACTTCTAGGAATTACAGAACTATAGTTCTTATTATAACATTCGTGAATAATTACATTTTCAATGTTCGAACTTTTGGAAATATTTAGATCGTACGGCATTCAGTAAGGATAGTTGATTTACTAAGCGCCACTTAGATGTGGCACAAAGCCGAACGTATGGAGTACCCCGTGAGGATCGAACTCACTAAGTAAAGATAGAACTCACTATTCAATCGTATATTTTCCTTATTTACATTGCTTTACAATTAATGGGAATATCAATATTAATTGTTTGCTTATAGGTAAACGTTTGGCATCCATTTACCAAGCGGCCAACGTTTGGCATCCATTTACCAAGCGGCCAACGTTTGGCATCCATTTACCAAGCGGCCAAGGCTACATTTGATTGAACTCCTTAACGTCTTCCTATTAAAACAATCTTTTTAGAGAAATAGGTTTCTCATGTTCTGTAACAGTTATTGATCTTTCCAGGATTATTGGAAGATTTCTTTTGTTTGTTTGAAGTAATGTGGAACATCAACAACTTAATTCTATCATTATTGTCTCTTCGAGTTATACGTGCTGTCCGCTTTAATTGTTGCAGTGTAGCGCCTGTCGACGAGGTTCTAAGAAGCATGCTTCTCGTTAAAACAGACAGACTTCACTTCCTCAAAGTCATTTAAAATCTATTGATTTAAGAAGTCAGTTGCATACAACTGACAGTTTAGATATTTCTTTCTGATTAAATTTAGTGGCACGTATAATGCCCAAAGGAAAGTTTCGATCTAACACGACAATTTATCAATAGAACTTAATAATGTTTCTCTGCTTTGTAGCAATTTGCGGTGTTGGGCAAACCTACACTAATGCAACATATTCCGTGTTCTGTTGATTTATCGCCTGTACTAAATTTGTCATAACTGATCCTTATATAAAGGTATTGGAAGTGTTCTGTATTTACTTATGCCTGAATTTATGATGAATTCATTACAATATATGCCATCGTTATGCCGCTTACCAGAAGGGAAGCCAAATTGATTTGTGAGGAGTTATTTTTCATCGTATTATGAGAGTCTAGTTAATACAATATTCATTAGTCCTTTTACCATAATGGATACAATGGAGGTACATCTGTAGGCGTAAGGATAACAGGACTCGCTTTTTTCTTTTCATGGGGAATTTAGGCGCTATATACCGACATTTATCGGATGAGCTTCAAATTCATGACTTCCTTCATGAAAGGGCTTACGGCCTATCACGTTAAATACACCGGTTCTCACTCGATCACCGAAGTTAAGCAATGTTGAGCCTGGTCAGTACTTAGATGGGTGACCACTTTGGAATACCAGATGCTGTAAGCGTTTAGTGACGGACGTGCGTGCTTACGGCCATATCACGTTGAATAGACCGGTTCTCACTCGATCAACGAAGTTAAGCAACTTTAAGCCTGGTCAGTATTTAGATGGGTGACCGCTTGGGAATCCCAGGTGCTGCAAGCGTTTAGTGACGGATGTGCGTGCTTACAGACATATCACGTTGAATACACCGGTTCTCGCTCGATCACCAAAGTTAAGCAACGTTGAGCCTGATCAGTACTTAGATGAGTGACTGCTTCGGAATACCAGGTGCTGTAAGCATTTAGTGACGGATGTGCCTTGTGGTGCAGTAGATATCGGCTCGGAAAGAGAAATCAGTGAGCCGAGTTCGAATTCCAGTTGAATACCTTGCATTCACTTAAGCACTGGTACCCTTGGGAAAGGTATTAATCCGTCCCTTCCCTCCAGTTATGGGTTAAATAACAAGGGTAGGACTTGGGGACCCTGCCCTTAAAAACAAATCCCAATGAATCTTGATACTCGAAAAGAAAAAAAGTATTACAAGACACAAAAGTTAAATAAAAAAGCAACAATAAAATGTTGAATGAAAAAGGTATTACAAGCAATAAATAAATAAAATTAGTTGGCAATAAATGACACGCCGAAGTTGATATGCCATAAAAACAAAACAGCCAACTTTCATGAAAATAGGAAAACTGTTTTAATTTCTGAAAGAGTCTGTTATTTTCAAAGTTTGGACCTAAATTTCATGTGGTACTGATCATCGTTAGTTTTTTTTATATCAGCATTCTTGAATTTATCATCAAAGGGTTTATGAATATTTCCGTTTGAAAGCACATTTTTATAATTACCGTGTGTACACTGGTGTCGATTTTATTTTCTCGGCCATCTTCTGTTTAGTTTGTTCAGGGTTGAAGGAATTCGAAGCAAAAAATGTCTGAGGGTCAAAAGAGGATCTGTAAATAAATTGTGGTAACCAACGACTAAAATTTACCAATCTCCAAACCCTGCTACCGCTCATTAAACATATTTTCTTTTTTCTTTTTTCAGATTATAACATCTCTTTTGTTTTTGCTTCGATTCTATGAGATGAACCGGATTTTTCGCTTTTCTACACATTTCAACCTATTGTCTATGATTGACTTCGTTAATTTGTTTTATAATATTACTGGTTTCGCTAGCCTTTTTTACATTTTCTTAGTTATTCTTTATTCTTGAAGACGTAGGGAGCTGGTTAATGTTTCTTTGATTCGGCCTTGTGTCAAACTTCACCGAACTCCCTACAGCTTACAAGTTTCATGCAGATTTATCATCATCAGAATTATCAGGTTAGTTTTCGGCTGGATGGATTGTGTGGAATAGGGTGGAATAGTGTAAGAATAAAATATACATTTTGTATTTTAAAATAAAAATTTATTAAAAGGAAAGATTAACACTAGTTGTAGAAGTCAATGTGCAATTAGAAACATTATTAAAAAGTTAAGGTTGGAGTTCGTACAAAATGTTCGTAGTAGTAATTGTTGAAAGTGATAAGGAGAAAGAGAAATAGGACAATGTCCGAGTCGCTTGAAGTTGAAGCTACATTTTAGAGGTTTCGTCTCGCGGCTCCCATCTGACTCCCTGTCTTGACGCTGACCGGGGCCTTTTAAAGTATTCAGATTTTCGCACTTGCTCGCGAAGTCCTTTTGCTCTTGTAAGTCGCTCTCATTGGTCAAAAATCATTTTAACACCTACTTGCGTCTTCTGGGTTCGACTTTTTCTTTAAACTTATGCTCAATCCTTTTTCTATTTAGGAAAACCAGGATTTCACAAGTCATTTTGAATTTTTGCAAAAGTGAAGAGGAAAGTTGATTTTAATTCTTAATTTCTTATCCAACTACATTCTCGTTTCCATTTGTTAAATAATAATAAGTATAATAAGATTTTACTTATAATAATAAGTAAAATCATTGTAACAGTATACAGTATAATCTTTATAATATATATCGTATATTTTCTTCATGTTACTTGTGTAGCTAATGAATATGAAATTAATTATAATTTTTGTACTTTATTAGTAACTTTGAAGTATAGAAACTAAACCTGAACTAAACCATTACAAATGCTTTTCCTTGCTGGCTTACTGCGGATTGTTGAGCCATAAGTCGTGTCTTCGCGTCGGCCACCCAAATGGTTAATATTGATCTCTAGGCGTCGATGGAACTATCTAGGAGTCGATAAATGTCTGGGAGGGTCAAAAGGAGACCAACAAATGTCTGAGGGTCAAAAGAGGATCTATAAATAAATCGTGGTAACTAACGACTAAAGTTTACCAATCTCCAAATCCTACTACTGCTCATCAAGCATATTTTCCCCATTAATGACGTCAACCACTTCAGTAAAAGATATATTCTTTAATTTTTTTTATATTTGCTACATTACATGGTATTTTTCACATTATAATCATCATCATCATCATCATCATATTTCGATTTCTTCTATGGTTAGACTATCTACCAAGTCTGCAGGAAGACCTAAGGCAATGTTGTGGTGTATCGTTATGGCTGCATTTCATATGTTTTTACTAACTCCCACAAATGACTAGCGTTGCATCACTAGTATTATTCTTGCTTTCAATTTCCACATATTTTTCTATTATTATTATTATTATTCGAACAAACAGGTCTAGTAAATGAAGAGAACTAGTAAGTGGAAAAGAAATAATATGAAATGAATCTATCGCGAAGAAATGGGTAAAAGAAATTCTATCCTTGAAAAAAATTGGTATATATTTCTAGAAATCGATAAATGACAAAAATTCCGTGCGCGTCTGGAATGCTTCCTTCGCCATGCCAATTCGCCTTCGGATCTCAGTGTCGCACTTTCCGTCTCCTGTTAGAACACTTCCCAGGAATTTTAAATTTTTTTACCTGCTTGATTTTAGTATCCCCCACCTGTATTTGGCATTTTGGGCTGCTCTTTTTGCTGATGACCATGCATTCGGTTTTCTTGCAGTTTATTTGTAGTCCTTTCTTGCCACTCTCTTCAGCTACCTTCTTTAGGAGATATTGTTTCTTTTCTGTGTCTGCTATCAGCACTGTATCGTCTGCGTACCTTAGGCTGCTTAAATTGTGGCCTCCAATGACGAATCCAGGCATAACTTCTAAGGTCCTCAAAATATTCTCGTTGTAGAAGTTGAACAGATCCGGTGAAAAGACACATCCCTGTCTTGCGCCCCTTTCTATCTTTGTATATCTCCTGAATTCGTTACCTGTTCGTATACAAGCTGTTTGCTGCCAGTAAAGAGTCTTGATTACTCTTAAGTCTTTCCCAAATATGCCCAGACTGCCGAGCATCTCCATCAATTGTTTGTGGCGTATTTTGTCAAACGTCTTCGCATAATCAATAAAGCACAGGTATAAATCCTTCTTCATTTGTATAGACCTTTCAGAGAGCATCCTAATCATCAATATGGCATTCCTTGTTCCAGTGTCTTTGACAAAACCACACTGTTCTTGTCCTATCTCTGGCCTGATTCTGCTTCTCGCTCTATTCATCAGGATTCGAACGATCAGTGTTGTTATATTACGGAAAGTGCGATACGGAGATCTGAAGACTCATTGGCTAAGAATACATTCCAAGTAGAGTATTAAGAGACCGGGGAACTTCAATGGAAACCAAAAAGAGTACTGGATTGCGATGTGATTTCTATCCTTCAATATGGCAGCAAATGCTTGACAATTTTATCACAGATTAAGGAAAGACTTGAAGCAACAGAAATGTGGTTCTATAGAAGGATGCTGAGGATACCATGAACGAAACACGCGAGCAATGGGGAGGTTTTAGAGAGGACAGACACAAAAAGGAAACTGGTATATAACACCAGAAAAAGACCGCTGAAGTGTTTGGGACATGGCTGCGAAGCATTATAACAGAAGATGGAAAGTGCGACATAGAGATCAAATGGCATGGTGAAGGAAGCATTCCAGAAGTTGAGTAAGGTATTAAAAAACAGGACAATTTCGCTAGAAACTAGGAAGCGAGTACTAGATTGCTACGTGCTGTCCGTCCTTCAATATGGCAGTGAATGTTGGACAATACCATCAAAGATGAAGGAAAAACTTGAAGCAACTGAAATGTGGTTCTACAGAAGGATGCTGCGAATATCATGGATCGAGCATGTGAGCAATGACGATGTCTTAGAAATGATGGAAACGAAAAGGAAATTAATACTGAGCATCAGAAAGAGACAGCTGAAGTTCCTGGGACACGCAAGGAGGAAGGAGGGCCTGGAGAATCTGATACTAACAGACCAGATACAGGGAAAAAGAGACAGGGGAAAGCAACGGATAACATATTTGAAGGATCTAATCAGGTGGATGACAGAACGAAGATTGCACGGTGTAACAGGAGAAAGCGTGCTCAGAGCCACCAGGGGTAGGGAAACGTGGAAAGCCATGATCGCCTACGTCTTGAAGGGGAAGGGCACATAGGAGAAGAATGAGGAAAGAGGTCTTGGAGAACCTGATGCTCACAGAAAAGATAGAGGTGAAGAAGGACAAGGGAAAACAGCGCACGACATACCTGATGGACTTGAACAGGTGGATGGTGGAGTGGTGATTCGAATAACAAAAGAGGGGGTATTAAGACCTACAAGAGATAGAGAGAAGTGGAGGGCCATGGCCGCCTACGTTTTTAAGGTACACGGCACATAGATGGTGATGACAATGATCGTCTTCATTCGGGTGCATAGATTGTTTCGAAAAACAGGACTAGAAATAACAATGCAGTATTAAACGACAGAGACATCACTAAATACGGACAGGACGAGAATGATATACAACCTTAAATCGTAAACGTTTTTGTTTTATATTACCTGGAGTTTGACTAGCATTGATAGAAATATGAAGAAGACTGGAGGAATGGGCTGAAACGTTATGACAAGAACGGCAATGATGGGCACATTAGTCTGAATGTAAATAATAGTAAATATTTATACCGGAAATTTATACATAAAATTTACTTCGAGTTTTTCTTCTGGAATGCGATGTGATCATAGCTTTCTATATCGTCTTTTTCTTTAGTATTTGTTAATTGCCATGCGTAATTTAAAAAAAAATATTGGAGTGGTTTCCTGTTGCCGTTATCATGGTCTGGACTCCATGATAGAAATTCTACTAGATTTGCTACTATGCACGGCTAAATAAACCAGCATAAAATACTATTTAATCCATAGCTGGGGAGAGGAAGAAGTGGATTAATTCCTTTTATTTACGCCTCACTTATATTTCTTGTAAATTCATCAATATTGTTCCTCTTTTCCTATCCAATACATAACACGAACAATATGTTACCATTCAAGTTTATAGCCCCATAAATTCTTTTTTTCTAATAAATAAAAATAAAATATATAAGAAGATCATTCATCTTAGAACCTCAAACAAATATAGAGCAGCTTGTTTCGCAAGGAGTCACTATAAGTTCCAGGAGAGATATTGATAAAACATACCCGGAAAAAGGTAATGAATAATGGGGATTCCTTTAGATATCTAAACTTATTTATAAATGGAACTTTGTGTGTGTGTGTGGGGGGGGGGGGTCCGTTACCTATAGACTCCGAAACGGCTGAACCGATTATTTTGAAAATTTACACAGTTGTACTATAAGCGTCTGCGAGTGTTTTAGCTAGGTTTTGTGTCGAGGTACCCCTGATAAATATCAAAAATCGATAATCGAAAAAATCGGGTTATAGAAGGAGTTGTCCGATTTTAATCAAATTTAATATACTCATTGACAAAGACATAAGAAACGATATTCAGAAGTGTCAAGGTTGCAGTTCTTACAATAGTGCAGAAAATCGATAATATATATATATATATATATATATATATATATAAGACAAGATATGTGTGTGTGCGTCTGTTTATCTGCCTGTATGTCTGTATTTTTTCAGCCCTATTATTTCAATTTTTGCTTCGAGTTTGGCTCTAAATAGGTGTAATTGTAATTCTTAGTCTCAGCCATGATACCATTTACTTAGAGTACTTATTTAGCCTTCAAAATCCAGTTTACAATGAAAAAAGCTTATTTGATATCGATAGCAGGAAATCAAAATTTGACTTACATCCATTCATTTTTCTTTCAGTCTACGGCTTCGGTTTACCTGGAAACAACTATTGCTTTTTTAGTCTTTCGTGTCAACATCCAAAGAGTCTGAGCTTCAGGAGCATAGATTAGTTTTAAAGCTTTCATTATACCCGAGCAACGCCGGGCTATACTGCTAGTAAAAAATAATTCAAATCTTCTTCCAAGACAAAAAAATATCCGAGCTAAAATCTTTATTACTAGTCGGTGATATAAAGAAGAAAGCCTGAAAATAAGGAATAGATTTTTGTATATTTTTCAATTAAAGTTTTCTGTAATCAAAATTCCTTTTACAAATGTGCAATTATTTTGCTAAAAATATGGCGTTTTTCTCTTTTGTTTTCCAGTTGAAAAAGAAGTCTTCGTCCGTCCCACTCTGACTCATTGATTTTGAATAAGGGACAAAATTACGGGAACGCAAAAAAACTTGCTGTTGTTCACCAGAGGAGTCTTCTTTCCTTTAATTTTGTCAGCTGATAAAATTTGTTTGACAAAGGAATGGCTTTAAAATCTCAACATATTTCTGGCTCCATTTCACTAATGTGCCATCCTTTATTTTATTTTTATTTTCCTTCTTTTTAATTGAGAAAGAATTCGAACTATTTCACCGTAGATCCATAAAATTTCGTTTTCAAATTTTGAAGAGTTCATTTTAGAAAGCGCAGAGACATGTTTATTTATTGCATGAGCCAAACAAGTGAGATTGGGGAAGGGTGTTCAAATAAAACTTTAAAAAGACATTAAAGGGGCGATTCCCATTAATATTCAAAAGAAAAATATTCCATCTTTTTGGAGCGTTGTTAAAAAATCCAGGAAAGAATCTGATCGAAAAGAAAACTCTTTTCAACACAGCTTGTTCTTGACCATCTAAAACCATTTTTTTAAAACTACGTATTTTTAGTGATTTTGTTTGATCAATGCACTTGATACTCACAGGAGATATTACAGCGGGTTATCCATTCTTTTCCAGTTTATAGTGGGAGTCCGTTCCAGTGAAGGGTAGTTGTATATTGTTGCAGGTTAACGGAATTTGGCCTTGTTGTAGATAGCCCACTATAAGTCATAAAATGATTATAGATCAAGAAAAGAAAATTGAGTTGAAAAATAACATTTTATATATACACATAACAATTAAGGTTTTACAATTAAAGTAATACTTGAAGTATAGGTCCAACGAACGTTAAAATGTTCATGGCAATAAAATGCTGAAAGAGAATTAATACTTAGGAATATGGGACCGCTGCAAGTAAGGAATTTCTTTGATGTATTCGCTCCGTAGGTCAGTAAGTAGTTTTGAGACAGCGAAAGATAAGATGAGAGAGAAGGGAGGCTAGAATAGTAAGCCGCTTGACTTGGTCAAGGGGGATACTAATTAAACTCTTCTCTCTCTCTCTCTCTCTCTCTCTCTCGAGAGAGAGAGAGAGAGTAAAAATCGAGTATTCCTGCCATCTCCGGGGAGGAATTATACAGTGAAACTAGATATACATCGAAACATAATTGCTTAAAATATCTAAACTTATTTATAAATGGAACTTTGTCTGTGTGCGTGTGTCTGTGTGTGTGTGTGTCCGTTACCTATAGACTCCGAAACAGCTGAACCGATTTTCTTGAAAATTTACACAGTTGTACTATAAGCGTATGCGAGTGTTCTTAGCTAGATTTTGTGTCGAGGTACCCCCGATAAATATCGAAAATCCATAATCGAAAAAATCGGGTTATAGAAGGAGTGGTCCGATTTTAATCAAATTTGATACACTCATAGACAAAGACATAAGAAGCGATATTCAGAGGTTTCAAAGTTGCAGTTCTTACAATACTGCAGAAAATCGTTAGCATATATATATATATATATATATATATATATATATATATATAAAACAAGATACCGGGTCTGATCAAAATCAATTTTTCAGCCCTTTTATTTTAGTTTTGCTTTGGGTTTGGCTCTATGCAGTTATAATTGTAGTTCTTAGTCTCAGCCATGATACCATTTACTCAGAGGACTTATTGAGCCTTCAAAATTTAGTTTACGACGAAAAAGACTTATTTGATATCGATACCAGGAAATCAAAATTTGACTCACATCCATTTATTTTTCTTTCAGTCTGCGGTTTCGCTTTAACTGGAAACAACTATTGCTTTTTAGTCTTTCGTGCCAACATCCAAAGAGTCTGAGCTCCAAGACCATGGATTAGTCTTAAAGCTTTCATTACACCCGAGCAACGCCGGACTATACTGCTAGTTACATATAAAAATGTCTTCCTACTAATTTTTTTTAAATTAAAGGCCGAAAGAATGGGGCACCCAGTGAGAATCTAACTCACTACTGAATTGTAATAGGTTACAGCGAGAGAAGCAAGCTAACCATTACACTACGCTAAGGTACCCATGTATTGTCCTGTGAGATCACAGGAAAAAAAAACCTTGAGAAATCAAATGAAATCGGCTGAGCTATGCGTCTAGACACGTCAGATGCAAGACATGTTATAACTATAACTGACATTTGCGTCTATATTACCTCCTGTCCCTACATATATATATATAGTCATCCGCAGACAGATCTGTTTCGCTGTATTACAGCTCATCAGTACGGCTCAGACTCCGTTCGCTTCTTAACCCAGGATTTAAACCCGACCGAATCGGCGTCAGTCGGCAATTCTACCCCTAGGCCACGAGCGTCCGGCAGAAGAAGGCAGGCTTTTTAGCGCGTATAAACACGCCCAATAGCTAGCGTGCTCCAATTCATTATCGAATGATATATATATATATATATATATATATATATATATATATATATATATAACGCTATCAATAGGGACATTAACTTCATCTAATAGAGGACGAAACGCATTACAAAAAGTTTCTCCTTTTTGTCATTCTTTACCTATAATGGCTTATTAAGTGTAGAGCACCAAGTAAGAATCGAACTCACTACTAAGTAACTGACACGAAAAGATTAACTTTCAAACCATTACCCCACGATGAATTTCTTAAAGTTTATTACTTATAAAGTTTACTCATTTCTCATAAAATAAAAAATTAAATAAAAAAAACGGTTCAATTACCTTAGCTTTTGCTTACATTACTGTTATTCTTTTTTTTTTGTCTTTAAAGGAACATGTTTAATCAAATTTTAGTAAATCATCGTTCTATCCGGTACAGAGCAGATGTTGCTCAACAACAAAAACCCATTGTCTGGTATTGTGACATAGAGAAAGAGCGCCCCCTCCAGGTAGATCGATTAACAGTTCTAAAGGACAGAGATGAAGGTATCAATTAGTTTGATAAAAGTAAAACGCCAGAGATAAGTTTTTTCCTGCTTTTTTTTTTTTTTTTGATAATTATTTTTGGGGTTGCGTTGTTAATTAATTGGGTGGAATATTTCTAGAATGATTAACGGACAGGTTTATTAAGTAAAGTTTATAATAAATGGGGATTTCGTAAAAAGTACGGTAAATTGCGAATTGTATTCTGGGTGGTCTGAAGGACCAAAATCTGGCCAAGTCTCCAGACTAGATAAATGGGTTTGGCAATATTCAAGTGGGAATTGTCTGCGAAAAGGCCACGGGGAACTCCAAATTCATTTTTAGTAATACTTGAGAAATAGTCTCCCGCAGAGATTCGGAGAACATGCATGTTGGTCAAAGCGATTTCCATATTAAAATTAGTGCGCGGCGACTAAACATTGAAGTAAGTGAATGCAAGGAATTCAACTGGAATTCGAACTCGGCTCCTCGATTTGTCGTTCCGTCTCAATATCCACTGCACCACAAAAGTCACAAATATCGAACTGGATGAAAGTGCAATCCATTTAATTTTTAATTTTTGTGAGCCAATCAATTGCCTCGGCTACGTTCTTTCATTGGTTCATGCCTAATGCATTCTTAGTGAATGTGGAAGCTTTTTCTATCTATGTAGTTTTTAGAAGGGTTTAGAAATCGGTATTGTGGGTTGTTTGTGAAATTGTGTCTACGGTCTTAAATTTTAATAAATGGTTGTTTCTTATGCAAAATTGGGACACTACCGTCTATTTTACGTTCTTTAGTAATTTTTTGGCTTCCCTGTTTATATTGGTTTCTCCAGTTACTAGGCGTCATTTTGTAGTTTTCGTTGATTTTATGAAGAATCGCTTTGTGGCACGCCTTCACGCTAATAAAATAACGCTGGCTAAATTCTGGAACAGGCGTGCAAATATGTGCACCAAACTATATACAATTTTATTAGAAACGGCCACTAATTCGCCATACGTAAAGTTTAAAATGAACATTTGTTAATTTAAAAGCTTTAAGCTTTCTTTGCAGCATCAATTGAAAGCTAAATGATTAAATATCTTATTTCCAGTAAGCAAAATAACTTAGTGTATTTCAAACATAATTTTTCTTTTAATCAAATCACCCCGAGTAAGGCGGGAACGCCACTGATGTTCAGGGGGCTACGTAAAAGTAAAAGGATTAGAGGAGAATGAGAAGGACGAACCAGTTAAAAAGGAGCAAGAGAAGGATGGGAATACAGGTGTGATGACAGTTGCAAAGGTGGAGAGAAAGGAAAGGATATACAGGGCGGTGTGGAAAGAAGTAGGGTCAGTAGTTAAGAGATGAGAATTGAACTTGCAAGGATAAGGAAGCGAGTTCCACAGGCGGGAATTGCCGGAAAAGAAGCTGCAGGATTAGGATTATGATTGGAATCAAAATTTTTAAATACCAGAGTAGCGTCCTTCTTGCTTGTCTTGCATCGCAATGTAATTCTCTTTATTAAACATATTGGAGTAGATAGATCTATCTATCGGCCGGTTCACACTCCACCCACGTCTATTGAACAGGGTAAGAGGCTCATCCCTTGTTCCCTGTTTAGGATGTGGTTTCCGGCTTTCTCTTTTCCAATCTTCTCACATTGTTTTTTTTTTTTCAATTGGAGTAGATAGATCTATCTATCGCCCGGTTCACACTCCACCCATGTCTATTGAACATGTTAAGAGGCTCATCCCTTGTTCCCTGTTTAGGATGTGGTTTCCGGCTTTCTCTTTTCCAATCTTTCCACTATTACGTAGACCCCTGCACATCAGTGGCGTTACCGCCTTGATCGGGGTGATACGATTAAAAAAAAAATATCTTCCAAAATTAAAAAGCTTTATTTGAGAAATATTAGCTGATTTAAAGTATAATTAATCTGATTTGAAACAAACAGAAATCAATTTTTAAGCTAACTATGGCAATGTTTTGAACTTCCAGCAGTCATGTTTACGCGTTTGAGGAGGCGATTATAGATTCATTGTTTTTCTACAGAGAATTTATTTGTAAAACATAATTTAAGAAACTGACGGATGAGAGCCTTTCTTATATATATAAGTACTCAGTAATCTTTAAAATGTTGGAAAATATTCCCCGTAATCTAATTTTAGGAAAGCTGACTTTAAATTTATTAGAGTCATCGAGTTTACTTTCTGATAATGTCGTGTATGATCGATCATACATTCAAAAAATGGGAACGTTAAATAATATTTTATATATATGAGAAAGAAAATCTTGTGATGATTCATATTAAGATTTTCAATTTTTTATTAGTAAATATAGATTCTACTGAACACCATAATCACATAGCGCTGTCAAAGTAATGGAGAATATCAAAAGATTTATATATAAATTATAATGAATTATTATAATTAAAATAAAAAAAAAGGAAACAATGCTTGCAAAAATTCATTATTGATCGAAAATCTTTTTTACTTAAAACAATATTGTTCTTATTAAATGTTATTTATAAAAGCAATTAAAAGCTTTTCCAATAATGTCTGTTTTATTGCATATTTTATTTTACGATCCGGAGCAGATTTTCGGGAAACGAGTAGCAATTTGAAAAAAAAACAAAAAACTAATCGATCATTTATATTCTTCAGGGATTCCCGTTTTTAATTGATAAAATAAATGTTACAATTAAAATTTAATTAACCCAAATTTCATGATATTAAATTAAAGGAGGGGTAAAATATGTAAAAATAAAAAAGATTAAATTACCAAGATATTCTAAAAAAAAAAGGAAAATTCAAAAATGATTTCATTAATTAATTATTAGATTTTTTCAATAATTTTCACATCAATGTGTTTTACCTTGGCTCTGAAATACTAAACGTAAATATTACGTCGATCACAGACGCAAAAAAAAAAAAAATTTAACCAAAATTTTGAACGTGCTAAAAACAAAACTAAAAAAATAATAATATAAACATTTTGACGGTAATACTTTGTTTTTATTAAGTTTGTGGCTTTTTCATCATGCTGGGCTGATTTTCAGCGAATTATTGGAGGTATCCAAATCAACGAGAAATCAACCGATTTCGAATTCCAGTTGAGTTCGTTGCATTCACTTACGCACAAATTTCATTTGAAAAGGTATTAATCAGTCACTTCTCCCTCTAGCTACAGGTTAAATAATAGGACAAATTGGGTTCTGTAGCCTTGGTTGGCAACCAGTTTACCACAGAAAGTAATGGTGACCGACTGCGGGAAAATCTTCTGCCCATTCAGTTATGTTTTTTTCGCGACATGATCATCTAAGCGTGTATTTCGTATGGCACTTGTTCTTCTATGTGCCTTGTCCTTTCATGACGTAGGCGATCATGGCCCCCTATCCCTGGTGGCTCTTAGCACGCTTTCTCCTGTTACACCACGCAACCCTCGTTCCGTCATCCACCTGATCAGGTCCTTCAAATATGTTATCCGCTGCTTTTCTCTGTCTCTTTTTCCCTCTATCGGACCTGTTAGTATCAGGTTCTCCAAGCCCTCCTTCCTCATTGCATGTCCTAGGAACTTCAGTTGTCTCTTCATGATAATCGATATTCATTTCATTTTCGTTTCCATTCTTTCCAACACCTCGTCATTGATCACGTGTTCGGTCCACCATATCCGCAACATTCTGTAGAATCACATTTCAGCTGTTTCAAGTTTTCCCTTCATCTTTGATAATATTGTCCAACATTCACTGCCATATTGAAGAACCGACATCATATAGCAATCCAATATTCTCTTCTTTGTTTCTAGTGAAAGTTTCCTGTGTCTTAATACTTTACTCAGCTTCTGGAACGCGTCCTGCGCCATGCCAATTCGTCTTTGGATCTCTGTGTCGCACTGTCTGTCTTCAGTTAAAACACTTCCCAGATATTTGAATTTTCGTACCTGCTTGATTTTAACATCGCCCACCTGTATTTGGCATATTGGGCTGCTCTTTTTGCTGATGACCATGCATTCGGTTTCCTTGCAGTTTATTTGTAGTCCCTTCTTGTCACTCTCTTCAGCTATTTTCTGCAGGAGATTCTGCAGTTTCCTTTCGTGTCTGCAATCAGCACTGTGTCGTCTGCGTATCTTATGTTGTTCAGATTGTAGCCTCCGATGACAAATCCTGGTATAACATATAGGGTCCTCAAAATATTCTCAATGTTCAAGTTAAATAGATCCGCTGAAAATACACATCCCTGTCTTACGCCCCTTTCTATCTTTGTATATCTGCTGAATTCGTTACCTGTTCGTACGCAGGCAGTTTGCTGCCAGTAGAAATTCCTAATTACCCTAATGTCTTTCCCAAATATGTCGAGGCTGCTGAGCATCTTCATCAATTTTCTGTGGCGTATTTGTCGAACGCCTTCGCATAATGAATAAACCACAGGTACAAGTCCTTCTTCATTTGTATTGCCCTTGTAGAGAGCATTCTAATCATAAATATGGCGTTCCTTGTTCCAGTGTCTTTAACGAACTCGCACTGTTCTTGTTTTACCTCTGGCCTAATTCTGCTTCTTGCTGTATTCATCGGTATTCGGACGATCAGCTTTGTAATATGACTCACTAAGCTGATAGTTCGGTGTAGTTCGCACTCGTTTGCACCTGGCTTCTTAAGCAATGCTATGAAAATAGAATTGCATAGGTCGTCTGGCATTATACCACTATTATAAATTTCATTTATTATTTCCGTAATTTTCTCTATGCCGAATTCTTCCTGGGTTAGCAGCAGGTCTATTACAATGCCGTCTGGACCAGCTTCTTTTTTCAATTCAGTTTGGCCATTGCAGCTTCCACTTCGGACTTTCATATTTCCGGTTCGTCCTCATCTTTGTGTATTATCGGTTGCTCTCTCTTGTCATGGAAAAGATCTTCTATATATTCTTCTCATCGCTGGAGTATTCCATTTTTCTCTAGTATTATCGTTCCATCCTTGGTTTTTATACATCCTGTTCAGAAGTATTATCGTTCCATCCTTGGTTTTTATACATCCTGTTCAGAAGTATTATCGTTCCATCCTTGGTTTTTATACATCCTGTTCAGAAGTATTATCGTTCCATCCTTGGTTTTTATACATCCTGTTCAGAAGTATTATCGTTCCATCCTTGGTTTTTATACATCCTGTTCAGAAGTATTATCGTTCCATCCTTGGTTTTTATACATCCTGTTCAGAAGTCGGTGTTTTGAACTGACCTAAATTAAAAGTGGTATCAAGACCCAATGAGTGCGATTTCAAGGATCGCAGAAAGCTTTGTAGGAAAAAAAAACTTATTTCGAACACAAATTTCATCCCTACATACATATCATATTAAAACACACTTAAAGTCTGTATTGATTAGAAATTAACATCAAACTATGTGAAATTATTTGAACAGAGAAAATTATAATCCTATTTTTCTCCATTCTAGTTTCAGTAAAAGTTTATTATAAAAAAAAATCACAGGTTTCTGCTTTCAAAGGGCAGAGATGCGACTGTTTTTTCACACCGGGTGCCGAAAGAAACATATATCGGTGACTTCAAACGAAAAATCAACAACAGCAGGCTGGAAAGCCAATCGGCGACTTCAAACCAAATTATCTCAAACAAGAACGAAAACAGTAAGTGAATCTTCGCTAACGATAAAAGTCTTTTCTTAACCATAACTTTTTCTGTGGACCAACTATTTCAAAGTATTTTCGAAACTACTGCTTTTTTTTTTCTATGCACTAACTACACAGAGACTTTATCTCATCTAAAGATCATTTTTATTTCTTTTAATTCTTGTATATATATTTGTAAATACAAATGATTTATTTAACCGGCATAACCATGTTTTCTTTATTTTATTATTGTTTGAATTCAGACCTTTTAATATAACAAAATCTAGACGACTGACTTTCCTACACCGCATGAAAAAAAAAAAACTCTCATTTTTTTTTTCAATTCAGTCAGTCAAATGCCATACGTGATACACACTTTGGGCGATCATATCTCGAAAAAGGCATGACTGACTTAATACGGTAGACTGGTTACCAGCCAAGGCTATAGAAACAGATCTGTCCTGTCATTGTCGGATTAATACTTTTCTATTTTCATGTAAGTGAATGGAAGGAATTCAAACTCGGTTCCTCGATTTGGCGTTTCGAGTCGATATCCACTGCACCACATCAAAAATAGTGCGCCCATCGTGGAGCTCGAACCCACTATCCCGAGATTAAGAGTTTCGTGCTCTACCGACTGAGCTAGCCGTACGCTTCCTTAGTTTTTAATTTGATTGATAATTGACATTTGGATAAAAATCAGAACGTTATCATTTTTTTTTCTTTTCTGCCTGAACAATTTTTTATTACCTGAACATTTTTTTGTTTTGTTTTGTTTGTTTATTGCCTGGACATTTCTTTAATTTCATGCAGCTTTTCCCGCACCCCCCCCACCCTAAAAACCTATTTTAATTGTAGAAATTTTGTGAGTTTTTTTCTAAGGGTGTAAAATGACACACTTCCTGAAAAACACCATATTTTTCCAGTTGATGCCAGTGAAGCAATAACATTCAAAGAATTCATACGTCCGACTTTGTTTTTTAAAGCGTCATGGGTTTGTTTGTATCAAGTATGAATATTAACTTTCGATTTTAGATTTAATAATGAAATTGTTTCATTTTAGAAATTAGGATAACTTACAACTTCTATAACGCGGTTATAATGTTTACCACAAGTATTAGCAGATGAAGACGATAGAAACTAATATACAACAAGAAGGGGAAAGAAAAAAATCGTCAAAAAATATAAATGAAAATTTTTAATCTCAGAAAACCTAAAAAAAGAGTTATATCTTTCCAATGGAAACAAATGACATAGAGAAATCATATGAGAATCTAGGATTAAATTTGAATTTCGTTTGCTAATATGCCTGCAATGGATATCGGCTCAGTATGAGAAATCGGGGAGCGGGTTTCGAATTCCAGTTGAATTCGTTGCATTCACTTACGCACAAATACTCCTGGGAAAAATATGAATCCATCTCTTGTCCTTCCATCTACAGCTTAAATAGCAGGACTGATTGGATTATTTAGCCTTGATTGGCTACCAGTCTACCTCAGAAAGTAATGGCAACCTACTGCAGGAAAATCTGCTGCCTAGTCAGTGTTGGATCGAAAGTCCAAGCGTGTATCCTTACAGCACTTAACTGATTGCTGTTAGGAAGACAGATTGGGTTCTATAGCCTTTGTTGGTTACCAGTCTACCTCAAAAAATAATGGCAACCTACTGCAGGAAAATCTTCTGCCTAGTCAGTCATGGACCGAAAGAGATATGTTTGTCCAAACGTGTATCCCTATAGCACTTAATTGATTTCTGTTAGGAGGATAGATGGGTTCTATAGCATTTGTTGGTAACCAGTCTACCTGAAAAGTAATGGCAACCTACTGCAGGAAAATCTTCTGCCTAGTCAGTCATGTCTCTTTCGAGACATGATCGCCCAAGCTTGTATCCGTATGGCACTTAACTAACTTAAGTCATTGAATATTCCTGCTTAGTCCGTGTGAGACTAGTCCCTAAGGATGCAAAATGTTAAAGGTAATTTCTCACATTCCAGTTTTGGTTGATCACTAAAAGTGACACCTTAACTTCCGGCCTTTGTTCATCAATAGCGACTTCACTTCCGGTCTTTGTTCATACATGTAGTTATTATACTACCATTATATTCATCTTTTACGTGCCCTATTTCTTCATGACGTTGGTAATCATAACTCTCCTGAGTTTTCCTTTTTAACCCTAACCCTACCCCTTCCAGTTTCTGTTCTGCCATCAATTTTGCACAAGTTCTTTACGTAGGTAACCATGTTCCTCGATGTTCGTTTTGCCTTTACTACGCCTCGTGACTGCCAAATTTTCAAAACGCTCTTTCCTCAAATGTTTCATAACTGATAGATTTCCACAAAAAAAAAAAAAAATCTCCTGAAGCAACGCTTACACCGCCCATCTTTATCTTGCAGTTAATCCTTTCTTATCCAGTTTTGTTCAGGGCATCGAATACATTTTTAGCTATTCAACTTCTAACTTAGTTCGCATCCTTTAAAAATATTTCCGATACGAAACTTTAGTCATCTTATAGCGCCTTCATTAGTATCTGATTCAAATAAAGTTTAATGCACTGTGCGGCAATAATAACAGGTGACGCTGCACCTACTGGAATATTATTTTCTTGAAAACTCTAATCTAGATACCTCCTCTCAATTCTCAAAAAACAGCATAGCATATAATGTTAAAAAGGCACAAATTTAATAAAAACAACGTTTTATCATTGAAACATTTATGCTATTATTAAAAGGAAAGATAAAATTTTACTGTCATTATTTTTTTTAATTTAATCTTTTCTAACACGTTCGAAATTTGAATTTTTTTTTTCCGTCAGCAATTCACGCTATGTTGACGTAATATGACTATTAAGCAAAAAGTAATATTACGCAGGTCGTTTTTTAGCTTTGAAAGACACATTAATTTGAAAATTCTTGCAAAAATCCACTAATTGTCTGATTTTAATGAAACATTAAAACTTATTTACAAATTTATGAAATTATTTATGCAATTACTATTTTAAAAAAATCTTGGTAAAGATATTTTTAAAAAATTGTTATTTATTAGTTAAATGCAGGGCCCACTGGGGAATGTAAATCATATAATTCTTTTTTAATTACCGAAACATTTTTCCGAAAATCTGCTCCGAATAGTAGAATAAAAAATGTATTAAAACTACGCTATTTTTAAAGTAGATAAACTTTTAATTGATTTTATAAATAATATAATTTTAGGATATTATATTCTGAAGAAGAAATAAATTTCGATGAATAGTGAATTTTTATAAGAATTGTTTCCATTTTTTCTTCACTAATTAAAAATTCAAACAACCTTTTAAATTTCTTCCAGTTACTCAGTGTCTTCGGTTATTAATTCATTAAAATAGACTTTATTTACAAATCGAAAATTCATAGGCAAATTAACAATTCATTTAGAATTAAGGGTTTTAAAATAATTTCTAATTGTTTTTATTATGTTGAACTGCACATTTTCTTTTACTATGGAAACTTATAAGACACTTATCAATAAAAGGTCATATGTTTTAAGTGTTGTTCCCCTTTCGAAATGTTAAACATGGTTATGTCAACTTTTGGTCACCTTACTTCCAGATTGATTGATAGGTGCTGTCATCGTCTACTTGACAGGTCAGCGAGTCAGACCTTTGTGATTAAGAAATATTTTATTCTAAATTTCAGTCTATGAACAAGTAATATGTTTCAAATTAGATTAATTTAACTTTAAATGTGATAACTTTCCAAAAGTAATGAGTGAGAGATATACATTTTATTTTTGCAAGATTTTTAAAACCGAAAATTAACCTTTATTTACAAATGTTTCGATAGTTCAAAAATGGCTGAAAAATTGAAAATTTTTAAAAAATCTCAAAATTTTAAATTCCAATGAATATAATTTCTGTTTGAAATACACCAAAGTATTTTGCTTAGTGGAAATAGTAAGTTTAATCATTTAGCTTTCAATTAAGCCAAAATAAAACTTTTCAAGAAAAAGTTTTTATTTTTAAAAATTCAATTTATAACTTAGGTATCAAACATGGAGTGGAGGTATCTACTCTAATTAGTGATAAATTTGTGAAGTTTTTCAAGTTGCAATCGGAAACATTCAAAATGTAGATGCCTTCATTTTGTTGAGAAATGTGTCTCATTACAGCTATGTCGTTTTATGATTAAACAATAACAAGCAGTTAATATTACATGTTGTTTCTCTCGGTAAATCGATGATGTTATTTTCATTGGTTCTGTTTTATCTTCTCTGTTAAAGACTGTTTTAGATTGAACGTGGATAAAGTGATTCTCTGTGTGGAATACGAAGCTGCGTTCCGATGGTCCAGGTAGTGCAATGGTTAACGAGTCGGGATGAGATCCCGGTGAATCGAGTTCGAATTCAGGTCCCGTTCATGCATTCACTTTTGAAAAAATACCTTTAAGTAAGTTATGGATCTATTCAACACTAGCAGCATAGCCCGGCGTTGACCGGGTGTAATGAAGCTTTAAAACTAATTTTTTTTTTAATCATTTCACCCCGAGCAAGGCGGAAACGCCACTGATGTGCAGGGGGTTGCATAAATGTAAAAAGATTAATTAGAAAAGAGTGAGGAGTACAAACTAGTTAGAAGGGAACAATAGAAAGCTGAGAAAGCAGGTGCGATGACAGATACATAGGTGGAGAGAAAGGGAACGTTATACGGGGGTGGGGAGAGAGCTAGAGTCCAGTGGTTAGTAGATGAGTATTGACTTTGCATTTAAATTTCTGGAGGTTGTAGCCGTCAGGAAAGCAAGAATACGAGAGCGAGTTCCACAGGCGGGAAGTGCGAGAGAAGAAGCTGCAGCAGTAGAATTGTCGTCTGCATTTGGCTAACCTGCCCGTGAATGGGTGGGACCCAGTTGCCAGTCTGGTTGCACGAGTAAACACCTGTTGAGGAGGCATCAGTGACTTAAGCTCATCCGAGCAGAAGCCATGAAAGTATTTATAGAAGAGACAAAGGGAGGCCACATTTCGACGATGGGGAAGTGGCTGCAGTCGAGCCGCCAGATCAGTACCTATCACATTACAGACTCTCCTTTGGAGCCTGTCAAGAACACTGAGGAGAACGGCAGGGGCACCTGACCATAAATGGCAGCAGTACTCCATGCACGGACGGATGGTTGACTTGTATATATGCAGGATGGATTCAGGTGGAAAAAACATCTTGGATCAACATAGTGACCCAATCTTCTTAGCAGTAGATTTTGCTATGGATTCAATATAGTGGTTCCATTTGAGGTCTGAGGACAGGGTAAGTCCGAGAAGGCGTAGTGTATTACTCTCCCGGAAAATCGCTTGGTCCATGCTTATGGGAGGCAGGAGAAGTTGCCTGTAATGGTTGACAGACAACAGCTTGGTCTTAGATGAATTGAAGTTGACAAGCCACTTCTTGCCCCAGTTCACCACAGAGTGTAGATCCCGTTCAAGGTCAGCAGCGAGATTATGTCTGTCCACCATGACAGGTTTCTTACTGGTGCGGGAGTATATTCTAGTGTCATCTGCATAGATGCCTACTTGGGTCTTGATCTCATCTGGGAGGTCGTTGATGAAAATAAGGAAGAGCGTCGGGCCCAGGATAGAGCCCTGTGGGACACCAGCATTCGTGCTGTAGGACGAAGAGGCACGCCCATTCAGAACGACCTTCATTTTGCGGTTATTTAAGAAAGATTGGATTAGGTCAAGCAGGCGACCGGTAATACCATAACTGCGTAGTTTGCATAGGAGGCCAGAGTGCCAAACCCTGTCGAAAGCCTTGGAGATGTCCAGAGCAACCGCGCGAGCCTCGTCAGACTCATCAAGGGCCTGTAGCATGTACTCCGTTACGGTTGTTAGCAGGTCGGCAGTGGACCTGTCAAAGCGGAATCCATATTGCCTGTCGGAGAACAGTTTGTGGGCGGTGAGATGATGAACTATTTCAGCATTGATTATAGCCTCGAATACTTTCCCGAATATCGGTAGAAGACTGATAGGGCGATAGTTGGATGCGTCTGAGGGTTCACCACAATTCTTAAAGACAGGAACGACTGAAGAGAATTTCCAGCATGCAGGAAAGCAGGAAGCAGAAAGGCAATAGTTAAATAGTTTAGAGAGGACAGGGGAAAGTTCAGGTGCACACCTCTTAAGGACTATCACCGGGATTCCATCGTCTCCACACGCCTTATGGGGGTCGAGTTTTGAAATTACTCTGGATACTACTGTCGGGGTAATATATACGTCGTGCAGTTTGGCCTCAGTTCTAATAGGGAAGTCGGGTGGGTGCACTCCGGACGAGTCAAATGTGGAGTTGGATGAGAATATGTGGGCAAAGCACTCGGCTTTGTCCGCAGATGACGTGAGAACCTCAAATCCATGGATTAAAGGAGGTATTGAGGATTTCCTATTGTTGAGCACTCGTTTACTAATCCTCCAATAGTCCTTGGAGCCGAACTTGCGGTCAGCTATGTGCTGTCGCATTCTCTCAGCAAACAACTGTTTGGCGTCATTTAGGGTTCTCTTGCACTCATTGCGAGCAGATGCGAATAGGCGCCTATTGTGATCAGTTGGCTGTCTCCGGAATAGACGGAAGTAATGGTTCCTGTGGGCAATGGCGGCTGAGCAGGCCGGAGAGAACCACGGAGAGGAATGAGGTTTTAAGCAATACTTCCTGGTGGGTATGAAGGCATCAATGCCAGCTTTCACCCATGACGAGACCTCAGAGGCACAGTCATCAACTGATAGGTCAAACACTTTTCCCCAAGGGACGTCGCAGAGGAAATCGCGAAAGGCATCCCAGTGGGCTTTTTGGTAGAGGTAGGAGGTTCTATAAGTAGGGGGCTCCCGGGGGGAGTGAGATTGGAAAGAAATACTGAGAGAGACTACAGCGTGGTCGGAGTTGCCGAGAGGGCAAAGCTGCGAGACTTGACAGGCGCAGAGGTGAAACATATATCTAGCAGTGAGGAATGACCCGAGGGAGTGCTTGGGAAGCGAGTGGGGAAGTCCACCACTTGCGTAAGGGATTGGGAAATAGCAAAAGTTCATGGCGTGAATGCCCGCCGGATCAGTAACGGCGTTTTCAAGCCACTCAGAGTGATGGGCATTGAGGTCTCCAAATACAAATATGTGGGCGAATGGGTGATAGGAAATAGCCTTATCTATGTCGTCAGCAATGCTATCTAGTAGGGAGCAGTCAGAAGAGGAGGGAGAACAGTAAAGAAAGAATAGGTAGCTAACCGAACTGAGGAGAGACAGGCGGAGACATATGTATTGGTGGTCAGTAGATTCGAGTGAAGTCACCATAGCTATGGGGAGGTGTTCGCTGATATAAACACCCAGCCCATGCATGTGGACAGTGGAATCCTTCCTTAAAAGGGGAAGATAACCAGGGATGAAGAGGTTAGAGGAGGGAATAGCTGAGTTGAGGTTAGTTTCGCAGAGCGCAAGGATGTCAGGGGACTTTTCATGCAGGAACGATTCTACACTAGGAAAGTTAGTACGAATGCCCCGGATATTAGTGAAGGAGAGGTTAATGGGTTTAGGTGGTTTGGATTTAACTGGTTTAGGGTCATTTCTGATTTGTTTAGTCATGATTCTGTTTGTAGAAAGGGACCTAGGGTAGAGGATACAGGCGGTCATTACCCACGATCTGTGCTGGGAGGGAAACTGGCTAGGGCTGCAAAAAGGTGTGGCCTCGGGGTTGCCCACCGAAAGTGCTTGCAGGGACACCTATCCATGCGCGACATGGCACTACAAGAACCCCGATATTATACAACTGTTGATCAGAGCAGCTGCTCTTGACGCTACGCAAGTGTTAGGGCTCCTAACTACCAGTCGGAAGCAGCAACCAGGAAACTGCCAACCCGGTACCCTCACAGTAATGAGCCGTTGCCACCAACCGGCCAGATCGCAGGAAACTCACGGAAGCACCAATACCTGAAGTTCTGAAGAGAGAGAAGAGAAGAGAAAACCGGAAACCACATCCTAAACAGGAAACAAGGGGCGAGCCTCTACTCCAGTTCAATAGACGTGGGAAAAGTATTGACCGGGCGATAGGCGATAGTGTGACCTATCTACTCCTATTAAAAAAAAAAAAAAAAGAAACATGTACAAAACACAGACTTCCAAAAGAGGCGAGTTAACTAAGTTTTAACTTAGTTAAAGTCCAAATGAAGCATGAACGCCAAAAAAGAAAAAAAATACAGATATAAAAAATAAATCGTAAGATACCTCACAGTTTAACACAGGAAATTTGAATTAAGAAAGTTTCATTCTTCAATTCTTGCTTTTCCCAAAAATCAACATCAAGTTAAGCTGCTAGGTGAACTTCGATTCAAAGAACAGACCATAGCGGGGAGGGGTAACAAATGGCTGCTGATACCATGGCCAGGATAGCTTCGTATAACAGAATAAATAAATAAATAAAAATTTCAAACTTTGTTTTTCTTCCCAAATGAAGCATGAACGCCAAAAAGGAAAAAAAGAAAAAAAAATATACAGATATCCATGGTCCTGGAGTTCAGACTCTTTGGACGTTGGCACGAAAGACTAAAAAGCAATCGTTGTTTCCAGTTAAAGCGAAACCGTAGACTGAAAGAAAAATGAATGGATGTAAGTTAAATTTTGATTTCCTGTTATCGATTTATATATATATATATATATATATATATATATATATATAGTGTATCGAGGCAGCAAGTAATTTTCTAAACATACACTGTTAAATATAAGAGACAATGAATGTCTATTATGTTTAATCATGAACCGTTCTAAACGTCGTATTTTGGCTTTAATTTCAGTTGAAAATAAAGACAAAAATTCTCCAACATTTGGATAATTATTTATTGGTTTTCTTCTAAGCTTTCGGCTCACATGAGCCATCTTCAGAGAGGTTATTTAGACTGAAATATGATAACATCCATCATCACCGACGATTTTATTTTGTGTTGACATAAAACTTCGCTTGGCAACGGCAATAGTTACCAAAAATAATAAACGCAGTTCGCAAATTTGCGATGCGGTTTTATGACGTCACACCGCAGGATATCGCGAAATGACAACAAAACCATGTAGTCAAATGCAATGTAATATGTTCTTTCCGGTTTTAAAGTTGATTTTATTGAGTGTATATATATTATCGATTTTCTGCACTATTGTAAGAACTGCAACCTCGAAACTTCTGAATATCGTTTCTTATGTCTTTTTCTATGAGTGCATCAAATTTGATTAAAATCGGACAACTCCTTCTATAACCCGATTTTTCGAATATCGATTTTCGATATTTATCGGGTGTACCTCGACACAAAACCTAGCTATGAACACTCGCAGACGCTTATAGTATAAGTGTATAAATTTTCAAGAAAATTGGTTCAGCCGTTTCGGAGTCTATAGGTAACGGATACACACACAGAGACACACACAAAGTTCCATTTATAAATAAGTTTAGATATCTGAATGGCTTCTCTTCTTGCGGTTGTTACAAACGAGTCGAATTTGAATTCAAATTAACTCACCTGAACCTGTACAAAGACTGATAGATAATGGGATATTTTGCTTGTAAGATTCGCCCGGTTCACACTCCACCCACGTCTATTGAACAGGTGAAGAGGCTCATCCCTTGTTTCCTGTTTAGGATGCGGTTTCTGGTTTTCTCTTTTCCAATCTTTTTACTCTTACGTAGCCCCCTGCGCATCAGTGGCGTTATCGCCTTGCTTGGGGTGAAATGATTAAAAAAAAAAGATATAAAAAATAATTGTAATGTTAATATTAGATGTTTCCTCAAAAGGAAATATTCGGCATTCTGTTAACTGGCAGCCACTGCTACTTCTGGTTGAAATTTATAAAATCTTAACTTATTTATAAATGGAAATTTGTCTCTGTGTGTCCGTTACCTATAGACTCCGAAACGGCTGAACCGATTCTCTTGAAAATTTACACAGTTGTACTATAAGCGTCTGCGAGTGTTCTTAGCTAGCTTTTGTGTCTAGGTACCCCCGATAAATATCGAAAATCGATAATAAAAAAAATCGGATTATAGAAGGAGTGGTCCGATTTTAATCAAATTTGATACACTCATAGACAAAAACATAAGAAACGATATTCAGAAGTTTCAAGGTTGCAGTTCTTACAATAGTGCAGAAAATTGATAATATATATATATAAAAGGCAAGATGCTTGTGTGTGTGTCTGTTTATCCCTCTGTATGTTCTTTATAGAAATCCACAATTTTTATCCGATTCTCATCAAACTTCACACAGATATTCTTCAGACTGAGTCTGAGCTCCAGGACTATGGATTAGTTTTAAAGCTTTCATTACAGCCGAGCAACGCCGGTCTATACTACTATTATTTCTATGCAAAAAACAAGTTCAAGAAAAAACACGTTCATCAGGTTCAGTAATTGTTATTGCTCTTTCCAGGATTGAAAAAGTTTTCCTTTCTAACTTTTTGTTTGAAGTAGTGTGGAATATCAATATCTTGATTTCCTTATCGAATTACATCTAATTTTAGCTTTAGTTTTTGCTACAATTAAAAGTTATTAATCGATTCAGTTTCTTTGACTTGTGATGCCAGTCCAAGAGGTTCGAAGAAGGATTGTCCTCGCTAAAACCTACAGACTTCATTCATTCAAAACCAGTTTTAATAATTGCTTTGGAAAAAAACACTTGATAGATTTCATCAACTACGATTTTACCCAGAATGTTGCGGAGCCCCAAGGAAACTTTCATCATTTGGTGCTTATAAAACTGACAAGATAATTTCAAAGAATCTTATCAGAATTGCAAATAAATGTTTTTGACGCTTTAGGAATTACTATTTGGCTTCTTCACTTGAGCTTTTATCTCACTGACTCTCATCTTCTAGCATTCTAATGCTACGTTTCGCACAAACCTCAGCATCAAATAGATCAAGGCCTTTTATATTTATATAGCAACATTCCTAAAAAAAAAAACAGTCCTAGTGGCTGGGATGAAAAGTGTATCTTCGCCAAAAACACCGTCAAATCTTAAATCTTAATAACCTTTAACATCACTTCTTTTTATTTCAGTTTTTTTTTTTTGCACATGTAATCGGACAGTAACTGGTGAAACAATAAATATTAATCAGACATATGCTCATGACACAGATTTAAAAGGCTGTAAAAGTAATATCTTTTTGAGTTAAAGCCGACGAGCAGCTGTTTCATTAGTAAAAAATTTCTTTGTCCATATTCTAAAGACCTGATAGATGTTTTACTGTTGGTGTAGTTTGGTTGGGTTTCTTCTTTTAATAACATATTTACATTTTCTTGAGCAATTTAATATCGAAATCCGCAATAAAGAAATTATTAGATTTCAGTCTAAAAGTACAGGGTGCGATGGATAAATTCTTGTCTAAATGACGCACAAATGTAACTAACGCTGACATCTTATTCTAACAGATAAACTTACCAAAATTACACAAACATTTACACAACAAAATCGTCATTGGCTTCAATCACAGCCTTCAGGCGACTTCGGAATCTTCTGGACGGTCTTCTTGTTAAAGTTACTGAATGCTGCCATATACCTTGCTTTCAGTTCATCTTTGATGTTACAAGGAGTTTTTTTTTTGTCTCTTGCTCAACCCCGCCCCACACATAATAAGAAAAGATGTTGCAGTTTGGGGAGTTAGGTCACCAGATATAAGGAGTGATGTAGTCATAAAAATTGTCTGAATACAATGACTGGGTTCTCCTGCTTGTGTGGCATGTTGCAGAGTCCTGTTGCCAGACATAGGCTTTGCTAGCAGCTACCCTCTTGATCCACTAACTCTTCAAAGGCACTTGATGTAGGCTTCCGTGTTGAGTCAGAGACCCTCACTAACAAATTCGGGAGTTTTTAATCAGAACAATCAGTGTGAGTTTTCAGAGTTGCCATGCCTTCATGATCGCCATTAGACTCGTCCAATCTTCTACACTGTCCTCAGTGCGGCACACACACACACACACACACACACAAAACAGTAAATGTTTGCATTGGAGTTTCCTGCGGGAATGCCAATCGGTACGGCATTCCGTTTTCAAATTCCTAGTGGAACGAATTGCGTCAAGGGGCTCTTTTTCTCACAGACGGTGACCAACTAACCCTACTATGCTGTGGAGTCGACAAAATTAAAAACAAACAACGCGCATGCGCAACAATATAAAATGACTACAATTTACCTATCGCACTTTTTATTTATTAAGAAACTAGCAGTATAGCCCGGCGTTGCTCGGGTGTAATAAAAGCTTTAAAACTAAAGCATGGTCCTGGAGCTCCGACTCTTTGGACGTTGACACGAAAGACTAAAAAGCAATAGTTGTTTCCAGTTTAAGCGAAACCGTAGACTGAAAGAAAAATGAATGGATGTAAGTCAAATTTTGATTTTCTGGTATCGATATCAAATAAGTTTTTTTCGTCGTAAACTGAATTTTGAAGGCTAAATAAGTTCTCTGAATAAATGGTATCATGGCTGAGACTAAGAACTGCAATTATACATACTTAGAGCCAAACCCGAAGCAAAAACTAAAATAAAAGGGCTGAAAAGAACAGACATACAGGCAGATAAACAGACACACACAAAAACATCTTGCCTTATATATATATATATTATCGATTTTCTGCACTATTGTAAGAACTGCAACCTTGAAACTTCTGAATATCGTTTCTTATGTCTTTGTCTATGAGTGTATCAAATTTTATTAAAATCGGACTACTACTTCTATAACCCGATTTTTTCGATTATCGATTTTCGATATTTATCGGGTGTACCTCGACACAAAACCTAGCTAAGAACACTCGCAGACGCTTATAGTACAACTGTGTAAGTTTTCAAGAAAATTGGTTCAGCCGTTTCGGAGTCTATAGGCAACGGACACACACACACACAGACACACACACAGACAAAGTTCTATTTATAAATAAGTTTAGATAGGAAATGTCTTAAAAACAGTAAAGATGTCTGAATTGTAATAATATTCTATGATATTAAATGCGGAACAATTTCCTCACAGTTGTTTAAAAGATTGGAGGAATCAGAAATGTGTTTCTATAAAAAGATGCCGGGAATTCCATGGAAAGCATATATAAGAAGGATATTTAAGCACAACGGAAACAAAAACGAGGCTTATACTTAGAATCAGAACGAGACTGGCTACTGAAAAAAAATTGAACGAATAACAATGTTTCATCGAACCAATTTGCATAATATATCAAGGAGTAAATTATCAACTGAGATGTCAAAAATCAACCAAAGACTGAATTGTAAATATCTGGGAAGTGTTTGAACAGTTGATTAAAAAATGTGAGACTGAAATCTGAACATGCGTTGGAATGAAAAATGAAGCATTTAAAGAGAAGAGTTGGCGTGACAGAAATGCGGATTTACCGAAGGATGCTGAGAATACCATGAACAGAGATCCAAAGACGCATTGGCATGGCCAAAGACGCATTTCAGAAGATAACCCGAGTACTGAAAGACAGGAAAATCTCATTAGAAACAAAGAAAACAGTGCTGGATTGCTAAGTGATATCTGTTGTTCTTTATGGAAGTGAATACTGGACGATCTCATCAAAGATGAAGGAGGGGCTTGAGGCAACAGAAATGTGGTTTTACAGAAGGATACTGAGGATACCATGGATGGAGAATGTGAACAATGATAAAAATGTTTTCATGAAAAATGGAAACAAAAAAAAAGACATTTGGAATTTCTTAGATGCATAGGTCTTGCAAAATTTGGCAGAATCTGATTCTCTCAAAGCTAGCACAAGAGATGCAGGAAAACAGTCAATTCCTTGTACCACTCCAGTAAGAACCTGATTCCTCATGCTATCGTCTACATTTGCAAGAGCCAAATCAGGCTTAAAACGGAGTACTGCCAATATATTTTAGCAAGAGCTACACAGTCCTCACTTACAAGTCTTGATAGAGTTAAAATGTCTCCGCGTCCTTGTGAGTAATAAATTATTTTTCACACTACAACCAAATTTGCACAGACGGGATGTCGCAAACGTTCCACACAGTTCTATCCTACACGGCTAGGACCCGCCAGGCTGCGAAAATTGTTAAGAATTATACTCATTCCCTTCATTGGTGAGTCGTAAGTTCCACTCGAGCAGCTTCTTTTCACTAGCAACTTATTTGTGGAACTGACTCCCAAGATGATGCTTCCCAGATCATTAGAATCTTATCCTGTTCAAATCTCGGGTTAAAAAATATCTCCATAATCTATGACTCTTACACTGTAACCAACTTCCCTGTGTGGCTCTTGAGCCTTGTACATGGTGAACATCAGCATAAAAAAAAATAACGTTGTATGATGGGATGCCTGCAAAATTTATCAGAATAACGCAAAATTGTCTTAACTCTCCTCCATTTCCATCACTGCTTTCATTTATGCATAAATCACATCTGAATTCATTTATGTATAAATCACATCAGAATTCATTTCTGTAAAAATCACATCTGAATTCATTTATGCATAAATCAAATCTGAATTCATTTATGTATAAATCACATCAGAATTCATTTCTGTAAAAATCACATCTGAATTCATTTATGCATAAATCACATCTCAATTCATTTTTGTATAAATCACATCTCAATTCATTTATGTATAAATCTCATCTGAATTCATTTATCTATAAATCACATCTGAATTCATTTATGCATAAATCACATCTGAATTCATTTATGCATAAATCACATCTGAATTCATTTATGCATAAATCACATCTCAATTCATTTTTGTATAAATCACATCTCAATTCATTTATGTATAAATCTCATCTGAATTCATTTATCTATAAATCACATCTGAATTCATTTATGCATAAATCACATCTGAATTCATTTATGCATAAATCACATCTGAATTCATTTATGCATAAATCACATCTCAATTCATTTTTGTATAAATCACATCTCAATTCATTTATGTATAAATCTCATCTGAATTCATTTATCTATAAATCACATCTGAATTCATTTATGCATAAATCACATCTGAATTCATTTATGCATAAATCACATCTCAATTCATTTTTGTATAAATCACATCTGAATTCATTTATGTATAAAACACATCTGTATTCATTTATCTATAAATCACATCTGAATTCATTTATCTATAAATCACATCTGAATTCATTTATGTATAAATCACATCTGAATTCATTTATCTATAAATCACATCTGTATTCATTTATGTATAAATCCCATCTCAATTCCCTTATGCATAAATCACATCGGAATTCATTTATGTATAAAACACATCTGAATTCACGTATGTATAAATCACATCTGAATTCACTCATCTATAAATCACATCTGAATTCATTTATTTATAAATCACATCTGAATTTAATTATGTATAAATCACATCTGAATTAATTCATGCATAAATTACATCTGAATTCCTTTATGTATAAATGGCATCTGAATTCATTTATCTATAAATCACATCCGAATTCACTTAAATATAAATCACATCTGAATTCATTTATGTATAAATCACATCTGAATTCATTTATGTATAAATCACATCCGAATTCTTTCTGTTAAGTTCTAATGGAATACAGGCTGCCTTTGCCGTTGCATACATATAAACAGCAAAATGGTGGAAGTTTCTAACCTTTATCAAGTAAATTACGCTGAGCTTTAATCTGTAAGAATAAAAGTTCATACAGTAAACTCTAAGCAGCTTCTCTGGAAACAGATAAAAAATGATTTTTTTAATCTTTTCACCCCAAACAAGGCGCTACGGTCACTGATGCGCAAGGGGCTACATAAGAGAGTAACATTTTAGACAGGAGGAGAGCGAAGAGAAAGACGAACCAGTTACAGGGTAGGTCAGAGAAACGGCTAGAGAAGGATGGGAACACAGTTATGAAGACAGTTGCGAAGGTAGAAAGAAAGAAAAGGAACAAGCGACCCGGGAGTGATTAGAAAGGGGATGGTGCGTTATGGTGCCGTAGATATCGACTCGGAACGACAAATCGGGGTACCAAGTTCGAATTTCAGTTGAATTCATTGCATTCACTAACGCACAAATACCAGTGGGAAAGGTATTAATCCGTTTCTTCCCTCCAGTTATGGGTTAAATAACAGGACGGGTTTGGTTCTATAGCCTTGGCTGGCAACCAGTCTACCGCAGAAAGTAATGGCAGCCTACTGAGAGATAATATTCTGCCCAGTCAGACATGTCTCTTTCCAGACATGATCACCCAAAGCGTATATCACGTATGGCACTTAACTGACTGACTGAAATTAATAATTGGATTAAGGCTTCTACTAGGCATAAAGTGGGGGATATGGATTCTATTATTATGAAGTAATAAACTGATCCCCCACTAATTACTACTTAATAATGTAATGCATCTCTTCCCCCTCTAGCTATGAGTCAAATAACAGGACATATTGTTTTCTATAGCCTTTGCTGGCAACCAGTCTACTGCAGAAAGCAATGGCACCTACTACGGGATAATCTTCTGCCCAGTCAGTCATGTCTCTTTCAATACATGATCGCCCAAAGCGTGTATCACGTATGGCACTTAACTGACTGACTGAATATAATAGTTGGAAACATGAATGAGGCTTCTACTGGGCATAAAGTGGGGGATCAGTTGTATATTGTTATGACCTAGCAAACTTATTACTACTTAATTATATAATATATCTCTTCCTCCTCTAGCTATGAATCAAATAACAAGACAGACTTAGCTGGCAGCCAGTCTACTGCAGAAAACAATGGCACCTACTACGGGATAATCTGCGCAGTCAGTCATGTCTCTTTCAAGACATTATCGCCCAAAACGTGTACCACGTATGGCACTTAACTGACTGACTGATGTAGAAAAGACGAAGCTAAGAACTGAAGTCAAGTGAATAGGAAATGTGAATTGGCATTTCATTTAAATTCCAAGAGGTTGTAGCTGTCAGGAACGCAAATATATGGGAGGGAGTTCCGCAAGTGGGAAGTGCGAGAAAAGAAGCTGTGGAGTAGAAGTGTCTGCTGCATTTGGTAGATTTAATTGTAAAAGGGTGGCACCTTGTTGCTTATCTGGTTGCCTCGACTTTGAAGCACAGTGTCTCTATTGCTGTGATGATAGCAAATCTTTTATATTCCAAAAGATTTAATATTTTGATACTAAATTACAATAAATACAAAATTCCAAGTGGAATTTTACTGAGGTGCGTAAAATTGATATTTAAAAGAGGAGTTTATTAAGATAAGCAACGGTTTCCTAGCAAAGACAGCCTGAAGGAGCCCAGCACTTTCCAGAATATATCTTCTCCTAGACTAGCTACCAACGAAGGCTATAGGGCCCAATCGGTTCTACTATTTACCCATAACTCGGGAGAGAAGAGATCGATTCATACCTTTCACAAGGTTATTAGCACGTAAGTGAATATAATAAACTCGACTGAAATTCGAACACGGCTCCCCGATTCCTCAAGCCGCTACCCATTACTCCACCATGTCACCGCGGAAGAAACTTACTAATTATTAAACCCACAAACGTTTAGCTGATGGTGCATTTTTAGGCACGCAAATTTATCATTACTGTGTAACCTTGTGCCAGACTCGCCAACGCTTAATAAATTGCTACGCATTTATATTTGTGGTCTTTTAGAATAAAACAAAACAAACTTATGTAATATATTTATCTTATTCTTTTCTATTTTTCTTCTTTCGTTAGATAGAGGGAAAAAATGTCGACTCGTGTCAAGAAGACAAGCAAACATTTAAAAGTATCGAAGCTTCAAATCTTAGGGGAATGAAGAGAACATCAAGTGCAAGGCAAAACGTGGCTACTCATGACAGTTAAAATGCCGGAGATTTGGTCAGTGCACAGTACCGCTTACTTTGGCCAGACAAGTTGGTCAATAAGTTTTTGCCCAACTCGTCTCGATGCGGATAGACTCTTATGAACGATTGCCCTTCTGACGGACACAAAGTGGACATTCTAACAGTATTTGATGGCTGCGGACCGCACAAACCCTTCAGTTGGAATTCAAAAGAAGAAAAAAGAAGAAAGTGCCTAACATTACCAGTTTTGTTGCAACACCTGTTATGAAAAGGCAGGAACGTGATAGAAATGGTTAATGAATCGGGAGAAAGAAGTATGCGGCCGGTCAGAAAAATCGGCATAAAATCTTTTTATTGCAATACAAATGTCCAGTGGAACGACGGAATAACATTGATTTAAGCACAAGTTTGGCACTTAAAGAGACGGACGTGAGCGAACATGGACAGGCGGAGAAACAGGGGAATGAAAATATATGTTGGCCGGAACAATGACCATTCCGTTGTGAGAACAAAATATTTTACTTCATATTTGCCTGACTGACCCACACGTTTCTCTGAAATAGTGGCGACATAGAATCATTAATATATTGCAGAGAATGAGTCTTTGAACCGCAAGTACAGACTATTAAGCCGCTTGGACGAAATTCTAAACGCAGATTTTCGAGAGTGCATCAAGAAATTTGTAGCCTGATACATAGTGATTAGCTGATGTTTAATTGAAAATTTAATGATATAAGATTCAAGCTATTTGATAAAGGGACAAGCTTGAGATCGTAGAATAGTGGAGTGTATTGTGAAGGAATGAGATTATGTTGAAAAATATGTTTGTATAAAATGTCAAAGCTGCATTTCGAAAGGTAATCAGATTATTAAGACAGAGAAAAAAACTTCGTTAGAAACAAGGAAAATATAAAATTGTTACGTGATATCTGTCCTCTTAAAAACTAGATTTATCAAATTTATTTTTTGCTTCGGGTTTGGCTCTAAGTAAGTATAATTGTAGTTCTTCGTCTCAGCCAGGATACCATTTACTCAGAGGACTTATTTAGCCTTCAATATTCAGTTTACGACGAAAAAAACTTATTTGATATCGATAGCAGGAAATCAAAATTTGACTTACATCCATTCATTTTTCTTTCAGTCTACGGTTTCGCATTAACTGGAAACAACTATTGCTTTTTAGTCTTTCGTGCCAACGTCCAAAGAGTCTGAGCTCTAGGACCATGGATTAGTTTTAAAGCTTTCATTACACCCCAGCAACGCCGGGCTGTAATGCTAGTATATATATATATATATATATATATATATATATATATATATATATATATATGTGCGATTGATAAATTATCGCATAATATATACTGAGTGCGATTGGTAAATTGTCGCACTTATTTTATTATTTCAAATATTCTTTAGGCTGAGTCTGAGCTCCAGGACCATGGATTAGTTTTAAAGCTTTCATTACACCCGAACACTAGTTAGTTATAAGCAGAGAGAAATCAGGAGAGTTAGCTCATTTCGCTCTTAATTTCGGGGATGAGACTTTTCATTATTTACATTACTTACATGCAGACGTGTATCCTCATCTTTGTTATCGTTATCACAGTTTTTTAGTCGTTGTGCCCTCTGACCATAATCAAGTTTAGTCGACCCGGGTAACTTACATGGAATTCCGAACTAAATCCCTTCTTTTAATCTACGGGGGTACACTGTTCTCATTCCACTGCCCAATTCTCGCAATATCTCGTCTATTTCTTATTTTTAGCACAGCTTGCTATGTTTCCATTGAGTACGCACTACCCGGAGTGGGGATTGAACTCACAATTACTATTTTATCAAATTCAGTGACCAACGCTTTAATCCCTTCTTCTTCTTCTTCTTCTTCTTCTTCTTCTTCTTCTTCTTCTTCTTCTAATAATAATAATAATAATAATAATAATTTAGAATGACTGCATTATCTTCTTGTTCCAAAATCTTTGAAAATAACCGTAAAAAAATTTACCGTATTTTTTAAAATTTTACTTAAAAAATTAAATCAATTTAAATCATTGGCTGATGAAGAAAATACACTCTTGTTCAAAATAAGTGAAGCAACTTCTTTAGTTTCCTTCTTTTTAACATGTCATCAGTTTTAGACCCACTAGGGAGACAGGGTGTAATTGATTTTTATTCTTTTCTCAGATTAGGTCATTTGCAGCGATGTACAGTAATATAAATCTATTTTCGAGGAGTATGATGAAATTTGCTTAATCTTGTAAAATATTGTCTCATCCGTGATTGGATCAGATTTTATCACGCCCAGACACTATTGTCTCCAGTGTCAGTTAGTTGTCCTACGGTCATTGTCTGCGATAGACGTTACTTCATGGAAGCGTACGAAAATTGTAACGCTGCACGAACACACTGGCAAGCCTAACAGAGAGATCGCGGATATTGTTAGTGTCAGCATTTATACTGTCAATCGTGTCATCAAGGCAAAAGAAACGAACTGGATCCATCAGTTCAAAACGTAAAGGAAAATGTGGTCAGAAGTGAAAAACAACGCCAAGAGACGACGTATACGTGATCAGGGAAAATGTGAAAGATCCTAGGAAGACATTATTCGTTTTGTTTCGATTAATTTACACAAAGGTGTAAAAGCCCCGAAACATGTAACAACACTCAATATAATTTATATTTTTGCAGGTGTCTTCTCTAACTCACAAGTTATTAAATCACAACTGATAATAGGTGTCGATATTTTCAATGACATTAGGGTATGCTGAAACCACCTACCACTATCATTACATACTGTTAACTCATGACTTTTGGCACATCATAGTATTTTTAAAGAAATTTTAAGTTCCTTATGAGAAAATGTCTATGTAAAACACAGTAATCAATTTTTTTATTTTTCCAAAAAAACTTGCGATTCAAGATTGTTATTAGATGTGAATTTTCTTTTAAGATTATGATAAGCAGCTATGAAAATTTGTATTATTTTTATGGTACCCAACTTCAAAAGAAACCACGAATGGCCCCAGGAAGCGAAAAATTACCCGCCAGTTCTCTTGAGAACTTAATGCCGACACTCTTTGTCTTTTTATGAGAGAGGCTTTAAAAACTGATTATGAAAACTTTCCGACTTAACAAACCTTTCAAATATTTATTATCACCAGAGGAAATCGCGAAGTCAGTTTTACCCTTTGAATGAAATGTTCTAAAGAAATATTTCACTTGAAGGAACTACAAACGAAGTGTACATTCTTTCATTCTCAGCGAGTCGTTTTCTCATACTGGGCGTCGATTAAAGTGAAAAGAAAAAAAAATTACGTTGTCGTAGAATGTAAAACCGACCTTAGTCGACTGATACAAAAAGCAAGACTATATAAAGAAAAGTTGGTGGACCTGAAGCAGACTACCACCACGTTTAATTTCGTTGTTTTTGGGGGGGGGTTTGGGGGGTTTTTTTTTACTTTTTTCAACGCAGTCCTATAGATTGTTACTTAAACTTTCCGATTATCAAATTCAATATTTAAACAAATCTAGTGAGGGGTCATTTTCTCATACAACGTTAAAGTAAATCGATCCTCTATTTTCAATCCGTTGATCTCGCTTTGTTTATGTTAATTTTGTTGTTTTTCTCTTTTTTTTTTATTACTTTTTTCGAGACATGAATAACTGGGCTGAAGATTTTCCTGCAGTAGGTTGCCATTACTTTCTGTGGTAGACTGATTGTCAACCAAAGCTATAAAACCTAATCTGTATGATTTTTGGCCCATAGCCGGAGGGAGAAGCGACGAATTAATACCCTTCACAAGGATATTTGCGCATTAGTGAATGTAACGAATTAAACTGGAATTCAAACTCGGCTCTCTAATTTCTCGTTCCGAGCCGATATCCACTGCAACACATTGTTTCACACATGGAACGGAAGAGCTGAAAGGAAAGAAATGCTTTGTTCTCAAACCGACTTTTATACCGTTAACTCGTATACAAATATATATATATATATATATATATATATATATATATATCGGATGTTTCAAAAATAGATGGCATACCTGTGTTCCCTATATCTAAATGATGAAAAAGCTCCCTATGAACATATGGCCGGAAAATCTTGGTTTCCGAGTTATAGGCTTTTCAAGCATGTGTTATCTTCACGTCTTTGAAAACAACATGCCTGATTTCTTGGACGATGTTCCACTAATCACTCGTCGACAACTACATTTCATGCATTATGGTACTCTCACACACTTCAGTCACACAGCACTCAGGTACCTAGGTCGAAGGTTTACGAGTTGATGAATAGAAAGAAGTGGACTAATTGCATGGCTTCCACGCTCAATTGACCTAAACCCCTTGGATTTCTGCCTGCAGATCATTTAAAAGGACTGGCATAATCGTCTCCGGTTGATGATGTGGACACTCTAAGAAAACGAATTGGGAGGGAGACAATACGAAACCCGCCAGGAATTTAGGATCGTTTTCGCGAGTTCACGAGACGTCGATGTGGTGCCGGCATTAGGGCAGAGCGTGCACATTTTGAACACTTACTACAGGGCACTCAAAAATAAACAAAAAACTCACCAAACTCAAAAATTGCACTTTCGCTCACCAAACTCAAAAATCGTCCTTTCTCTATCAAAGCTAAAAAAAAAGATTCTCCCTCCGGGTAAGCAAAAAGCAACGACTTTTATTCATCAGGCGATTTTTCTGATTGGCTTCTCACCCATTTGCCAACATATTTGTGTTCGGTGACTTTAATGCCCACCATGTCAACTGGCTGAAAAACTCTATCAATGATCTTGCTGCCATTCCCACCCTGAACTTTGCAATCACTAAGTCTATCACGCAAGTGGTTAACTTGCCCACACGTTTCCCCAGCATGCCTGTAGGATAGGTTACTCTCTTTGATCTTTGCTTCTGTCTTTGACTCTTGCCATGCCATGCAGTCTTGCGCTCTTGGCAACTGTGATCATGTCGAGGTTTCTGTTAATATCTCTCTCCACTCCCCTTCACCCAAAGAATCTCCGACCAGTAGGTCAAAGGGCAGACTGGGAGGCGCTCAGTGATTTTCTTTTGACTTCTATTAAAAAACGTGTTTAATCTCCCCGTTAAAGACTGCACCTCTGAGGTTTCCTCCTAGAGAAAGCTGGCATCAATGCTTTCATCCCAGCCAGGAAGTTCCATCTTAAACCCCATTCACCCCTGGTTCTCTCCTGCTTGTTTGGAACAAAAAAGCGCGTTTTTGACTGTGCTCGTCATGAGTGCAAGAGGATCCTTAATAACGGTAAGCAGCTGAGAATGAGGCAGCATATAGCAGCCAGCAATTTCTGCTCAAAAGACTACTGACGGCTCAGCAAAAGTGTGTCCATCCCTTCTTTAATGAATATATTTGAGGTGCTCACAGCTATAACGGACAAGGCTGACTTCTTTGCTTGCAGATTCTTCTCCAACTCCTCACTTAATTCGTCTGGACTATCCGCACCCTACTTCCCACCTTGCCATCATTTAACCACCATAGACAGTCTTCTCTTACTCACCATGAGCATAGATCACGCTTGTCTCCCTGAAAGCAAAACACTGCGCCTCCTCGGTCTCACTCTCTCATCTGACCTCAAGAACGGAACGACTATATTGAATTAATAGCGAAATATACTACTAGGAAGGTCGAGGCCCTGTGTCAGGCCGGGAAGTTTTTGTCGTCTAAATCCATTGTGCACATATACAAATCAACCATCTGCCCGTGCATTGAATACTGCTGTCATATCTGGTCGGGCGCCCCTGCTAATCATCTTGGGTTCACGAGAAAATTTAAAGAAGAATCTGCAATGTAGTCAATACCCGACTTAGCAGTTCGACTGCATTCACTTTCTCACGAACGAGATGTGGCTTCCCTCTGTCTCTTCCACAAGTATTTTCACGGATTCGGCTCCGACGTGCTTAGCTCCCTGGTGACCCCTCTGCACGAATTTATTCGAGCTACTAGACTAGCAATCAAGTGTAACTGCAACTTCTACTCTAACAGCTTCTTTTCTCTCACTTCCAGCCTGTGAACTTCCTTCCGGTTACTTGCTTCCCTGACAGCTACAATCTCCAGAACTTTAAATACAACGTCAACAACCATCTCTTATCTCCGTTACCCTCTTCCCCGGCACCCTGTACCTTGTTCTTCTCCCTTAAACACTTAACTCTCACGCAGCTCTCTTCACACCAGTGTTTCTGTCCTTCTCTTACTTAGTCTCCGACACCTACTGCGATCTGTTCTACTTTCTTTTCACTTTTTTATGTAACCCCCTGCACACCAGTGGCAGTACTGCCTTGCTTAGGGGGAGATGTTTATAAAAAAAAAAATTAATTATTTTACGCGGCTTTGTAAGCCTATCGCTACTTTTATTCCGTTCGTGTCCCAAATTCACGTCAAAAGTTTCATTCTAACAGTTTTGTCTTAGAAATTGTCACTTTATGGAAAAGACTCCTTCAGGAGTGCTCCTTTGAAATATTTAATGTTGACTTTAAGTTTCAATCGTTAACTATCTTCCATATATTCATAATACTTTTTCCTTATCTTCCACTCAAATCACACATGTCATTCATCAATACCATTTCGACTGTAACTGTCACATTGAGTGACTCTTGAGCCTTATATTGACTGATATATAGTTTTAAGAAATATCTCTTCGCTTTCAATTTTCTTTAAAAGGAGTATTGGGCAAACTAGTTCTCTAAGCTATGAGTTAAATAAAAGCATGCAGTAGTTCATATAACTTTTGTTAGTAACCAATCCATCGCAGAAATTTTTCTACCAAGAATGGAAGCAAAGAACATGATCACTCCAACGTATCTCTTGCATAGCAATAAGGAAGGGACTGAGCAAATAGTCTCAAGAAACGTAAAATATTTGGACTAAATCTGAAATGAATTTAACACCAAAATTACAAAGTCATTACTATAAAAAAAAAACCAACAAAAGGAGTCTGTGAAAGTATACGTAATGTAGATGTTTTTGTGAGCAGTTCGTTTTAAATTCGATATAAGCAAGCGTATTTGATGCAATTAGTTATGATATTTTTTTTAAGTCTGTCCGGTAGTATAATGTCTTTATAGTTGATTCTTACTATTCTTAACTTTTGTAAAAATTTTTGTTAGAGGAAAATAAAAAGATTCCTTTGAAGTGATCATTCGTTTACCAAAAAGGGGAAAAAATGTATAAAACCCTTTCATTTGTTCGTGATGCTTTTTTTTTTATCAAAATGAGTTAATTCTGTATGGTTTTCAAAAGAATCGATTTTTATTAGCTTCTAAGTGACAAACATATATTTGGCTCAGCAAATAATGAATATTTACAGCTTGGATGTTTTATAAATGCCATTTCTCTTCAAGATAAGGTGACAATGGCTACCCACAGCATCATTTTCTTTATCACTAAGATCTGCAATGTAATAGGTCCTCAACTTCAGTCACTTTCGCAAATAGATGTTAAAATAGTGTTCTGCTCAATGGAAGAGAATTGCAAGACCAAGATCCAATGCGAAAAACCTAAATACTATAAAAGGCCCCAGTCAGACAATTAGATGGGAGCAGCGAGACAGACACATCTAAAATGTAACTTTCACTTCAAGTCGACCCAAATATAAGGTCACGTCGCAACTTGTTCTCTTTCGCCTTCTTTCTCGTGTGCTGGTTCATTTTACTTCTTCTTCTCCATTCAAAGGTAGTCCAACGGAACAAATGCTCATATATACATACATTCGTACGTACGTATAAACTCTTTCAAGAAATTATTACTACGAAATAGTAATGCCCTTAACTTTCCCATTGAACATTAGTTGCTACCAATTCTTGTTATTCATTTCTTTTAATAAATTTCTATTTTAACGTGCAAAATGTATATTTTATTCTTACACTATTCCACACCATTCCACACATTCCACACATTCCACATATTCCAACCTGCCGACAACCATCCTTCTGATGAAATCCTTCTGATGAAAACCTTCTGATAACTCTGAATAAATTCGGTTATCTAATCTAAACTTATTTATAAATGGAACTTTGTCTGTGTGTGTCTGTGTGTGTGTGTGTGTGTCAGTTACCTATAGACTCCGAAACGGCTGAACAGATTTTCTTGAAAATTTACACAGTTGTACTATAAGCGTCTGCGAGTATTCTTAGCGAGGTTTTGTGTCGAGGTACCCCTGATAAATACCGAAAATCGATAATCGAAAAAATCAGGTTATAGGAGGAGTGGTCTGATTTTAATCAAATTTGATACATTCATCGACAAAGACATAAGAAACGATATTCAGAAGTTTCAAGGTTGCAGTTCTTACAATAGTGCAGAAAATCGATAATATATATATAAATAAGGCAGGATGTTCGTGTGTGTGTCTGTTTATCTGCCTGTATGTCTGTATTTTTTCACCCCTTTTATTTTAGTTTTTGCTTCAGGTTTGGCTCTAAGTAGGTATAATTGTAGTTCTTAGTCTCAGCCATGATACCATTTACTAAGAGGACTTATTTAGCCTTCAAAATTCAGTTTACAACGAAAAAAACTTATTTGATATCGATACCAGGAAATCAAAATTTGACTTACATCCTTTCCTTTTTCTTTCAGTCTACGGTTTCGCTTTAACTGAAAACAACTATTGCTTTTTAGTCTTTCGTGCCAACGTCCAAAGAGTCTGAGCTCCAGGACCATGGATTAGTTTTAAAGCGTTCATTACACCCGAGCAACGCCGGGCTATACTGCTAGTTAATGATACAAGGTCGAATTAATAAACTTTAACCATCTCCCTACGTCTTTAAAACTCACATATATGATTCATTGTCATTTTCCTGGTGTCCCGACTCCAAGAATTTAAGTCGACTACAAGATTGGCACTTCTATTCAAACGTTTGATTGCTTCATTAACAACTTCTTCTATGTGCCCTGTCCCTTCAGGACGTAGGCGATCATGGTTTTCCACGTCTCCCTATCCCTTGTGGCTCTTAGCATGTTTGCTCCTGTTACATCTCGCAACCCCCGTTCCTTCATCCACCTGATCAGGCCCTGCAAATATATTATCCGCTGCCTTCCTCTGTCTCTCCTTCCTTCTATCTGGCCAGTCAGTATCAGTTTCTCCAAGCTCTCCTTCCTCATTGCATGTCCCAGGAACTTCAGTTGTCTCTTCTTGATGCTCAGTATAAATTTCCTTTTTGTTGTCATTCTTTCCAATACCTCATCGTTGCTTGTATGCTCAGTCCACGATATCCGCAGCATCCTTCTGTAGAACCACATTTCCGCTGCTTTAAGTGTTGTCCTCATTTTCGATTATATTGTCCAGCATTCACTGCCATATTGAAGAACTGACATCACATAGCAATCCAGTAATCTTTTCTTTGTTTCTAGTGAAATTTTCCTGTGTCTTAGTACTTTGCTCAGCTTCTGGAACGCGTTCTTTGCCATGACAATTCACCTTCGGATCTCTGTGTCGCACTTTCCATCTCCTGTTAGAACACTTGCTAGATATTTAAATTTTTGTACTTGCTTGATTCTTGTATCCCCCACTTGTATTTGGCATTTTGGGTTGCACCTTTTGCTGATGACCATGCATTCAGTTTTCTAGAATCTTCAAAAAGTTAATCTTGAATCCCGCCCATTTTTATTGTTCTTTCCTCAATCCTCCCCGTACTCAAGTCTTTTCTCTCATTTTCAATCGCTGTAACCTCCTGCGTAGTTGTGGCATCGCCGTTTGGCATATAGTGAAACAATTAAAATGAAAATCTAGGTTTTTGTTTCTGGGAAATCATGCTCCTTGTTCGGTTACCACTCAAAAGACGAACAAGTCCAGTCTATTCATTTATTTGACAAAGAGTTAGTGGGGAAACATGAATTCTTACCCTCATCAAGAGTATATGGAGTGAAGTAGACGCAGCAACCATAATCGGGAATTGATCTCGGTCTGCCAATTACATTTTCTACACTGACGATCATTAAACGAATCGCACATCCAGCTTGAGGCGATGAAACTTGAAATTAAAAAGAAATAAACTATCTCAGATAGTAGTTACACCTGAAGAAAGGTGGGGAACGCGAATCGTAGCTCTCGAAAGAACTAATACTCGTCTGAAGAAATCGGCAAAAAAATGACAGGATAATGATCTAAAATTCAAGCAATATTTTTTTTGGAATGTTTAAGATTTTCAGAACCAAACTAATAATGGTGTACGTAAAAAAAGAGAAAAAACGTTTTGCATTGTTTATATAGTAATTTTATTGAATTAATATTAGCAATTTCATTTCCATATAGCATTTAGATTTAAGGATATTTTCTTTAAGCTAGTTTTAAATTAACAATAATGAGCAGAGAGGATTCCTATTTAAAAACATCTATATAAACGTCAATAATGAAAAAAAAATACAATACTTTCCATTTACCTCAATAATAAAACTAACTTGGAGATTATTTTTTTAACTGAAGATACAATTACTTAAAATATATTTTTCTTATTATTATTTCTAATTTTAAGAGTTTCACTTTTTTTCCTTGCGTTACGACGTTTTCATTTCAGGAATTGTGCTTTTGAAAGTGATTTTAACTGTTAAAACATCTACCTTCAGGAAAAGCTTATATTTGCTACCTCTGGAATTTTTTCATTATATATATATATATATATATATATATATGTGTGTGTGTGTGTGTGTGTGTGTGTGTGTGTGTGTGTGTGTGTGTGTGTGTTGGTAAAAAAATACTTTCCTTATTTTATGCAATCAGATATCATCATAGCTTCCAATTATCAATGATTAATAAATCGTATCTCGGAATCTATGTTTATAAAGTCAGGATAGGTAGTAATCGAATTGACAATGGTGGAAGGGAAGAGTAGGAGAAGGGACGTGTATTAAAAAGTAAACGGGGCTGCAACAAGCAGTTGGTGTAATTTTTCAATTTAAAAACAAATTACACAAAGATGCAGAGAAAGATAGAAAGAGAGAGAGAGTTGTGATCATTTTGAAGATAAAAAGACATCTTGAGATTTTCCTCTGTAAAGGAGCCATTTTGATTTTTGATTCTGTTCCTTATTCCTCAAGTGATAATTTTGTCATAAAAAGATTTTCTGTAGCATTTTCCTAAATTACTTTGGCTTTTCGCTTAAGCGCACACATATCTACACACACTTTCTGTCTCTCTCTCTCTCTCTCACACAAACACACACGATATCTTTCTTTCTTTCTCTCTACCACACACATACAAGGTTGTATGCCGTAGTGCGTTTGCCATTTCAGTTTCAAAATAAAAAATGTTTTCAAAGAGCAGCCGATATATTTAAAGTCAGAAAGAAAATAATGATTGGATTATTTCGTGCTTACAAGACAACATTTTAAAGCTTTTTAGCGTCAATTTTCTTTCAATTTCGCATCGAGGAAATGTACGAGCCAAACTAAAAATGGAAAAAGAAAAGATAAAATGTGCTGAGAATTTGGGAAGTATTCACCAAAAATAAATAATAAAGTAAATTTCCTTTTTCCCGCTTAAAAACAAACTGTTTAACGACAAAGGAAATCGTCGTTAGTTGAGTTTAACAACCCGGTTATTTTCCCCATTTTTAAGCAGGTTTATTTTAAAGTTTATCCAAAGTGAAACAGGTATGCTGGCCTGAAGGGTTCAGCCCTTTTTAATAATTTCCCGAATCAAAGATTCGTTTTTACCATAGATTTTGCAACATCTACATATTCGTTTTCTTTCAAGAATACTTTTCCATTTAAAGGTAGCGTTTTGTAACATGGCAACTGATACCAAGCCTCTGTATTTTGGCGGGATTCTTACTAAAATGTTTGCGATTCTTCATTTTAAATCAAGATGAAAACTATGACAGCAATACAGCGGTCGATATTGCAGGCTAGGTGTTATTTTACAGTGAATTCATTTTTTTTTTTTTGTAATCGTATCACCCCGAGCAAGGCGGTAACGCCACTGATGTGCAGGGAGCTACGTAACAGTGAAAAGATTGGAAAAGAGAAAGCCGGAAACCACATCCTAAACAGGGAACAAGGGATGAGCCTCTTAACCTGTTCAATTGACGAGGGTGGAGTGTGAACCGAGCGATAGATAGATCTAGCTACTCCAATTGAAAAAAAGAAAGAAACCAAAGTGAGAAGATTGGAAAAGAGAAAGCCGGAAACCACATCCTAAACAGGGAACAAGGGATGAGCCTCTTAACCTGTTCAACAGACGTGGGTGGAGTGTGAACCGGGCGATAGATAGATCTATCTACTCAAATTGAAAAAAAACAAAAAACAAAGTGAGAAGATTGGAAAAGAGAAAGCCGGAAACCACATCCTAAACAGGGAACAAGGGATGAGCCTCTTAACCTGTTCAACAGACGTGGGTGGAGTGTGAACCGGGCGATAGATAGATCTATCTACTCAAATTGAAAAAAAACAAAAAACAAAGTGAGAAGATTGGAAAAGAGAAAGTCGGAAACCACATCCTAAACAGGGAACAAGGGATGAGCCTCTATACCTGTTCAATAGATGTGGGTGGAGTGTGAACACAGGCGAGATTCATCCCCCTACCCGGTCATCATCTTCTTCTTCTTCTTCTTCTTCTTCCTCTTCTTTTTCTTCTATGTAACTTGACCTTTCAGGACGTAGGCGATCATGGCTTTCCACGTCTTCCTATCCCTGGTGAATCTTAATATGTTTTCTCCACGCAACCCCCGTTCCGTCATCCTCCTGATCAGGCCCTTCAAATATGTTATCCACTGCTTTCTTCTGTCTCTTTTTCCCTCTATCTAGCCTGTTAGTATCAGGTTCTCCAAGCCTTCCTTCCTCATTGCATGTCCCAGAAACTTCATTTCTCTCTTCCTGATGCTCAGTATTAATTTCCTTTTCGTTTCCATTTTTCCAACACCTCGTCATTGCTCACATGCTCGGTCCACGATATCCGCAGCATCCTTCTGTAAAACCACATTTCAGCTGCTTCAAGTTTTCCCTTCATCTTTGTTGATATTGTCCAACATTCACTGCCACATAGCAATCCAGTACTCTCTTCTTTGTTTCTAGTGAAAGTTTCCTGTGTCTTGATACTTTACTCAACTTCTGGAACGCGTCTTTCGTCATGCCAATTCGCCTTTGGATCTCTGTGTCGCACTTTCCGTCTTCAGTTAGAACTCTTCCCAGATATTTAAATTTTCGTACCTGCTTGATTTTAACACCCCCCACCTGTATTTGGCACTTTGGGCTTCTCTTTTTGCTGATGACCATGCATTCGGTTTTCTTGCAGTTTATTTGTAGTCTCTTCATGTAACTCTCTTCAGCTATCTTCTGTAGGAGGTTCTGCAGTTTCTTTTCCGTGTCATCAACAAACCTGTTTGACCTCCGCGTCAAACCAACTGGAGAAATTAATGCAATTAGACAAAAACATTTTCTTCTTTTTCTTCACATCACGGCCATCCGCATTTTCCTCACCTATATTGCCCTTAATAGATTTTGTCTTTTTGCTTTGATTTCTAAAACTTGACCTGCCATTGGATATAGACGTTAGAGGGAGATAACTCATGACTTCCAATGGAGGCTTTACGCAAAGAATGAGGATGATATACTCCAGTGATTGTAATAAAGGGTTCGGTACGAAATTCTTAACAACTGAAGAAGGCCGGAGCGTACAACGGATGAAACATCGTACAAATGACAACAAAGATGAGAACAATAGTCAAATAATGTAAATACTGTGTTTTTTTTTTTGTTTCCATTTTCTATAAAACTTCATCACTACTCACATGATTGGTTCATGGTATTTTCAGTATCATTCTGTAGAACCATATTTCTGCTGCTTCAAGCCTCTTCATCTTGAGAAAATTGTCCAGCATTCATTGCCACAAACGGGGACTGATACAACGTAACAGTTCAGTACTATTTGTGGGGGTATTATAATGAAATTCCCCGTTTCTTAATACTTTGCTTAACTTTTAAAAGGCATTTTTCGCTATCGGAATTTGCCATTGGACATCAGTGTCGCAGTTTTTGTCCTCTGTTAAAACACTTACCAGATATTTAAATTGTTGTACTTGTTTGACGTAGATATCATTAATTTTCATTTGCAGCGGACCTCAGGTGGAATGACTACGTCGAATCCATTGCTAAATCCGCTGCTATGAAAGTCGGCTCTCTGTGCAGGGCCCAGAAATTCTTTCCGCCTGAATCTATCCTGCAATTATATAAATCCACCATCCGCCCGTGTATTGAGTACTGCTGCCACATCTGGTCGGGTGCCCCTTCTATTCTCCTCGGGGTTCTTGACAAAATACAACGAAGAATCTGTAATGTTATTGATACCGACTTGGCTGACCGCCTGCAGTATCTTTCTCACCGGCGTGACGTGGCATCCCTGCGCCTCTTCTATAAATACTTTCATGGCTTCTGCTCTGACGAACATAAATCACTGGTGCCCCCTAGATGTGAATTTGCACGAGATACTAGATAGGCAACTAGGTCCCACCCTTTTACAGTGTAACCGATGAAATGCAACCGCAATTTCTACTCCAACAGCTTCTTTCCTCGCACTTTCCGCCTGTGGAATTCCCTACCGCATGCTTGCTTTCCCGACGGCTACAACCTCCAGGAGTTTAAATGTAAGGTCAATAGACACCTCCTAACACACTAACTCACACCCACTCTCTCCAACTCTCTCCTATGCACATCCTAAGTCGTTTATCACCCTCCTTCTGACATTTCCTATACCCAATCCCTCTATGTAACCCCCTGCGCTATAGTGGCAGTGGAATGCCTTGCTTGGGGTGACACGATTAAAAAAAAATGTTGTTGTTTTTTTCTTTTGTTAACAACCATGAATTTTTTTCTTCTTCTAATTGATGTTGGACGCCCGATGTGATGCAATGGTTAGCAATCTTGTCTCGCTAGAATTGTCAGAGTTGAGTAGGGAGTTCGTTAGCCCCTGGGTGCACCATGCTTCTGACCTTGTGCCACATCAAAGCAGCGTTTAAAACATCAACTCTTCTAATTAATGTTTACTTCTTTCTTTTTGCTTTCTTTCTATAACTACTTTCCGTAGATGTTCTTGTAGTTTCCTTTGTCTGTCTAGTATTGTCACTGTCATCTGCGTACCTTATGATGTTAAGATTGTGCCTGCTAACATTAAATCCTGGTAGGACTTCTAATTATGCAAGGATCGTTTTACTGTAGGAGTTGAGTAACCCCAGTGAGAAAATACATCTCTGTCATACACCCCTTTTGTTTTTGCATGTGTTCTGAATTAATTTTCTATTTGTATAGAGGTTTACTGCTATTATAAGTTCCGGATTATTCTAATATCCTTCCCTAATATGTCATGGTTGCCTAACAGTTCCGACAGTTCTTTGTGACATACGCTTTTGCATAATCTATAAAACTCATCAAATCTACCATCCGCCCCTGTATTGAATACTGCTGCCACATCTGGTCGGGTGCCCCTGCTATTCTCCTCTGGTTCTTGACCAAAATACAACGGACAATCTGTAATGTGATCGATACCGACTTGACAGCCCGCTGCAGTCACTCTCTCACTGGCCTAATGTGGCTTCCCTGTGCCTCTTCTATAAATACTTTCACGGCTTCTGCTCCGATGAACTTAGATCACTGGTGCCCCCTAGGTACGAATTTGCACGAGATACTAGATTAACAACTAGGTCCCACTCTTTTACAGTGAAACAGATAAAATGTAACCGCAATTTCTACTCTAACAGCTTCTTTTCTCGCACTTCCCGTCTGTGGAATTCCCTTCCATATACTTGCTTCCCCGACAGCTACAATCTCCAGGAATTTAAATGTAAGATCAATAGACACCTCTTATCACACTAACTCGCATCCATTCTATCAAACACTATTCCCATCTACTCAACCCTCATCCTCGGTATCCTCATCCGTCTCCTTCCGATATTTCCTATAACTAACCACTCTTTATCATCACTTTCCGCTATGTAACCCCCTGCGCAATAGTGGCGGTGGAATGCCTTGCTTGGGGGTGAAACGATAAAAAATGGTTCTTTCTTATGTTATTCTGAGCTTAGATATAGCATTATTTGTTCTAGTGTCTGTTGTTATGTCCGGGTTGATTATGCTGCGCGATCTGTTTATCGAAATTCGGACTATATTTTTTATTATATGGCTAATAAGGCTGATTTTTGCGATTAAGTTCACGCTCGTTTGCACATGGCAAATTCGGCAGTCCTATAAAAAAGATCTACTTAGGTCTTCCAGTATCTCGTCGCTGTTGTATATTTCATTTATTATATTTAATTTTGTCAATGCCGAAATAATCTAAGGTTATCAGCATCTCTATTACAATTCCATCTGGCCCTTCTGTTCAATTTGACAAATCCAGATTTCACTTTAGATTTTAATATTTCTTGTCCTTCAATATTTCTGTCTATTGCTGGTTATTTTCTTTCGTGTTGAAGAGTTCTCTGATATATGTGTTCCATCTCTAAAATATTTTCCCTCTTTAATATCAGTGAACCGTTCTTAAGATTTGATGCATCCTGTTGATAAGCATAAGGTAACTGAAGAGTGTGACAAGAAAGGACTACAAATAAACTGCAAGAAAACCGAATGCATGGTCATCAGCAAAAAGGGCAGCCCGAAATGCCAATTACAGGTGAGGGACTCTGAAATCAAGCAGGTACAGAAATACCTAGGACGTGTTCTAACAGGAAACGGAAAGTGCTACACTGAGATCCGAAGAGGAATTGGCATGGCAAAAGAGGCATTCCAGAAGTTGAGTAAAGTATTAAGAAACAGGACAATTTCACAAATTTTGAGAAAAGACAACGCAATAAGAAATGTTGTATAAAAATATGAAAATTTTGTATTTGACAATATATGTACAATATAAACAATTTATACAATTCTGGGTATCTTTTTGTTTGATAGAAAAGTTTCTTTTATATTTGCCGGTGTGCAATTTTACTTTGGATCTTTCCCAAATGTTGTAGTCATTTGAATTTGATTTTGAAGGTGTGCCATTTATTTTTAGTGTTTTTTTATTATTGGTTGTTGGATTATATAGGATTTTTATGTGATGTCGGTTCTTCAATATGGCAGTGAATGTAAGACAATATCTTCAAAGATGAGGGAAAAACTTGAAGCAGCTGAAATGTAGTTCTACAGAAAGGTGCTGCGGATATCATGGACCAAGCATGTGAGCAATGACGAGGTTTTGGAAAGGATGGAGATGAAAAGGAAATTAATACTGAGCATCAGGAAGAGACAACTAAAGTTCTTGGGACATGCTATAAGGAAGGAGGGCTTGGAGAACCTGATACTGACAGGCCAGATAGAGGGAAATAGAGAAAGGGGAAAGCAGCGTGTAACATATTTGATGGGCCTGAGCAAGTGGATAGTAAAGCGGGGGTTGCTTTTTAGCCATTTGGGTCCTCTTTTGCAAGTGTGCAATTTTACTTTAGGTTTTTCCCAAATGTTGTCGTCATTTGAATTTGATTTTTCGGGTGTGCCATTTATTTTGAGTGTTTTTTATTGGTTGTTGGATTATATAGGATTTTTATGTGATGTCAGTCCTTCAATATGAATGTGAGACAATATCTTTGAAGATGAAGGAAAAACTTGAAGCAGCAGAAGGATGCTGCGGATATCGTGGACTGAGCATGTGAGCAATGATGAGGTTTTGGAAATGATGGAAACGAAAAGGAAATTAATACTGAGCATCAGGAAGAGACAACTAAAGTTCCTGGGACATGCATTGAGGAAGGAGGGCTTGGTGAACCTGTTACTAACAGGCCAGATAGAGGGAAAAAGAGACAGGGGAAAGCAGCGGATAGCACATTTGAAGGGCCTGATCAGGTGATGACGGAACGAGGTTTGCATGGTGCAACACAAAAAGGCTTGCTAAGAGTCACAAGGGACAGGGAGATGTGGAAATGCATGATCATCAACGTCCTGAAAGGACAGGGCACATAAAATAATAAGGTCTTTTAAAATTTTTATGTATTTCTTCTTTATCTCTGATTCTCATTCTTTATATTTCAGCAAATCTTTACCAACACATTTTTGGGTAATCATGGCTGTTCCCAACATCCTGTCACTGATAGCTCCAAACAATTTATGACTCACTGCCATCCATTCTTTTTCTCTCATTTTCTTTCCTTTTTTTCACAAACTCATGAGTGATTATGTCATTTTTCAAAATTTTGGTAATGTTAGCTCTATTTAACATTTGACTAGCTGTCATCCCTCATTGTCTCTGTTCTCCTATCCATTTATAGAAAATGATGGGTGACCATAGCTTTGTAAGCATCCTGACCCTGCTAGCTCCAAGCAAAATATGACTTATTGCTATTCCTCCTTGTCTCTGGTTTTCTATTCTTACAATTGATCATGGCTCTTTCCAAAATCTTGACCCAAACAGCTCTATGCCATCCCTCCTCCCCTCCCTGCTCTACTATCCATTCACACAAATTCTTGGGTGAGCATAGATATAGCCAAAATACTGCCCATGAAGTCTCCAGGTAAAGAATGACTTATCGGCATCCCTCCTTGGCTCTGGTTCCTATCTATTTATAAAAACTCATGAGCGTTCATGGCTTTTCATACGTCTTTGCCCTGATATCTTACAAGCAAAATATGACTCGTTGACATTCCTACTTATTTCAGGTTTTCTATCCCTTAATACAAACTCATGGGTGATCATGGCTTTTCATACATCCTTGCCCTGATATCTCAAAGTAAAATACGACTCATTGACGTCCCTACTTATCTCAGGTTTTCTATCCATTTATAAAAATTCATGGATGATCATGGCAGTTCTTCCCAACATCCTGGCTCTAATAACTCTAAATAACATATAACTCATTGCCATATCTTCTTGTCTCTGGTTTCCTATCCATTAGCATTATCCCGTGGGTGATTATAGCTCTTTTTAAAATTCTGACTATGATATCTCCAAGCAAAATATGTCTCATTGCCATATCTCCTTGCCTTTGTTATCTTATCCATCTATAAATACTAATCAGAGACCATAGCTTTCTAAACATGTTTGAGCTGATAACTCTAAGTGATGGGAAGCACTCTTTTTTGCACATAAGAATGGACTCACCTGATGTGTACATATAATCCTGTCTATGCAAAGAACAGTGGTGGTGTGCAATATAACTTACATTCTCTATCTCCATATCTGTTTTTGTTATTTATTATTTTGTGTGGTTTCTCAACAAGAATCCACAACACTAAGCAATGCATGACTCATTGCCATTCCTTTTTGCTTCAGGTTTCCCATACATTTATATAAACTCATGCGGGATTATGGCTCTTCCTAACATCTTGGCCCTGATATCTCTAAGCAACATATGTTTCATTGCCATCACTTGTCTCTGGTTCATTATCCATTTACACAAACTCATGTGTAATTTGGCCACTTCTAAACATCCTGGCACTTCTAAACATCCTGGCACTTCTAAACACCCTGGCCCTTCTAAACATCCTGGCCCTTCTAAACATCCTGGCCACTTCTAAACATCCTGGCACTTCTAAACATCCTGGCACTTCTAAACATCCTGGCCCTTCTAAACATCCTAGATCTATGCAATGTATGATTCATTGCCAAACTGCTTGCATCTGGTTTGCTATCCATTTACACAAACATATGGGTTCTCATGACGCTTCCTAACATTCTGATTATGATAACTCTAAGCAATATATGGCTCATTGCCATCTCAACTTGTCTCTGTTTTCCTATCCATTTGCACAAATTCATGGGTGATCATGGCTCTTCACAATATCCTTCTCTTGATGGCTCTAAGCAACATATGACTCTCTCCTTGTCATATCAACATATTGACATCTCTCCTTGTGTTAGGTTTGTTATCCATTTAAACAAGCATATGGGTGATGATGGCTTTTTCCAAAATCCTTGCCATCCCTCCTGTCTCTGGTTTCCTATCTATTTCTACAAACATGTAGGTGACCATGGCTCTTTCCAACATCCTGGCTCTGATAGCTCTAAGCAAATTGACTCATTGACACCCCTCATTGTTTCTGGTTTCCTATCCATTTATACAATTTCATATATTCATAGCTTTGTCTCTCACAATGCCCTCTTGGATCTCTCTTGCTCTCTCATCATTTCTTTTGTTTTTTATTACACTTCCTAGAGAGTACAGTTTCTGTATCTGCTTCCTTTTGCTTATTTCAAGGTGGGGCTCACACCTTTGGTTGCCTCACTTGCTGATAACCATATGTTTTGTTTTTAGTCAATTAATCTTTTTTTTTTATTATTCTTCAACTTAAAACTAGACAACATCATTCAAGATAATACACATAATTTTTGGTATGGAAACAAAAACTGCAACTCTGATTGCTGCTTCCTCTCCTGACTGACAACTAACAGTTTAGGGAAAAGACTGTCTGGTCATGTTCAGTGCCTTTAAAAGCAAACTAGTGACATTCTATCACTGACTATTGAACCCAGAACTTCCACCAGTCATGATGAATGAATGCTACAAAAGTGAGGTCTCATGCTTAGAACACTCATTGGGATTTTCAGACCTCAAGTGAAACCCATACATATGATCCATTGCAAAAGATGTTGAAAAAGGGGTCCGTTCTATATACCAGTCCAACAAGTATCTGACTCCTCCTGCTCTTCTCTACATTTACAAGAGTCAGATCAGTTCAAAAAATGACTACTGATGTTATATATTTTTTTTTTCTTTTCTTATAATCGTGTCGCCCCAAGCAAAGGCATTTTACTGCCACTGTTTTGCAGGGGGTTACATAGGAGGAATGTTATGAGAAGGAGTGAGAAGTTGCAGGAGGTGTCAGGAAGAGAGTAGGAGAAGGAAGCGAATACTGATGAGAGTGAGGTGGACAAGAAAAATCATGAGAGAGTGGATGTAAGTGAGACAGGAGATGACTATTGACTTTACATTTAAATTCTTGGAGATTATAGCTGTCGGGAAAGCAAGTATGTGGAAGGGAATTCCACAGGCAGGAAGTGCAAGAAAAGAAATTGATGGAGTAGAATTTGCATTTACAATTTATTGGTTTCACAGTAAAAGGGTGGGAGCTAGTTGCTAATCTTGTGGCTCAAGGAAATTCATATATAGGGAGTACCAGTGAGCTATTTCATCAAAGCAGAAGCCATGAAAGTATTTGTAGAAGAGACACAGGGAAGCCACACTGTATCGGTGAGAAAGCAACTGTATCCTAGCTGCCAAGTCGGGATCAATCACATTACAGATTCTCTGTTGGATTTGGTTGAGGACACTGAAGTGGATAGCAGGAGTGCCCGACCAGATATGGTAACAATATTCAATGCATGGGCATGGATGGTAGATTTATGGTCAGAAAATGTCCAGTCTTTACCTTTCAGTCTTAATAGATTCCAAAAGCATTTTTTTCACCCTTCAACCTCTTTCACAAATATAAAACAGCAGTTGTTGTTTGAATTTCAAAGAATAATTCTTTACATCTCTAAAAAGAATTCTAGAGATAATGGTCTCAGTTGGAGAGGAAATTTCAAGTGAAGAAATGTAACTCATCACTTGCATCTGTTATGCAAATGGTTGGCACTTGGGTACTGCTTATCTTACAAGTGATAGCAGGGGGCCAGACCCCAAAGATAGCCTTTACTTTGATTTTATCAACAAATGTTTTCTACATTGGTTTTTTTTTTAAAATCATATACATTTGCTTCTGTATTTAGGTATTTATTTATTTTAAGTGAATATATGCGTAGATGAAAATATATATGAACATATATTGGTATGTCAGAAAAGCAATGACATTTTAAAAAATTTAAAAATTTGCAAAACAAATTTAAGGTAAATTTATTTATTCAAATATTAGGGTGTCCGGAATGTAATGACATTTTAACAAATTATATTAAACAAAATTAGGTTGTAATAATATTCCCCTGTGCCTTTTCTGTAAATACGTTCATCGTAATTGTTCTAATGAACTTTCTTCTAGCTAACTTGACTTTATGAATCTAAGCACGATACTAGATTAGCGGCAATGTCTCATCAATTTACAGTTGAAATGGTTAGAGGTAATCGTAGGTTTTATGCTAATAGTTTCTTCTGTCACATTTCTGACTATTTCCTGGCTTATTAAGTTTTATTCTTATATCATTCTGGGTCTTTAATAATGTTTTTCTATTATTTGTGTCTTAAGGACTTTATTACCTTCTTTGAGGTTAAATGATTTTCTTTTAAAAATAAGATATTAGGAGTCCAGAAAGTAAAGATATTTTACTAGAAATGATATAAAAAACAAACGTAAGTTACATTTATTTAAATACTAGCAGTATAGCCCGGCGTTGCTCGGGTGTAATGAAAGCTTTAAAACTAATCCATTGTCCTGGAGCTCAGACTCAGCCTAAAGAATATTTGTGTGAAGTTTGGTGAGAATCGGATAAAAATTGTGGATTTGTATAAAGGACATACAGACAAACAGACACACACACAAACATCTTGCCTTTTATATATATATATATATATAATATATATATTATCAATTTTCTGCACTATTGTAAGAACTGCAAACTTGAAACTTCTGAATATCATATCTTATGTCTTTGTCTATGAGTTTATCAAATTTGATTAAAATCGAACCACTCCTTCTATAACCCGATTTTTTCGATTATCAATTTTCGATATTTATCGGGGGTACCTTAACACAAAACCTAGCTAAGAACACTTGCAGATGCTTATAGTACAACTGTGTAAATTTTCAAGAAAATCGGTTCAGCTGTTTCGGAGTCTATAGGTAATAGACACACATACACAGACACACACACACACACACATACACACACACACACACACACACACACACACACACAGACAAAGTTCCCTTTATAAATAAGTTTAGATTATTAATCTAAAATAAAATCACAATTTAATTAGTGCAGCCCAAATGGAAGGCAACTTTTTAAGTCCATATTTAAAAAATGCGGGATGTGTGTCCTCGGAACAAGAAATTAGAGAGCCAATTTTAAATTCCAGTTGAATTCGTGGTATTAACTTATGTACAAATACCCTTCGTAAAGGTATTAATCCATTTCCTCTCCCTCCAGCTATTGGTTAAATAGCAGGGCAGATTGAGTTCTATAGCCTTGGTTAGCAACCAGACTAGCACAGAAAGTATTGGTAATCGGCTGCAAAAAATCTGCTCAGTCAACCATGTTTATTTTGAGATGTGATTGCCTGTGCCACTTATGGCACTTAACTGACTGATTGATTCAAAGAAATCTGCGATTTTCTACCCAAAATAGATTGAAAGTCTGTTTTCAACATCTTTGTTTCTGAAAGTTCTGTCACTTCAAAAATATTCTCGTGATTGAGACAAATAAAAAGTTGTCAAATGTAAACTTGCGAAGTAGAGACGAGATGGCGATGTGGACACCCATCCTAAGGATCTTACATTTTATCTGGTGGTTTGTTTCACAGTGTGTGCCATTGTTTTGTCACTCTGAAGAATAAATGCCTTTTCTGTTTAACAAAACAAAACAGTTATGACACAATGATTTGTTTACCCAATCTAGATAATGTCAATAGATGCCTGCATCTAACTTCAATGGCCTCACAACTAATGACACTTTTCACATTCCATCAGATTCAAATCAATACCTTTTGTGGATGGTATTCTGGTTTTGGTATCGTCATGGGTTTCTCATTCCCACTGTCTTTTTGAAGTTCTCTTATTTATCAAAAATCTAATCACATCCATTTTCAACGATTCTAGCCCAAATGGAAGGCATTGTTACAGAGACGATGAGATTTAAAATCAGGCCATACTCCCATATAAAGAAAAGTAAATTTGCCACTCTAAATTATGCTTTTGAAGCAGCGGAAATGTGGTTCTACAGAAGGATGCTGCAGATATTATGGACTGAGCATGCAAGCAACAATGTGTTGGAAAGAATGGAAACAAAAAAGAAATTAATACTGAGCATCAGGAAGAGACAACTGAAGTTCCTGGGACATGCAATGAGGAAGGAGAGTTTGGAGAACCTGATACTGACTGGCCTGATAGAAGGAAAAAGTGACAGAGAAAAGCAACGGATAACATATTTGCAGGGCCTGATCAAGTGGATGACGGAACAGGGATTGCAAGGTGTAACAGGAGCAAACATACTAAGAGCCACAAGGGATAGGGAGACGTAGAGAACCATGATCGCCTACGTCCTGAAGGGACAGGGCACATAGAAGAAGAAGAATTAGTTGCAATATAAACTGCTGATAAATTTTGTGTATTCAGCAGACATCTGTAATAGGGATTTGCTAGCCTTAGCAAACATGTGTGCTTGGAAATGAGTACCCAGTAGTTATATATATATATATATATATATATATATATATATATATATATAATAATAATAATAAATTTTTCCTTACACCTAATGGTGTGTAGGGCAGTGTTTTTGCTGTTTCCGTAACAACTGTTTTTTTTATGGGGCAGAGTTGTTAGCCTTACACCCAACCTCCAAACCTGGAGGAAAGTGATTTCTAAGCGTAGCTTAGGCATAACACACGGCCGAAAGTAGGGGGTACCAAGAGAACTTACTACTCAGTTATAATGATTCTGGCGAGACAAGCCTGCTAACCATTACACCATGCTGAGGTGCCCATATATACATATATTTTTTTTTTTTTCATTTATAAATGAGTTATTACGCGACCTAGGTTTCTACCATGAGTGGTGTCTTCAGGCAATTTTCAATGTTATTGAATTTTCAATGTTGTTGTTATTTTGATTTTCAATAACATTGAAAATCACCTGAAGACACTACTCATGGTAGTAATCTAGGTCACATAATAACTCGTTTACAAATGGAAAATATTCAAAAGCTCTACAATATAATTGTATTGAACAATTTGTAATACAAATGTGCACTAGTCTAATATTATTATGACCAGAAACTAAGTAATTAAACAATATATATATATATATATATATATATATATATATATATATATATATTGCAAGAAATATATTAAATTTAATACTCACAGCCATTTTTTAGATGGGAAATAAAAATAAGACACAGGAACACAGCCAACAGGTTTCTATCCCAATCTTCATCAGGGCTGTCTGGGAATATTTATTTTATCCTTTTTTTAAATATTGAAAAAATGAAGGTGAGAAATGAAAGAGGAAAAGAACGGGGGGGAAGCACTAGATATTGATAATGTGTAGTCCAAGAAGGCAATCTCTCTGTTTCCAGAGAGACGGCTTCCTAGACCTAATGTACAATGATTCCAATGCCTGTAAGTGAAACACAGAGTGTGAACCAGACAACACAGAGAACTGGTCCACACTAAAGTAAGCTGCACAATACCTGCTATTAATAAGATATTCAGTAATTGCTGATCCGGATGTGTTAAGCAGTTGGCTTGTACGGGCATCCAGTTTGAGGATTCTAGCTGAAACATGCTGTTTAATTCTACAATCTAAGCATTGCAAAGTCCTTCCTATATAGTTACTACCACAACCAGAACTAAACAAATATATCATAGATAAAACATGATGTAGAGGAAAGAAATCTTTACACATAGAAAGAAAAACAGCACGTGTACCAAAATGAATTCTCATTTGGGCAGAGAAATTTTTTTCTGTCATCTTTTTTTCATTTTTTAAATATTTAAAAAAGAAGGATGAAGTAAATATTCCAAGATGGCCCTGAGGAAGCTTGGGATAGAAACCTGTCGGCTGTTTTCCTGTGTCTTTTATTTTTTATTTTCCATTTAAAAAATGCCTGTGAGTATTAAATCTAATATATTTCTCGCAATAATGCACTTTTGTAACACCAAATATTTATTTAAATATATATATATTGGCAGGCAATTAGTCTACCACAGAAAGCAACAGCAACCTACTGCAGGATAATCTTCATGTCTCTTTTGAGACATGATCAACCAAAGCATGTATCACGTATGGCACTTAAATGACTGATTGACTGACTGTTTTATTATTACAACATTATTTATTGTACAAACTTAAAAGTCAGCAGAAAATTTAGGAACCAAATGAAGATTCTTTGTGATACTGGAAAAAATAAACCTTTGATTGAACATTTCAAGATCTAAAAAATCATTCAGTCACTGACAAAAAGAGACAAAAACATTAAACAATTCTTCTGTGACTCTTAGATTTGCTGGGAATTTCAGAGAACAATGAACACAAGGTTTTTAATGGCTTAGTGAGATATACAAATATTACATAAAATACTTATTGCATTCCTGAGCTTTTACTGGTAATTTCTCTATACCCTTTCTTTTTTACATATACAGTCAAAATAACTCAGACATTTATGAGTATATCACTCCCAAATATCATGCTCCTGCATCAAGATCAGTCAGTTAAGTGCCATACGTGATACACGCTTTGAGCGATCATGTCTCAAAAGAGACATGACTGACTGGGCAGAAGATTATCTCACAGTAGGTTGCCATTGCTTTCTGCGGTAGACTGGTTGCCATCCAAGGCTATAGAACCCAAGCTGTCCTGTTATTTAACCCATAACTGGAAGGAAGTGATGGATTAATACCTTTCCCAAGGGTATTTGCTCATAAGTGAATGCAAGGAATTCAACTGGAATTCGAACTCGGCACCTCGGTGTCGCGTTCTGAGTCAATATCCACTGCACCACAATGCACATCAAGGTAGGAAAGCCATTACAGTGGCATTCAGAGTCATAACATAGCTGGTCAATGTAGGTGGTTGCTGGGTGAAGCACATCTTGCTTCATGACAAGGTGTCCAAAGTAGTATGTCTTGTTTTTCTCACCATCGGTATCCTGCAAAGCAGATTCTCTGTTCATGTAAGATTGTAGAAATATCAGGGATGGGTCAATAGAGCTGTGATTCAGTTGGATGTTTTCTCCAAGGGATGTTAAGTATAGCTCTCAGCATCAAGATCAAGTCAGTGGCATCATACATCAAAACTGCCCCAAATAAAGACACTGGATTTTTTGAATCTGGAATGTGTTCATGTAAGATTTTAGAAATATCAGGGATGGGTCCATAGAGCTGTGATTTAGTTGGATGTTTTCTCCAAGAGATGTTAAGTATAGCTCTCAGCATCCGAGTGTAGGTTGACTCAAGATTAGAGTCTAGGGTTGATGTCCAAGCAGTGGCATCATACATCAAAACTGCCCCAAATAAAGACACTGGTTCTTTGAATCTGGAATGTGTACATGTAAGATTTTAGAAATGTCAGGGATGGGTCCTTAGAGCTGTGATTTAGTTAAATGTTGTTTCCCAGAGATGTTAATTATAGCTCTCAGCATCTTAGTGTAAGCTCCCTCAAGCTTAGATTCTAGTGTTTTAGTTAATGTCCAGGCAACATACATTAATGTATCATGATTAATTCGTAGTCAAGTTTTTTCTCTTCTTTTTTAATTGCCGTACAATAGGTAAATTGTTTCATATTTTCAGACAAGCTCATGTACGGTTCGCTTCTAAATGGAAAGTGGTTCTGACTGTTGCCAATCAGAAGCATTTGCAAGGTTCCATACCGGGCCTAAACATAATTTTTTCAATGTTTGAAAGTGCTTATCGAGGGTGGACCAGAAACTGATCATCTCTGGTCGAGTCGGCACGGTGATGTTGAGAGACCCGAAACCCCATAGTGATCCTTGAGATGACATCACTGACTACACCCGCTAGCGTCCCCACTACAGTGCGTATGTTTGAAATCAGTAGCTGAAAAAAAAAACTACACTTGAAGTGTCCTGGTAGATCAGATTTTCAGATTATAACCATTTTATTCAGGGTGGATCAGGCTTTTTTATTAAGATTTATCTCACATTTTAGGTAAAAGATATGGCGTATTCACTTGAGTCAGTTTCTACTGAGCCTTGCTGGTTGAAGCCTGTGGATTTAGTTTTATAGGCTTTAATATAGTCCAGTATCTTTGGCAACATCTTCTAGATGATGAAGAAGAACTGTTGCATTGGTAATGGTGTCAGTGGTAATAGCGAGGTCATCTGCATAGACAATATCTCTCAGTATATCAACTTGAAAGTCTTGCAAAACCCACATGATATTTCAGATAGAAGTGATTCTTAGGGAAGAATACTGAATTAGCCAATATAGAGTCAATATTTACGCTCTCACACCCTGATTGATCACTCTGGAAGAGTGGGAGACTTTGTAAACAGTAGCTACTCCGGCATTTACGCACCACTCATTCGATAATGAATTGGCACACTCTAGTTATTGGGCATGTTTATATGTGCTAAAAAGCCTGCTTTCTTCTACCAGACGCTCGTGGCCTAGAGGTAGAATTGCCGACTGATGCCGATTTGGTCGGGTTTCAATCCTGGGTTAGGAAGCGACCGGAGTCTAAGCCATACTGATGAGCTGTAATACAGCGAAACAGATCTGTCTGCAGACGACTATGGTATATATATATATATATATATATAATAATGAACTTAATCACAGTAAGGCAACACTAATATTGACAGACTAAATATAATGACAAACATCCGAAAATAATGCTAGCTTAACAGTAATTTAAACCATCTTGTAACCCGGCAAGAACAACCTCGTGGGTTAAATAATGGGGAAGAGAAAAAAGAAACAAACAGCGCACAAGAACAATACGTCTAGTGCCCGTTGGAAAGAAAAACAAACCCAAGACGAAACCTTAACAATAAAGTGCTTGATACGAAAGTACAAAAGTAGAGTGAGAATATATATATATGTATGTAGACAGAGAGAGAGAGAGAGAGAGAGAGGGTTTGAAAGAATGACAAAAGGTGACTGGTATGAGTAATTTAGTTTTAATTTTCAGAAATGGAATTAGGTAATCATTTACAAATATAGGTAGCTTGATAAATTTTTGGGAAGGGTATAGCTAATTATAGACCAGTTGAATAGTAAAATTTCGTTTAAAAATCTATGTCAATACGTAGAGGTGAAAAAATATAATTAGTATCAGCAATTCAAAGTATAGGGGTAAATTTAGTAAAGAAAGAAAAATGGACGAACATACCAGAAAGAGTAGCCACGAATAGAGATGCGAGAAATGGGTGCAACTCAGATTTTGTTATTTAATAGGCAATGGCGGAAAAATGAACTATTCCCATTGGCTCGAGTTAGCAATAAAATGTACGAATTCTGCCAAAAAGAAATCCTAAATAAGTAAGGAGCCAGCTTGGTACTTCTGGACCAAAAGTTACTGCCAGAGCCGATATGATGTTTAAAAACCCGAAATCGGCAATGAAGGCAGGGCATCACTGAAGAGCTCCTTTAAGCACCAAAAATGTATTTATGAACGATATATATTTGTTGAAAATCAATGAATATATATATACATTAAAAACCAATGAAAATCTTTTGTCTAAAAATTTTTATTAATTTTTCCAACTTTCTGACAAATTGTTTAATATCAGGATTGAGGTTATATTGTCAAAGAAAGATTATATTTGTTTTATTAAAAACGTGTTTAGTGCTTTATATTGGACAATATATGTACAACTTCAATCCTGATAATAAAAAACTTACCAGCAAAGAAAAGAAAACTAATAAAAACATCTTAAACAAAATAATTTTGTTGCTCTTAACAAGAACCTGCAGTAATGAAAAACTATTGCCCAAATACACTTATATATATGTATATGTGTGTGTGTGTGTGTGTGTGTGTGTGTTTGTGTGTGTGTGTCTTTGTGTGTGTTTGTGTGTTTGTGTGTATGTTTCTTTGTGTGTGTTTGTGTGTGTGTGTTTGTATGTGTGTTTGTGTGTGTGTTTGTGTGTGTTTGTGTGTGTGTTTGTCTGTGTGTGTGTGTGTGTGTTTGTGTGTGTTTGTGTGTGTGTGTGTGTGTTTGTGTGTGTGTGTTGTGTGTGTGTGTGTGTGTGTGTGTGTGTGTGTGTGTGTGTGTGTGTGTGTGTGTGTGTGTGTGTGAAAATTTTCTCTAGATATACCCTCAGGTATATCTTTCTCTATAGATAGATAGTGTCTGGAACAAGGCTACTGATGAGATTCATCCTTCACAATCAAAGATGACCATTTTACTTCACACATTACTTATAGGAAACTTATGGCTGCAAAGATGGTTTGCTCTGAGTTTTCTGCTGCAGGGAATGTTTGGGTGGTAATTAAATTGTTTGTTTTTGATTTTTTTTGACTGCCCAGTATACTAGTGTCAGTTGGGCACCATCTGTGAGAAAAGGCTCACCATGACACAATTCACTCAACCAGAAATTTGGAAATAGTGCGCTGTACTTGTGGGTTGCATACACACTGGAAGCTCCAATACAAACATTTCAGAGTAAGGACTTATATATAGAAATTTCACATATTGTAAATTCACATTACAGTTTTAATTTTTTTAATTTGTTGTTTTATTCTTCCTTTCCCCTCACAGACAAAAATGGCGAGACTAATTGGGACTTCTTGGAGATTTTGAGGTAAATGATTCGTTGGTTGTTTTGTAAAAACATCCAAAAATAATGCTAACTTAACAGTAATTTAAACCGTCTTGTAACCCGGCAAGAACAACCTTGCGAGTTAAATAACAGGGGAGAAAAAAAAAAGAAACAAACAGCGCACAAGAACAATATGTCTAGTGCCCGTTGGAAAGAAAAAAAAACCCATGACGAAACCTTAACAATAAAGTGCTCGATACAAAAGTACAAAAGTACAAAAGTAGAGTGAGAATATATATATGTATGTATGTAGACAGACAGACAGAGAGAGAGAGAGAGAGGGTTTGAAAGAATAACAAATCAACCTCGGCGGTTCATTTATTGCCAACTAAGCTTTGTTTATTTATTGCTGGTAATACCTTTTTCTTTCAACAATTTATTGTTGTTTATATAAGTTTTTGTGTCTACTAATACATTTTTCTTTTCGAGTATCAAGATTCATTGGGATTTGAATTTTTTAAGGGCAGGGTCCCCAAGTTCTACCCTTGTTATTTAACCCATAATTGGAGGGAAGGGATGGATTAATACCTTTCCCAAGGGTACCAGGGCTAAAGTGAATGTGGGTATTCAACTGGAATTTGAACTCAGCTCACCGATTTCTCTTTCTGAGCCGATATCCACTGCACCACAATGCACATCCGTCACTATACGCTTACAGCACTTGGTATTCTCAAGCGGTCACCCACCTAAGTACTGACCAGGCTCAACGTTGCTTAACTTCGGTGATCGAGCGAGAACCGGTGTATTCAACCTGATAGGCCATAAGCCTATATGGAGAATGAAGTAAGAATGGTAAGTATTGTTTTAGTGTAAGGAATATGACAGTATGTTTGGTTCGGAGATTGTGGCTAGCTAAGTTTAATTATAAGACAGAAGAAGACCAATCTTTCCCCATCCCCACTTTTGGCTTTGTGCATCAGTTTTGTATAATTTTACAAAATAAATATTGTTCTTTCCTGTGATGCCTAGTCTTTTTGTAATTAAGCACAGCACTAGACTGAAAAAGAATCAGCAATATTATTGGTCATGTTCTTGCAGCTCAGATTCAGTCAATTTCCCACTTCCAAAATGTTGCCACTCTAGGTCTTTTCTATAGTTTCATGCTAATTGTTTGGATGACCTCTCTGCTATGGTAGTTAGAGATTTAAATTTAAGCACGGTACTAGATTGGCAACTAGGTCTCATCAATTTATAGTTGAGCTGGCTAGATGTACCTGTAAGTTCTATGCTAACAGTTTCTTTTCTCACACTTCTCACTTGTAGAACTTCATTTTGGTTCCATGTTGTCCAGCCAACTTAATCTGCAAAAACATAAACATGATGTCAATTGCTATCTCCTGTATTCCTGATTACTCTTTTCCCTTTCTGTTTATAATTAAAGTTTCTGTTGCTAATTTTTCCATACCCTGTAAAAATGTTTTATGTTTTAGGGGCTTTACTGCCTTGCTGATTAAAAACAAATGCAAATGAATGGGAGAAAAATGAAATGAAAAGATTCAGTATTTGAAACCTGATGTCCGCTAATGTTAAACAATTTTTAATTTATTGAAATTTATAATTTTTATTATATTATTTTTTAATTATATCACGTTGTCTTAATGATATTTTATGAGAAAAGATGACATGTCGTATGATCCCGGATATAATTTACTGCAGATGATCCTGATAGAAGACTCATATTGGACAAAGACATAAACCCGTGTGTGCAAATTAATTAAAACAACAGTTTTAGTTACCTTTCTTTCAACATATTGTCAGTTTTAGACCCACTTGAGTGACAGGGTGTAATCAATTTCTGTTTTTTCTTTAGATTGGATCATTTGCAGTGGTGTGCAGTAATATGAATCTATTATCAGGGTATATGATAAAATTTGTTTAGCCTTGAAATCATTCATGATTGCATCAGATTTTTCTCATGCTCAGACACTTTTGTCTCGACTGTTGATTAGTTGTCTTATGGCCATTGTTTGTGATAAACATTACTCCAAGGAAGTGTACAAAAATTGCAATTCTGCATGAAAACACTGGCAAGTCTTACAGAGAGATTGTAGATATTGTTGGTGTCAGCCTTTCAACTGTCAGTCGTGTTATCAAGGCAAAGAAACAAACTGGATCCATCAGTTCAAAACGTAAAGGAAAATGTCATCGAAGGAGAAAAACAATCCCAAAACACGAGGTACACATGATCAGGGAAAATATAAAAGATGCTAGGAAGACATTATTTATTTTGTTTCAATTAATTTGCATGAGGGTGTTTTTTTGTTCATATCTATCTATCTATCTATCTATCTATCTATCTATCTATCTATCTATCTATCTCAGTCCAAAATGTAAAGGAAAATGTGGTCAGAAGAGAAAAACAATGCAAAGAGACAATGTCTATGTGATCAGGGAAAGTGTGAAAGATCCTAGGAAATCATTATTCATTTTGTTTCAGTTAATTTACACACGGATGTCGGAGTTCCACCCTCAAAATGCTACAAATATTCCATCTAAACCAAATCGTTAATTTTGACAAGCTGCCTTGGTTTTATAGACTTACTGAAAAAAACACTTGATAAGGAAATATTAGAAAATTACCAATATATTTTAACTTTACTATTTTTAACTTTACTATTTTTAATATTTTCTTTACTATTTGTTAATATTTTCTGTTTATGTAATTTAAAATTTCTTTTAAAATACTAGGGCTCATTAAATTCTAGTAAGCTTTTCCATTTACGATCAGTAAATATTGTTTTTACTGAATCAGTAAGTGAATCTAGGTAGCTTTCAAGCTTCACCACTAATTCAGTTCTAAACCAAGTTTCAAACAGTTTACAGAGTTAGATAGGACACCTCCTTAGCCACATTTTGAAAAAAGATTTTGAGTTTTTGTTCAGTAGAAAAAGTTACATCAAAATATATGAAGTCCGAAAAGGGAGACTAACTACATAAGTACATAAGTGAGTGTGTGACTAACGCTTCTAATAATAAATCTTATTCTTTATAACTTTTTTCTCTTTAATATTTTTGCATACGGTTTTCAACATTTAAATTCTGATGATATCTTTTATCATTTTTGTCAATCAAACTTTGCTTATCATTTTATCAGAATTGATTATCAGAATTTTAATTATAAATAATCAATTTTTTTATAGTTTTTTTTTTAATCAATTGCATATAAATTTTTTTCTTTTTAATATTTTTTAATATAGTTTTCAGCATTAAATTTATATTAAATTAATAGCAATGCCTGGAAAAATGATGGCTTACATGGAAAAATGCCTGCATGAAATATAATATTCTTAAGATTATATGAAACCTAGAAAAAAACAGGACAAGTTATTAAACTTGGAAAAGTAAAGGAAAAGATATTCCAGTGAAATGAAAAATAAGAAATTTCTTACTTAAAATATTGCAGCTAAAAATAAAATATGAATATAGAAAATTATTTTTTTTAATTTTCATTTCAATAAAGTGTAAAATTGTCCAATTAGAGAAATTAATGAATATGTCTATAGTTATGTAGAATAAAATTAAAAGATTAAAACTGTTAAAAAAATAGAAATTAAAATTCCATAGAAAAACTGGCTAATTAGATTAATTAACTGAACTCTTTTAAAATAAAAACAGATTTCATATTTTTTAAATTGTTAAAACATCTAAGAAAATTTTAAAGATAAAATTTAAACTATTTCTTGAATTTTAAGATACAATCTAATTTTCCAAATGTAGAATCCAAATTTGTCTGAAAAAAATTTTTTTTAAATCAATTTTTTATTATATTAATTTTGCATTCTATATTACAGTTCAAATTGTCTAATTCAACTTTGCCTAAATTGACAGCTTGTCTAATTTAACACTTTTTCTCAGTCTTTGACATGTTGAATGAGACAAATTCTACTGCAATATAATTGAAAAAATTACTGTAGAAAAATAAAATATCCCGATCTTGTTTACATGCTTTTATGTTAGCAATATTAGTATAATTCAAAAGAATTGTCACTCTCTAATAGTGAAATTTTTTAAATCATTTTTCAAATACTAAATTATTTTATATATATATACATATATATATATAAGCATTTGGTGTGGGTATAGAAGAATCCAAAGGAGTATCCTGTACATAAAGTGGTAGGATAACTCTCTAAGAGAGCTCTAAACATATATGCATATAAATACATATAGAGCAAATATAAAAAAAATTAAGACAGACACGTTATTTCATGGTGAATCGAAAGTATAGGCCTATTTCAGGCAAACCATTGTCAGCTTCCGTCTTTATTTAACAAAGGATTTTACATGAATGTGAGTCACAAAAACCTAGAAAAATGAATAAAAATAATGGTCGCTGCCTTAAAAGAGAAAATTTAAGAAAAATACATCAGTTTGGCGAACACATACACATATACTTCCGATTCACCATGAAATAACGTGTCTGTCTTAATTTTTCTTACACTAGATCAAATTATAGCATTTTTTATCTCATTCAAGCTACGTACATTGTTTTTAATTTGGTTAGATAGCTTGAATTCTATTTATTTTGACTATTTTTATGCTATTCATTCATTAAAAATTATCTTCATTACATACTAAATTTTAAAATAATGTGCACAAAAATAAAGTGTTAAAACAATTAATCAAGTAAATAATTTTTAGTTATAATATTTTCAAATTTTATTTTTAGCTGCAATATTTTGAGAAATTTCGTATGTTTTACTTTACTATCTTGTCCTTTATATTTCCAGGTTTAATAACTTGTCCTGTTCTTTTCCAGGTTTAATATAATCTTAAGAATATTACTTTTCATGCACACATATTTCCATGTAATAAAAATGTCACCTGATAAAAATTAATACAGAATTTAAAAAGGTTTAAAAGAAATGAAAATAATTCTTGTAAAAATTCATTAATCATTGAAAATTTATATAGAGTTCATAATATATTTTATAAATTTTATAATATATTTTATAGAGTTCATAATATATTTTATAAATTTTATAATATATTTTATAGAGTTCATAATATATTTTATAAATTTTATAATATATTTTATAGAGTTCATAATATATTTTATAAATTTTATAATATATTTTATAGAGTTCATAACATATTTTATAAATTTTATAATATATTTTATAGAGTTCATAATATATTTTATAAATTTTATAATATATTTTATAGAGTTCATAATATATTTTATAAATTTTATAATATATTTTATAGAGTTCATAATATATTTTATAAATTTTATAATATATTTTATAGAGTTCATAATATATTTTATAAATTTTATAATATATTTTATAGAGTTCATAATATATTTTATAAATTTTATAATATATTTTATAGAGTTCATAATATATTTTACTCATAAAAACAATTAAAAGTTTTCTAATTAAATAGTGACTTAGTTTTATTACATTTTTTATTAATGATTCAGAGAAGATTTTCTATAACTTCAGTTGGAGTAGATAGACTAAACTATCGCCCGGTTCACACTCCACCCTCGTCTAATGAACTGGTGAAGAGGCTCATCCCTTGTCCCCTGTTTAGGATGTGGTTTCCGGCTTTCTCTTTTTCAATCTTTTCACTCTTTTCTTTTTTCTTTTTCAATTGGAGTAGATAGAGTAAACTATTGCCCGGTTCACACTCCACCCATGTCTATTGAACAGGTTAAGAGGCTCATCCCTTGTTCCCTGTTTAGGATGTGGTTTCCGGTTTTCTCTTTTCCAATCTTTTCACTCTTACATAGCCCCCTGCACGTCAGTGGCGTTAACGCCTTGCTCAGGGTGATATGATTAAAAAAAAAAAAAAATATAAACTATGGGTTCTATTTGACCAAAAATATTTGATGATTTAAATTCTCTGAGGACTTATAACTAATATAAACATTTAGCCCTACAAAAAAGAATTTCATAAAATCAAATGAGAGGCTAACGAAAATAAAAATATATATTCAACAAGATTTTCTAAAAAATAAAGGTTTAAAAAATAATTTAATTCATTTCTGAATAAGTGTTGAAAGTTTTGTTAAAATCTGATAATTAATCCATCTGCCCAGCAATGGAAAGTGTTTGGGGGACTCATCATGATCAAGCTGTTGACCTGATCATTTACGGTTATCATAAAGGATCCACTTTTCATCACAAGGGACTATTCGGTCAAGAAAAGGATCATTAGTGTTGCACAAAAAGAACATCGAGCACACTTCAAAACACCTAAGTTTTTGATTTTCATTGAAATCATGAGGAACCCATTTATCGTGCTTTTTCACCTTGCCAATGTTCTGGCTTGAGACTGTTGCAGTGCTGACACCAAATGTCTGAGGCTTTTCTCTGACACTTTGACATGGGTTTTGTTCAACAACTGCTTGCAATTGTTCTTTGTCAGGACCTTCTTTATATTCAAGGCTTTCATCACTGGTACAGAATTTAGGATGTGCGTTGTGGAGCAGTGGATATCGACTCGGAACGAGAAATCGGAGTGCCAAGTTTCAATTTCAATTGAATTCTTTGCATTCACATACGCACAAATACCCTTGGGAAAGGCATTAATACATCTCTTCCCTCCAGTTATGGGTTAAATATCAGTCTACCACAGAAAGTCATGGCAACCTACTGCTGGATAATCTTCTGCCCAGTCAGTCATGTCTCTTTCGAAACATGATTGCCCAAGCGTATATCACGTATGGCACTTAACTGACTTAATATAATAGTTGGAAACATGAATAAGGCTTCTACTGTGAATAAAGTGGGGGATCAGTTTTATATTGTTATGACCTAGCAAACTGATCCCCCACTTATTACTACTTAATTATATAATATATCTCTTCCTCCTCTAGCTATGAGTCAAATAACAGGACAGACTTAGCTGGCAACCAGTCTACTGCAGAAAGCAATGGCAACCTACTGAGGGATAATCTTCTGCCCAGTCAGTCATGTCTCTTTCTAGACATGATCGCCCAAGCGTGTATCACGTATGGCACTTAACTGACTGACTGACAGAATTTCTGAAACCATCTTCGTACTGTCCAATCACTTGTGGACCCATCTGCCCATACTCTGTTAATATTGGCAGAAGTTTAGGAGGCACAGTGCCCAAATTCAAACTCCTGCAAGGAAAGAAAACAAAGGTCATGTTTTGTTCTGTTCATAATTAAGGGCTTCTATGCTTCAAGTATATATATATATTTTTTTATAATCATATCACCCCAAGCAAGGCATTTTACTGCCACTGTTTTGCAGGGGGTTACATAAGAGGAAAGCATGAGAGAGAGAGGATGCAAGTTAGTGAAATAGGAGATGACTATTGACTTTACATCTAAATTTCTGGAGATTGTAGCTGTTGAGGAAGCAAGTAAACGGAAGGGAATTGCACAGGCGGGAAGTGTGAGAAAAGAAGCTGCTGGAGTGAAATTTGTGTTTACATTTTATTGGTTTCACAGTAAAATGTTAGGACGTAGTCGCTAATCTTGTGGCTCAAGTAAATTTATATATATTTCTGTCTGAAAATAAGTTAAAACTTATTAAAGAGCACACATTAATTATTATGTATACCAAAATTCATCTGATATATGCCATGAATACGATGTTAAAATGTCTTTTCAAAATACAGCACTTTGAGCGGCCATTATTTTTGTAACAACCTAATAGTTTTATCACTTACTCTGCGATTGAAACAGAAGTTTTTATAAATAATTTTTATTGCAACACTTACTAATTTCTACATCACATTTTCAACAACGAAGATTGAAGAGATTGCTCAACTATATGCTACGTAAGTCAAATATTTTATCAGTTCAAAAAGAAAGTGATAGTCAATGCAAAAGAGAGGTTAGTAAAATATCTTTTGCCTTGTTCAGTGAAGGAATGCTACATCTCTTTGTCATAATATCCCAGAGAAATACGGAAGAGAAGTCGAAAGCCATGCAACCATAACTCAATAGGTTCCATATGCAAATAAAAGAAGAAAATTTTCTTTCTTATAAAAGGAGATTCTCATTTTTTTTTTTTTTACCACCTTATCTCCTTTCAACCTTATGCTTAAGATTAGGGCCCCATTTCAGACTAAAAGTGTCTGGAGAGCAAAATAAAAAGGACCACTTATTTTTTTCAAGAGGCACAGTTAAAAGGAAGTTGATGCGGCCATGATTTTTTTATTGCTTCTTCCTGATTTTAGATCTCAAATTTCATCAATGGAGCTAGGTTAGTGATGCTACTTATCACACACTATAGACAATAATTACAACTCTTAAACCAAAATAAGAAAAATGTTAATTTACAAGATTTCTAAAAACAGACAACTTCTATGTGCCGTGTCCCCTGTCAGAAATTTAGTGATCATGGCTCTCCTCTATTTCCTCTCTTTTGTAGGTCATAATAAATTTTTTTCTTTTTGTTATCTCAATTAAACCTTGTTCTGCCACAAATTTACTCAAGCTCATTCTTTTTCTATGTGTCGTGTCCCTTCAAAAGGGTGGGGATCATGGCTCTCCACTATTTCCAATCCTTTGTAGCTCTTAATAAATTTTGTCTTTTTGTTATCTCTACTAAACCTTGTTCTGCTACACATTTACTCAAGCTCATTCTTTTTCTATGTGTCGTGTCCCTTCAAAAGGGTGGGGATCATGGCTCTCCACTATTTCCAATCCTTTGTAGTTCTTAATACATTTTGTCTTTTTGTTATCTCTACTAAACCTTGCTACACCATACGTTTACTGAAGCTCGTTCTATGTGTGGTGTCCCTTCAAAAGGGTGGGGATCATGGCTCTCCATAATTTCCTGTCTTTTGTAAATTTTGTACTTGTGTTATCTCTTCTAAACACTGTTGCTTTCTACTGTGCCCCTTTGGTTTTCTGTTGGTCCTGTGGGTACCAAATTTTGCAATCCCTCTTTCCTTTTTATGGGCTCTAGAAATTTCAACTATTTTTTCCCAAAGTTAAGCATAAGTGTCCTTTTCATTTTTCATTTTATCTAAAACTTTTTTTTTGCTCACACATTTGGTTCATGATAATCTCAGTATCAGGCACAGCATATACAAGACGATAAAAACACTTTTGTTTATTGATTGAGGATTCTTTTTACAGCTTATGAACACTTTGTAGGTTATTTAAAGCTAGGAAATATATTAAGATTGTAGCCAGAAAATATTTTTAGATTATAAGATTTTTTTCAAAGATAATAATGTTTTAGTGATATATGTCTTAGATAGATAGATAGATAGATAGATAGATAGATAGATAGACTCTTATGCAAAATAAGTGAAACTAAACAAATAATGTCTTCCAAGGATCTTTCATACTTTTCCTGATCATGTATACCTTGTGTCTTGGCATTGTTTTTCTTCTGCAACAGCATTTTCATTTTCATTTTCATTTACTATTTGTTTAAATTTCTGAGAAGAGGAAATATTTCCCCTATTTACATTATTCAGACTATTGTCTTCAACATTGCACCACAACATTGAAAGTTTTTTTTAATTTTATCAAGAATCTGTAAATATATACCAGGAGCACTACTGTGGGTATGTTAACACAAGAAGGTGTGGGGTTCCAGAACAACCCAGATTAAAAAGGCGGTTTTAATGCGAGCTATCCAGTCCACAAAAATGCAACACAAATTTTGAGAAAAGACAACGCAATAAGAAATGTTGAATAAAAATATGAAAATTTTGTATTTAACAATATATGTACAATATAAACAATTTATACAATTCTGGGTATCTTTCTTTTGATAGAAAAGTTTCTTTTATATTTGCCGGTGTCCAATTTTACTTTGGATCTTTCCCAAATGTTGTAGTCATTTGAATTTGATTTTGAAGGTGTGCCATTTATTTTTAGTGTTTTTTTATTGGTTGTTGGATTATATAGGATTTTTATGTGATGTCGGTTCTTCAATATGGCAGTGAATATTAGACAATATCTTCAAAGATGAGGGAAAAACTTGAAGCAGCTGAAATGTAGTTCTACAGAAGGATGCTGAGAATATCATGGATCGAGCATGTGAGCAATGACGAGGTTTTGGAAAGGATGGAGATGAAAAGGAAATTAATACTGAGCACCAGGAAGAGACAACTAAAGTTCCTGGGACATGCAATGAGGAAGGAGGGCTTGGAGAACCTGATACTGACAGGCCATATAGAGGGGAAAAAGAGACAGGGGAAAACAGCAGGTGGATGACAGAATGGGGGTTGCATGGTGTAACAGGAGAAAACGTATTAAGAGCTACCAGGGATAGGGAGATGCCATGATCGCCTACATCCTTAAAAGACAAGGCACATAGAAGAAGAATATAAATGCCAAGTGTTTATAAGAAATTATAATGTGGATATAAAGTGGGGGACCAATTTTGTATTATAATCAATATATAAAACTGATCCCTCATTTTGTGGCCATACCAGTTTCTATACATTTATATTCTAGATTTATGGGCTTGAGCTAGTGGATGACAGAACAAGGGTTGTGTGGAATAACAGGAGAAAGCGTGCTAAGAGCCACCAGGAATAGGGAGATGCAGAAAGCCATGATCACCTATACCCTGAAAGGAGAGGGCACATAGAAGAAGAATATATATGCCATCTGTTTATAAGAAATTATAATGTGGGTATAAAATGGGGGATCGATTCTACATTATAATCAATATATAAATTGATCTCTCATTTTGTGCCCATGCTAGTTTCTATACATTTATATTCTAGATATATGGGCTTGAGCTAGTGGATGGTAGAGAGGGGTTTGGGTGGTGTAAAAGGAGAAGGCATGCAAAGGGCCACCAGGGATAGGGAGATGTGGAAAGCCATGATCGCCTACGTCCTGAAAGGATATTGCACATAAAAGAAAGAATCCTATAAAGGCTTAAAAGAAAAACAATATAGACTTTCTGCAATAAAAAATACTTTTCAAATATAATTTGAATTTGGCCAGTATCATAGTTTGTTTTTGAATGTACAAAGCTCAGCTAGAAGATAAACATCAAAGCATTGCGATACATGCTCCAAATTTTGTATGAACCCTCAGGTGGATTGTTCATTGATGTTTTTCATGAATGAATGCACAACGTTTTCCACCATTACTGATTCTGTACTGCCAATTGTTTGCACTGAATATTCATCACTTTAAACTGTTTAACCAAAAAGAATGGTTGCTAAAAACCTTAGGCAATATTTCAACAGTCAATTATCAAAGCTTCATGTAAAATTTTATGCATGCATAATTTACATTTTCCCCACCTTTGTTGATCTTATCACAAAGTTTCAGCCATTGTGCCCTCTTGTATTCATCTGGTCCTTGTCAATCCTGGTAACTTTCGTGAAATCACAAGCTGTGTAGATTGTATTCTTTGTACTTGTGGAAAAGAATATAATAGTGAAATTAGTCCAATCCCCAAAAACATGCCTGGATAAACATCAAAATTATAGATGAGACAAATCATGAATGGTTTTCCATGTATGTCAAGAAAAGTGTAGTCATCAATGTCTATGGAACAAAGAAAAAAAAACTGGACAGAGGAGAACATTGAATAGGCATACATCTGAAAGAACCAATCCATATGCTAGGCTATGAAGATCTCCTTAGTAGGCCTAGCATAGAAATAAATACAATATGGGAGCTATTAATAAATAAAGAAACAGAAGAGAAAGCAAGTTTCAACAGCATAACAAGTAACAGCAGCAACACTCATCAGCAGGAAGGTTATGTTTAATGCTCCAATTTCTCCACTTAGAATGGATTAGAGCATTAGTTTGTGAATTCAGTGAAATAGTAATTGTTTTCACTCCCTGGGCCAAGTAGTATGTACTCGTCCTCAGTGGAAATATGGAGAGCATTAAATGAGCAGAATAAATAATAACTAACTGAGATATCCTGATACCTGGGCAGAAAAATGAGGACAATCTATCCTCATAGATTAAGTAAAGGGTTCAGTTCAAAATTCCCTGAAGGCCATCAAAATGGACAATCAACAGATGAAGAAAAGCCAGAGGGCACAATGGCTGAACCATTGTGGTAATAATGAAAAACATGCTGACAATTGTACCCACATGTAAATAATGTAAATAATAATCCCACATACTAGAAATTCAAAAAGGGATATTGCTCAAAGTTTTCCACCACTGTAAAGATCGCAGAGCCATTCCAACTAAGAGTTGAACATAAGTAGACAACACAAAGCTTATTGGTACACTAACCCTGTAGACTGGATACCAATGATTGTTAATCTCATACTCATTGTGAAATATGATGGGAGGAGGCATTAGTCAATGGCCTAGTGAACTGAAACAATTCTTTGTGAATTTCGACTTGGTATCTATCCGGACTACAACCATTTACTCTTGTCTCAATACAGTCATTTGTTAACTGCGGCAAGGAATGGCTTGTTAATTTTAATGCCTCAAAACAAAACTACTCTCTATTAATCATCTAGAGGACCCCTTTCTGCCTTCCATCAGCAAGCAAACGCTGATGCAAACCTCCAGGAGAGTGACTGGTTGCACCTTCTTGCTAACATTCTCAACGACAAGAAGTGGAAAACTGGTATTGCATCCATTACAAGATCTGCTGCTAGTAAAAATTTTTTTGCTGTGCTGTGCTAGACAATTTCTTTCTCTATAATCTATCTTACAGTATTTATATTATTCAGACTATTGTCCTCATCTTTGTTGCCATGACACATGGCCCAGTGGATATTTCCTGTGACTTGACCTAAAGAGTTATGAAATTAATACCAGGCTACAGCAGTGGTGAACAAGTAACTTGCATGGTTAAAGGGAGAAAACTCATGACTTCCAATCTAGGTATTACTACACAAAGAAAGAAGACCATATACCCCAGTGATTGTAATAAAAGGTTCAGTTCAAAATTCGTAGCACCTGAAGAAGGCCGAAGTGTACAACGGCCAAAACGTCATACAAATGGCAACAAAGACAAGGACAATAGTCTGAATAATATAAATACTGTAAATACTACCTCATCTCAGAAATATAGACACATACTAAAGAATCTATCTACACACTTGTCCAAATTAATTGAAACAAAACAAATAATATCTTCCGAGGATTTTTTTCTACTTTTCCCTTTTATCACATATACGCCGTTTCTTGCCATTGTTTGTCTCTTCTGACCACATTTTCTTTTATGTTTTGATGGATCCAGTTTGTTTCTTTACCTTGATGAAATGACTATTAGTTGACACTATATCCAAAATCTCTCTCTAAGGCTTGCCAGATTGTTCGTGCAGCATTACAAGTTTTGTACACTATTTTTGCTTGAAATGTTCGTCGTTTTAATTGTTCTTAATTTCTGTTTGAATTTGTAACTTTTAGCCTTAATTTTCTTTTGAAATTGAAGTTTTTAATCACTGGCATTAGTACTGTTTGCTCTTGATTTTGGCGTTTAAAGTTCGTTTAAAATGGTGTAAGTTTTTTTTTTTAAATATCGCTGTTTAAAAGGATTTCTATGAATTTCTAAGGTTACAGCAATGGTCATTGTCTCCCCTCTAACCTAGGTGGTGAGGCATGTGCTCTAGACCATTCTGTCTCCCTCTCTCTTCTGATTTCAACTAGTCAAGATGGAGGAAGAGACACGCTGAATATATCTGTGAAAATTTAAAAATGATATTCTACCAGGTGGACACCTGTTTAACTTTTTCAGTATGTCTTAACTATCTGGTATGTTGAATCCTGCATGTTTGTCTGTTTTTTGTTTTGTTTTGTTTTTTTGCTTCAAATTTTCGTCGTTTTAATTGTTCATAATTTCTGTTTGAATTTGTAACTTTTAGCCTTAATTTTCTTCTGAAATTGAAGTTTTTAATCACTGGCATTAGTACTGTTTGCTCCTGATTTTGGCATTTTAATTTCGTTTTGACTTTAACTAAGTTAAAACTTAATCTCTTTTTTCTTTTTTTTTTTTTATTGGAGTAGACGGTACCCACTATCACCCGGTTTTACACTCCCCCCACCTTTGAACGGGAGTAGAGGTGATTGCCTTGTTTCTCTTTTAGGAAGGGGTTTCTGGTTCACTTTCCTTCTACCTCGGGTTTAGTATTAGTTCAGCTGGAAGCTCTTTGCAGTTATTGAGCATGGTGGCAACGCCTCTTCATTCTGAGATGAGTTTTTCATTCCTGGTTGTCTTCCCCTCTCCAGGAAGGACTCCAATGTCCATATGCATGGGCTTGGTGTTTGTGTCGGCGAACACCTGCCTCAAGCCAGGGTAATATCTCTCACATCCCTGGATCATGCTTTCGTGTGCTTCCGTCTCTCACTTCTAAGATCAATTAGCTATCTCTTCTTCCTCTGCCGCACCCCCGTCCACCTCTAACTGTTCGTTCATTTTTTTTTCTTTTCTTCTTTTTTTTCTTTTTCCAATTGGAGTAGATAGACTAAACTCTCGCCCGGTTCACACTCCACCCACATCTATTGAACAGGTGAAGAGGCTCATCCCTTGTTTCCTGTTTAGGATGCGGCTTCTGGTTTTCTCTTTTCCAATCTTTTCACTATTTTCTTTATTTTTATTTTTTTTTTCAATTGGAGTAGATAGACTAAACTATCGTGAAGAGGCTCATCCTTTCTTCCCTGTTTAGGATATGGTTTCCGGCTTTCCCTTTTCCAATCTTTTTACTCTTATGTAGCCCCCTGCGCATCAGTGGCATTATCGCCTTGCTCGGGGTGATATGATTAAAAAAAAAATGTCCATTGCAGACAATGACCATAGGATAACCAATCGACATTTAAGACTATAGCGTCTGGGTGTGATAAAAATCTGATGCAATTATGGATAATGCAATATTTTTCAATGCCAAATAAATTTCATCATACACCCTGAAAATAGATTCATATCACTGCACACCACTACAAATGACCTAATCTAAGAAAAAATAGAAATCAATTACACTCTCTCACTCCAGTGGGTCTAAAACTGACCATACAGCGAAAGAAAGGAAACTAAAGCAGTTGTTCCAATTAATTTACACAAGGGTATATAAATCTACCATTTGCCTTTGGAATATTGCTGCCAAATCTGGTCTGGTGTTCATGCTATATATTTGGAGATTTTTGATAAAATCCAAAGAAGAATCAGCAATATTATTGGTTCTATCTGGCAACTCAAATCTGCTGTAAAGTTGTTTACCTGTGTCTTTTCTATAAATACTTTAATGGTAATAATTTGGATGAGGTTTTTGAAATGGTACCTAGACTTTATGAATTTAAGTGCAATATTAACAACAAACTCTTATCAGTTTACAATTGAATTGGTTTGATGTAACTGTAGGCTGTATGCTAAAAGTTTCTCAGCACGCTTGTGGAACTGTCTTCCAGCCACTCAACTTTCTTCTTGAAAAATTTAAATGCATTGTCAATTGTTATCTTCTGTCTTCTTAATTCCTGTACTTTTATTGTTCTCACTTCTTAATTATGTTTTCTTCTTCTCCTATTATTATAAGTCCGATGCTAACAGTTTCTTCTCTTGATTGTGGAACTCTCTTTTGGCTTCTTGCTTTCCACTCAACTTTAATCTTCAAAAGTTAAAATGCAGCGTCAATTGTTATCTACTATCTTCTTGATTTCTCCACTTCTCACTCATTAATTATATTTCTAGGGTATAATTTTTTTGCAACGAGTAAGCCTTAGTGGCATTAAAGACTTGCCTTTTTTTTTTTTTTTTTTAATCGTGTCTCCCCAAGCAAGGCATTCCACTGCCACTATAGTGCAGGGGTTTACATAGAGGGATTGGGTATAGGAAATGTCAGAAGGAGGGTGATAGACGGGTAAGGATGTAGATGGGAAGAGTGTTTGAGAGAATAGATGCAAGTTAGTGTGTTAGGAGGTGTCTATTGACCTTACATTTAAACTTCTGGAGGTTGTAGCCATTGGGGAAGCAAGCATGCGGTAGGGAATTCCACAGGTTGTTACATTTCATCGGTTTCACTGTAAAAGGGTGGGACCTAGTTGCCAATCTAGTATCTCGTGCAAATTCACATCTAGGGGGCACCAGTGATTTAAGTTCATCAGAGCAGAAGCCATGAAAGTATTTATAGAAGAGGCACAGGGATGCCACGTCAGGCCGGTGAGAGAGATACTGCAGGCGGTCAGCCAAGTCGGTATCAATCACATAACAGATTCTTCGCTGTATTTTGTCAAGAACCCCAAGGAGAATAGAAGGGGCACCCGACCAGATGTGGCAGCAGTACTCAATACACGGACGGATGGTGGATTTATATAATTGCAGGATAGATTCAGGCGGAAAGAATTTCCAGGCCCTGCACAGAGAGCCGACTTTCATAGCTGCGGATTTAGCATGGGGTGAGATCAGTTTCAAAAAATGAATTTTCAGTTCGAATTCACTAAAGCTTTCCCAGATTGATGGGTATCTGATGAAGACCAAAAAAGATGAAGACAGCAGTCCAATGTAAATAACGATGACAAGTCATTCCAGGAAGTCATAATTCAAAAGCTATAGATATTTACATTTCATAATATATTTAACAAACTCTTCCTTTTCAGTTAAATAATCTATACTTGGCAAGGTGTTCACACATACACTATTTAGTAAAAAGAAAAAGAAAGCAAACCTCAATACACTTCAGTAATGCACAGTTATATACAATGTGTCACTGGAGAATGAAATTGACAACAACAGAGAAAGACTGGCCATGTGTACAGGGTGTATCCAGAGCAGACATCTAAAATGCCCCTTTGATTGGATGAATTAACTGTAATACATAGCATTCCTTCATTACAATTAGTGCTTTGTCATGAAGAATTGAAGAGCTGAAGCATTGAAGCAAAAACATAATTACGCTATAGAGTCTCATGTCTAGATAAACGACTCGAATGTTGTTTTTATAGGCTTTTGAAAAAAAACGCGTCTTTGGCTCGATCAACATTAAACTTGACTATTTGTTCCAGAATTAATTTTTGATTAGGGCTTTGGATAAGTTCTTGAAAAATCTAAAAGCAAAACAAATAATAAAAGAAAATTCTTTATGGCGACAGTGTTGGAACCTCTTATTTTGTTACGAGTGATGAGGTTATTCTATTTTAGAAAGTTTAGATATTGGGTAGAAAAAGATTGGATGGTCTTTTGAATAAAGATAATCTTTGCAGCAACAAGAGAAGACAATTTAATATGGTCAATTAAATGTCTGGGAGTTGAAATTCACACACACATTTGTGTATGAATACATACATATATATATATATATATATATATATATATATATATATATATATATATTATACTGAAGTGAAAGAATGTATATATATATATATTGTAATTTTGTAATTACAATAGTTTATAAAAGCACTGTATGACTACACAAAACTTTTCATGTTTCAGAACAATACTGTTCTTCTTCAGGTGATAGAATAAGAACAGTATTGTTCTGAAACATGAAGATTTTGTGTAGTGATATAATGCTTTTTATAAACCATTGTAATAACAAAATTAAAATATTAAGCACGACTTTGTATGAAGCACATTTTATAAAAGTAAATGCATAAACAGTGGGTTTTAATCTATCAGTTCTTTCTCTTTCTCATACATATAGCATTCAGTCAGTTAAGTGCCATACGTGATACATGATGTTTCAGAACATTATTGTTCTTCTTCAGGTGATATTTTAAAAACAAATGGTGAAAATTATTTATTTTAGAAAATATAAAATGAATTCAGGTTAGGGATCATTAGGCTGGGTGAGATAAGTCCAAAGTTTTTGTTCTAAGGTCATGTCACTTGATTCCCATTTAATTTTAAAAGAAATGTTTATCCCGGGAATATATTTGTACCGAATGGAATGAATAGAGTGTGGTCAGATGCAATGAGCCAATTTAGCTCATGGAAATGAATTATAATTTATAACCAATCTAAATGATATGCTGAGTTTTTCTTTATAAATATCATATTGCTCTGGATAACATCCATTAAGCTCTCTATACAGATATAACACTGAATATTTTATATTAAGTAAATCTTGTTGGATTATCTTTGCCATTCACAGACTTGACATTCATTACCTACATATATATATATATATATATATATATATATATATATATATATATATATATCATGAAAGTTGGTTCTCTGTGCAGGGCCCGGAAGTTTTTCCCGTCTTAATATATCCTGCACATATATAATTCTACCATCCGCCCATGTATTGAATACTGCTGCCACATCTGATCAGGGGCCTCTGCTATTCTTCTCAGGGTTTCTGACAAATTACAATGGAGAATCTGTAATGTGATCGATACCGAGTTGGTAGACCGCCTGCAGTCACTCCCTCACTGGCGTGACGTGGCATCCCTGTGCCTCTTCTATAAATACTTTCACGGCTTCTGCTCCGATGAACTTAGATCACTGGTGCCCCCTAGGTACGAATTTGCATGAGATACTAGATTAGCAACAAGGTCCCACCCTTTTACAGTGAAACCGATAAAATGTAACTGCAATTTCTACTCCAATGGCTTCTTTTCTCGCACTTCCCGCCTGTAGAATTCCCTTCCACATACTTGCTTCCCTGACAGCTACAATCTCCAGGAGTTTAAATGTAAGGTCAATAGACACCTAACACACTAACACACATCCATTCTCTCAAACACTCTCCCCATCTACATCCTTACCCGTCTATCACCCTCCTTCTGACATTTCCTATATCTAACCACTCTTTCTCACCACCTTCCCCTATGTAACCCACTGTGCAATAGTGGCAGTGGAATGCCTTGCTTGGGGTAAAATGATTAAAATATATATATATATATATATATAAGCTTCATTAAAAATGAGAGACAAAGTGCTATGGTTAAGTTTTTATATATTTTATTATGTGATCTTATAATCTTTTTAGAACATGAATTATATAAAAATTGTCCAACATGTTTTATTTATTCAAGAATTTTGGCTATAATTTTAGCCATTATCAAGGAATTATAAAAGTATAGCCAAAAGCATTCAATAAATAAAACAAATTTATATAATTTATGTTCTAAAAATAAAAATATTATTAAATCACATGCAAAATTATATAAAAAATTACAACACCTTTATCTGTCATTTTTCGCAAAACTTGCATAAAAGAGAGATTCCTGCCTAATTACACAATATATATATATATATATATACACACACGTGTGTGTGTGTGTGTGTGTTTGTGTGTGTGTGTGACCAGTGTAGTCATATATATCAACATTTCATTTGTGTTTAAGCATGAACATACAGGTTGTGGCCATTCAGTGTTGATATCTATACACCCACCACTTATATTTACATATGCTCTGTCCCTGATATTGAACCCTATTCTCTCATGAATATCACATATATTAAAAACTATATTGTACCATCATCATCATCATTTATCCATCACAACCAGATGGTGCATAGGGCAGCAACTTTTTGTTGCTGTTTCTGTAACAAACTGTTTTTTTTACAGGGCAGGGTTGTTAGCCCTGTGCCCAACCCCCAAACCTGGAGGAGTGGTGAACCATTCTTGGTCCTTACATTTACAGCACCTGGTATTCCCAAATGGTCACCCATTTAAGTACTGACCAGGCTCAATGTTGCTTAACTTCAGTGATTGGATGGGAACCGATGTATTCAACACGATATAGCTGTAGACATATTGTACCATACATACATATATATTTTTTACCATACATACATATATATGTGTGCGTGCATACACATGTAAGCAGAGACAGATTGGTCAGTATAAGCAAAACTTTACTCACATGGTGATTCAAATATATCCACATTATGCTAATGATATGCTAATGAGCTTAGAAGTAGGTTTTTTTTATACAAAATTGGTGGAAGCAAATCAGAAATAAAAAATTTAAAAACCAAGAAATAGAAAATCTTGTTCTCCATTGAAGAGAACCAACTATTGTATGAATGAAAAATGTGAAGGGACATTCTTTCACTTTGAAAGAAAACAATGGGCCCCTTAACTCCTTGAAAAATATTTCACAGTAAAAGGTTATCATCTTCGTGTCTCAATATTGTTGCATTTCTCTTCATCTTTTCAAATCTATCCACGGGTTCTCTTCTTGTCGTCAATTTCTGTTGTTTTTCATATACACTTTACCTATTGTTATAGCCATTGTTTTTTTCTTTTTTCTCAAACTGCGTTTTTTTTTTTTATCTGTTCACTGTCTGCCTCAAGTATTTAACATACACACACTTTGAGGACAATGCTTTAGACCGATTCCTTGTTTGGAAGCAATCTAATGAAATTCCATTTGATTAAAAAGAATGAATGCAGGAAAATAGTGCAGGAAAAATAAGAAAGGAAGGAGACAGAGAAAGAGAAAGAGAAGGAGAAAGAGAAAGAGAAGGAGAAAGAGAAAGAGTAGGAGAAAGAGAAAGAGAGAAGCAAAAAAAAAAGAAAAATGGAGAAAGAAACGGCTTTGAAAAAATAAGCAGCTTAGCATGTTAAAGAGGCTAAAAATAGGAAAAAGCGAGGAGAAAGATTAAAGAATAATAAGATGATGGAAAAAGAAAGAAAAGAAAAAAGAATGGGAAAACAATAAAGAAGGAAAAGAAGAAAATGGAAAGAAGGAAAACAAATAAAAGAAAACTGATAACAATAAACAAAATAAAACAAAATGGAAAGAAGGAAAAGAGGAAAACAAAAAAGAAAATCAAAGGAAAAGAAAACAATGAAGAAGGAAAAAGAAGAAAGAGAAAAAAAAGACAGAGAGATAAAAGGAACAAGGAAAGGATAAAAAAAAAGAAGGTAAAATAAGACAATAAAGAAGAAAAAATAGGAAATACAGTATGGAAAAAAGAAGAAAAATAAGAAAAAATAGAAAGAAGGAAAAAGAAAAAAGAAAATAATAAAAAAAGTGAAAGAAAAAGGAAATTACCACAGTAAAGGAGTGACAAAGAAGAAAAAGAAATGAAAAGAAAGAAATAGAATAAAATAAAAGGAAAGAGAAATAAAGAAGGAAAAAGAAAACAGAAAGAATGAGAAAGGAAAAACTGGAAGAAAATAAAGAGACAATAAAAAAGGAAGGAAAAAAGGAAACTAAAAAAGAAAATAGTGAAGGAAAAAGAAAGAAAAAAGCAAAAGGAAAAAAGAAAGAAAAAAGCAAAAGGAAAAAAGAAAGAAAGAGGGCAAAAGGAAAAAAGAAAGAAAGAGGGCAAAGTATTGAAAAACTGAAGAAAAATTAAGAAAAATAAAAAGATAATCTCTAGAAAAAAGTTTGGGAGAAGAAGGAAAAATTGAAAAAAGCTAAAAATGAAAATCTTTTGCTTTGTATTTCATTCCGTTGGGAAAATCCATGTCATGTCTTTGTTTATTATTTCTTTTTATAAGAGAGATTTGGATTTGATTTGGTCTCATCGTTTTTTTCTTTCCATTGTTGCAGTTTTTGTTTTTTACTTGCTCGGTTTTTATTGCATTTCATAAAAGATTTCTTCGATAACTTTTTTTTCTACTTAAATGGAAAAAATGTACCTGTTTGTTGCAAACTTCTTTCTCCCATCTTTTCTATTCTTTTTTTTTGGTCTTTTCTATTAACAAAGGAAACTTCTTACTGCAGTAATCTAAAGATGTATACACAGCCGAGGGCAGACAATTTGGTCTTTTCTTTTATGATGTTTTGTTTAACTGTTGAATGATATTTTGCACATTCCTGTTCATGGAATTTGGAATTCATATCTTTTTTTTTTATCAACAACAATCATTCTCTGATTACTGATGAGTAGCCATTTTATTTTGAGTATTTTTTCCCTCCATTTTGACTTGTTTCTTATTTGGTCACATTCCTTGGAAAGGTCCCTTGATTCTTGTAACTTCTACAAATGCAATAACAATATTCAAATTAGAAAAAAATGAATTTTTCTACTGCTGCTTGTTTCTGAAGATTGGTAAAAGTGGATATTCAAAAAGAAGAAAACATCAAAACTCTCTCTCACTCTTTCTCACTCTCACTTCTGTGTGTGTGTGTGTGTGTGTGTGTATATCGCTCATTCAGTAATAGATGAGAGCACTCTGGCTATTGGGTGGGTATAATGACAATATACATGCTAAAAAGTCTGCCTTCTTCTACTGAACACCCGTAGCCCAGAGGTAGAATCGCCGACTGGCGCCAATTCGGTTGGGTTTCAATTCAATCCTGGGTTAAAAGCAATCAGAGTCTAACCGTACTGATGGGCTGTGATACAGCGAAACAGATCTGTCTGCGGATGACTATATATATATATATATATATATATATATATATATATACATCCGCAAACAGATCTGTTTCGCTGTATCACAGCTCATCAGTACAGTTAAACTCTGATTATATATATATATATATATAGGGTGTGATGGTTAAACTGCCACTGTTTTATATTTTTTAATTTTGCACATGCTCTTTGTTTTTTATTTTATTGACTACACAGTATTGTAGGGTCAGTTGGGCACCATGTGTGAGAAAAAGAGCACCTTGATACAGTTCACTTTACCAGAAATTTGAAAACTGCATTCTGTACTATTTGGTACCCCTCATCTCTAAACAACAACTAGGAGATGAACGCACTAGAGACTGCTTACAGAAAAGTAAAAACAGAGAGAAAGAGTGATATAATAAAGTAAACAAGCAACAATATGCACCGCTGACTGCAGGACAACAGATTTATGCCCAGGATAAGAAGACTAAGCTCTGGGAGCTAGGAGAAATAGTAGAAGCTACAAAAGAACACAGGTCTTAATGGGTAAAATATCCAAATGGAAATATCCATCCCAGGAACAGGCAGTTCCTCAGACCAACCAACACTGATACATCCAGATCAAACCTCCACAGCAACAACAGCCACCAAGTAATACTAACACAGACACCCAACTCCCCAAACAGTAACACATTGTCATCACATCTTCCAATGTCAACACCATTGATAAAGCAGAACAATTCTTTCCAAATGAAAACTACACTACGTCATTCCAATAAAACTATTACAACATGACAGACTTGATCTGTAGAAGTTACCTAAGTGAGATCCCTTTATATATTAAATGAAACAGGAACTCTAGCCAAAAATTAATAAAGAAATAATAAATATTACCTGAATAACTTTTAATAAAAAAAGATGTTGTATCATACAATTACTTCCCTTAGTAGAACTCTTCACTTAAAAAGTGTAGTAAAATCAGACTGCATAATGTAATAGTCATTCTGTATCAGACTAAGACTAAAAATGTGTATATAGCCATTTACTGTTTTCATTGTTTCTAGTGATGACTCTGAATAAGTATCAAAAGACCCCTTGATTATCATGTATGGGGGTGCAATTGAGTGAGAGACCAACAAAACACCTTGCAACACCAAAGATGAACTGAAGGCAAGGATTATGGTAGCATTCTAAAAAGGATAAGTTACATCTATCTGTTAGAAGTAACTTATGCTTTTTAGAAAGACTTGTCAATTTAAACCATATAAATAACCCTAATCTATGCAACAAAAAAGCAATCTAATAACGACATGCTGCCATAGAAAAAAATATTTACTTTATTTCTTAGACACCAATTGATACAGATCCCTCTTTGCATTTGCTTCTTTTTCACTCCTTTCCTTCTTTCATTCACCTGGAAATATTATTATTAATAATTATGAATTGTACCCCTTTGATTTCATCGCACTGCATTTTAATATATTTTTGAATATTTTTAATTTTAAAATTTTAATTAAAATTTTTAATCTACAAGTAGTCTTAGAATATTTAAATTTTTACTCTTGTTATTTAAAGGTGGTAATTTAACTTTATAAGATTCAACTACCATGAACATGAGTAAACTTAAATTCAAATCTATTAAACTGTCAGTTTGTAATATGCATTTGATGACTGCATGACACATGAGACTTTGGGTCATGTCATCAATGTAGTACAATATGTATATTTATTAATATATATATATATATATATATATATATATATATATATATATATATAAAATAGCTCTGTTCATACTACACTGAGCACTGTTTTTAACACCTGAATAATAATATTAATTCATGAAATTAAATATATACACACACACACACACACACACACATATATATATATATATATATATATATATATATTTCCAAATGAATAAGGAAAGAAGAAAATATTAACAATGTTCAAAACATTAATTTAAAGTAGAAATAGAGCTATGAATATTGATTATAAATTGTAATTTAGAACATGTTCAAATTACAATCTACTAGAAAGTGTACATTTTGTTTAAACATTGAAAGGACAATGTCTCATCAGGTAGTAAATGCCATTTTATGGAGGCAGATAGAAAATTTACTTCCTTATATTGGTGAATTTTTATGCGCATGGAAAAAGAGGGTAGGGAAAATGGGGAACGATAATGGGGGATTGTAAAGGGGCATTTAGGAAATAAAGAACAAAAAGAGGAAAGAGGGAGATAAAGAGAAAAAAAGAGATGCTGAAAGATTATATATATATATATATATATATATATATAAAAATATATAAAAATATTTGTTTTATTTTTATATTTGGCTCTGTAAATATTATATAATATTTGCATCAAGCCCTCCACCTTGAGCAATTTTAATATTAATGAAATTAATATTAATAGGATCAGGTTTTTGGGATTTACCTATCTGATCATGCTTTTGGATTTAAAATATATATATATATATATATATACATACATACATATATATATATATATATATATATATATATATATAAAGTTACATGAATTAATAAATATTGTTGTCGTCATCTTGCAGCCATTGGTCGAGATAGAATTCGCTACACCCCTCCAGTATTTGGAACCCTGGTGCAGTTTTGCAGCAAAATTCAATCTTGTCAAATAGCTGAATACTTGATGCTTTGCCAGGGTTACCAAGGGTGTTTTTATTGTGACACCAACACTGGATGGGTTGCCTCCAGGCCCCATCCTGTTATTTAACCAATAACTGGAGGGAAGTGATGGATTAATACCTTTCCCAAGGGTACCAATGCTTAAGTGAATGCAGGGTACTCAACTGGAATTCGAACTCGGCTCACCGATTTCTCTTTCCAAGCCAACATCCACTGCACCACAATGCACATCTGTCACTGAATGCTTTACATTTAATAAGTATACATATGATGGTACGGATATATATATAATTAATGTGGAGAAACTTGTTATTTAGCTGAGCAGTGTTATTTCAGTTTTGCCAACTTTGAACTTTCAAAGTTGGATAGTTTGGTGCTATTTTCAAGTATTTAAAAACATAAAAACAGCACCAAATTAGTCAATTACATAAAAAAATTTAATAAAAAATGGTGGGAACCCCAGCATAATGTGGAAAATATTAAAAAAAGGCAAACCCTGCAAGGGTGGTGATATCTGCCGATTGAGCTAGGAAAAAAGATTGCTAAAGCGTTATTTCCAAAATGATAAAAGTTACAAAATGAAAGGTTTAAAATAATGTCCGGTTGTAGGCACATTAGAAAATATTTTTTAGGCTGGATGAAAAGATTCCCAATAGCAAACCAGTTCTTTACTTTGAACTTCCGGTTATTAAGCTTATAAAAGCATTAACTGCTAAGCTATCAGTCAAATCAAATTCACAAATCGAAAAAAAGGTCAAAACCATGGTAGCATAATCAGCTGATTGTCCCTTTAATTATATATATATATATATGTGTGTGTGTGTGTGTGTGTGTGTGTGTGTGTGTGTGTGTGAGTGAGAATGGCAAACTTGTAAAGGCAGGGAGGATAAGCCAAAAGAATTTTTCGAAATAATATAAATCATTAATTAAATAAAAATAGTGCAATCAATGAATATTATTCAGAACATTAAATTTTTTTTTTTAAATAATTAAAAACAAAAATATATATATAAATATATACACACATATATCTATGAAACATAAAGAAGAAAACTCAACACATAATTAAACGGTTCTAAATCCAGAATTTATTTTAACAATGGAATTTTACATTGTCTCCTTCAGACCATTCGAAAATAAATTTATAAATAGGGGACTATGTAAAATTTTATTGTTGAAATAAATTCTGGATTTATAACCACTTAATTATGTGATGAGTACTCCTCTAATATTTTATTATATATATATATATATATATATAAGTGTTAGCAATGTGTTCAAGCTTCTAATGATCAATAAGAAACAGCAGGCAGCAAACTACCAAGAGATTAGTGAGTGTGGAACGGCCTTTGAGATTTGGAAATCACTCAACCGGTGGTTAAGAGTGAGGGAAAATTTCCTCACCCCCAAGATCATTTTACTTGACTGAATCCATTTTCTTAATAGTCACCTTGTGTAAACATAGCATGAATCATTGACAGAAAATAAAAAATGAAATTCTAATTAAAATTTTGAACATGTTTGAAAGGATTTTAAAATTTTTTTAAAAATAATGACAACAAAATTTGATTTTTCTTCTTAATAATAGCAGAAACATTTTGATGATAAAACTTTGTTTTTATTAAGTTTGAAGCCTTTTAACATCATGATATGCTGTTTTTTTTCTCAATCAGCATGGAAGTATTTATAGAAAAATTGTAGAGAGGCAATCATATGGAAGTGGAAAAGTAACTGAAGATGAGTTGCCAGATTAGGATCAGTAATATTGCTGATTCTTCTTTGGATCTTATCTAGGAGCTCAAGTTAAATAACAAGAGCACTGGACAATGTAGAGACACCAACCAATGCATGAGCCGAATATCATGAGACTATTGATTAGAACAGCCTCTTTAAGCATTACCAAATTGTTCAGGGCTACTAATGATCAATCAGAAGCAGCAGGCAACAAACTGCCAACCTGTTTATTGGAAAATCTCATCCACTGGTTTGTCTGATCACCAAAAAGTTAAGACAGTAAAACCATTGTGACCCTGCTTGAAGAAAGAAAGAGAACCGGTAAAACATATCCTGAACAGGTTAACAATGGATGAACCTCTGCTTCTTTTCAATAGACATGGAAGGATATTGGTGTGGATGACAGGTGACCTTATGTAGTCCTGTTAACCTGTAAAAAAAAATGCATAAATTATGAAAGAATTAAATTATGGCTTAGTTCCTATATCAAGTAAGTATGTTAGGAAACGGCTGAAGTATGCAATTAATGGAGAAAAGAAAATACATGATAAAAAAGGAAAAAAGTGATAAACATCAGAGACAAAACAAAAAAAAAAGAAATTAAATTACAAAATTTACAAACAGTAAAATAGCATAGGGTAGTGCAAGTTACTTACAAGTCAGTCTGTCAGTTAAGTGCCATACATGATACATGCTTAGGTGATCATGTCTTGAAAGAACCATAACTGACTGTGTAGAAGAGCTTTCTACAGTAGGTTGCCATTAATTTCTGTGGTAGACTGGTTGCCAACCAATGCTATAGAAACCAATCTGCCCATTTATTTAACCCATAGCTGGAGGGAGAATGACGGATTAATACCTTTCCCAAGGGTATTTGCACATCAGTGAATGCAAGGAATTCAGCTAGAAATTCTTCAATTGCTTCTTTCTAATATTAACATTGGACATTTTTACGAACAGAGCAGGTTGACTTAATTTCAGTGTTGCTTTGGTATAACTATGATGACTTTGAAGTGAATTTTTTTTATTTTTATTGCCAAAAGAATATAACTATCTCTCCCCTGTGATGCATGGTGATGGAATGGGAGTGGGATTGGTGGGTGGTACGTTGGGGGTGATGGCACTGGGGGTGGTGTGGAGAGGGGTGATGGTACAGAAGTGAGGGGTTGTCTGTTTTCTTATTGATATATCTACCTTTTTATTTTAGATTCTATCAAAACAAAATTGAGATTTTCACAGACATCAAGAACAACCAACTATCTACAAAAGAATGACAAACGTGAAATAATATATATATATATATATATATTATTTCTGTCTGTTCTACAAATATTTTCATGGCTTCTGCTCCGATGAACTTAAGTCACTGGTGCCCCTGCCACATGAGTTTACTTGTGCAACCAGACTGGCAACTGGGTCCGACCTATTCACAGATCAACCAAATGCAGTCGACAATTCTACTCCAGCAGCTTTTTTTCTCACACTTCCCACCTGTGAAACTCTCTTCTATATTCCTGCTTTCTTGATGGCTACAACTTCCAAGAATTTAAATGCAATGTCAATACCCATCTCTTAACCACTTGACTCTAGTTCTTTCTAGATCACCCAATATATCTTTTTCTTTCTCTCTACCTTTGCAACTGTCATCACACCTGTATTCCCATCATTCTTTTGCTCCTTTCTAACCGGTTCGTCTTTCTCTTTACTCTCCTCCTATCTAATCTTTTTCTCTTATGTAGACCCCTGTGCATAAAAGGGGTGAAACAAATAAATATATATATATATATATATACTAGCAGTATAGCCCAGCATTGCTCGGGTGTAATGAAAGCTTTAAAACTAATCCATGGTTCAGACTCTGGACGTTGACACGAAAGACTAAAATGCAGTAGTTGTTTCCGGTTAAAGCAAAACTGTAGACTGAAAGAAAAATGAATGGATGTAAGTCAAATAAGTTCTCTTTGTCATAAACTGAATTTTGAAGGCTAAATAAGTCCTCTGAGTAAATGGTATCATGGTTGAGACTAAGAACTATAATTATACCTACTTAGAGCCAAACCCGAAGCAAAAACTAAAATAAAAGGGCTGAAAAAAATACAGACATACAGGCAGATAAACGGACACACACACAAACATCTTGCCTTTTATATATATATATATTATCGATTTTCTGCACTATTGTAAGAATTGCAACCTTGAAACTTCTGAATATCATTTCTTATGTCTTTGTCTATGAGTGTATCAAATTTGATTTAAATCAGATAACTCCTTCTATAACCCAGTTTGTTTGATTATCGATTTTCGATATTTATCGGGGATACCACAACACAAAACCAAGCTAAGAACACTCGCAGATACTTATAGTACAATTGTGTAAGTTTTCACGAAAATCGGTTCAGCCATTTCGGAGTCTCACACACACACAGACATACACACATACACATACATACACAGACAAAGTTCCATTTATAAATAATTTTAGATTTAGATATATATACATATATATATTTAAAAGTTATAACATATGTATGTTACAACAGCACTACAAACGTATTTTGTTTCGAGACTTATGAAAGTGTTATATCAAATGATGATTCTGATTTTGAGTTGAAGAGTTTTTAAACCTTCAAAACTAGTCAAACTCCCTCAATAAAAGAGACATTGTTGCGTAGTCTGTGGTGACCAATAAAAATACAAGTAACATCTAATTTAAAGAACATAACATCATGTCATTAGTCACTTGGGCAATCATGTCTCAAAACAGACATGACTGACTAGGCAGAAGATTATCCCACAGTAGGTTGCCATTGCTTTCCGTGGTAGACTGGTTGCTGACCAAGGCTATAGAACCCAATCTGTCCTGTTATTTAACCCATAACTGGAAGGGAAAAAATGGATTAATACCTTTCCCAAGGGTATTTGCGTGTAAGTGAATACAACGGATTCAACTGGAATTCGAACTCGGCTCCCCGACTTCTCGTTCCGAGCTGATATCCACTGTACCACAACGCACATCCCATGTTATTAGTACCTGTGTTAAATTGTATGTATATATGTATTATTGGCTTTGTACTTGTGTTTATGTATATATATATATATATATATATATATACCTGGATGCATATAAATGCATGTATGTAAGTGTACATGTGGGTTCTTGTACTAGTATACATATGGATATATTGCTTTAAATGTATGTATGAATGTATGTATGTATATTTATTTGTGTATATAGATGTATGTATGTCTATATATATATATATATATTTATATATTCTCTTGTTTATGCATGTACATATATATGTGAGAGCTTAGAATGAACACTCCTTTTTCAAAAACAAAACAAATGTAAATTACTATATAACAATTCAAACATGAGAAAAAATAACAACACCAGAGACAAAAACACCCTTTAGAATGTCTATACTAGATACTGAAAGAGCTTGGGTTGATACAAATTATGGACAATTTTTATATTGCATAACTTCAACAAAATGAAAAATCATTAGTTTGCAGAAAAAAAAAATAATGAAATATATATATATATATATATATATATATATATATATATATATATTGTTATAGTGGAACATCCTGCCATCCCCAAGAATAGAATGCTCTACTTTATAAAAGACGGTAACAAGCGGTACAACATGGGGAAAGGTATTAGGTGAAGGCATTCACTATTCAATAGTCTATTCCGCTCCAACCAGTGGCTTGCCTATATGTGTGTTATTGTTAATTGTACCTTAGTACAATAAATCTGTATTCCTTATTCCTGGTGTGGAGTTCCATTCTTCAACTGATCATTTTATACTCTATTCCTTTTCGGGATATATGCTTTGTCTGTGTGTGTGTGTGTGTATGTGTGTGTAGTGTGACCATTACCTATAGACTCTGAAACAGCTGAACCGATTTTCTTGAAAATTTACACAGTTGTACTATAAGTATCTGCGAGTGTTCTTAGCTTGGTTTTGTGTTGAGGTAACCCCGATAAATATCGAAAATCGATAATCAAATAAACTGGGTTATAGAAGGAGTGATCTGATTTAAATCAAATTTGCTACACTCATAGACAAAGACATAAGAAATGATATTCAGAAGTTTCAAGGTTGCAGTTCTTACAATAGTGCAGAAAATCAATAATGTATATATATATATATATATATATATATATATATATATATAAAAGGCAAGGTGTTTGTGTGTGTGTCTGTTTATCTGCCTGTATATCTGTATTTTTTCAGCCCTTTTATTTTAGTTTTTGCTTCAGGTTTGACTCTAAGTAGGTATAATTGTAGTTCTTAGTCTCAGCCATGATACCATTTTCTCAGAGGACTTATTTAGCCTTCAAAATTCAGTTTACGATGAAAAAATCTTATTTGATATCAATAGCAGGAAATCAAAATTTGACTTACATCCATTCATTTTTCTTTCAGTCTACAGTTTCACTTTAACTGGAAACAACAATTGCTTTTTAGTCTTTGGTGACAACATCCAGGACCATGGATTAGTTTGAAAGCTTTCATTACACCCGAGCAACACTGGGCTATACTGCTAATATATATATAATTTTTTCACTATATTTACATTTGTATATATATAAAAATTCTCACAACTACTTAGAATATTTAAATAATTCAGACCAATGACCTCATCTTTGTTGGCGAATTCACATTTCAGCCATTCTATGTTACGACCTTATTTTTGTGAAAATGTTAGAATTTCAAACCAAAGCCTTTATTTAGTCTACAGTGGTCGATTGTTCATATTCCACATATAAAATAATATAAAACAATTATAAAATATATAAAATACACATATAACTTATACAATTACAATACTTTTTCATAGACTAACTTGGTATAATGCTGACCAAAGTAATATATGACAACACATAAAATTTACAACAATGCAAATATTTGTAATATAGTCAGACTCAGCAAAGCAAATTGTGAAAAAAGATTACAAATTTTAGAAGCTATTTCTAAAAAGTCCAAACAACCAGAGGTATTATGTAATGAATTTATATTTTCTGTAGTCACAAAATTTTCAAATTAAATTCCAGAATGTTTATAGAGCAACATTAAAAACCCAATCCAAACATTAAAAGTTTAAAAATTCAAAATCATTCCAATGACTGTCCCTAAATGGGACATTTAAATGGAATGCTCAGAACTCTAACATGCACTAACATGAACTGTCAACACTTCCCTTAAAATGTTAACATCAAGATATGGAAATGAATCTGTCAACAAGAAATATTGATAAGAAACCTAATAGACATCACATCTGTTATCATAAAAAAAAACTTTTCTAATATACGGCAGGAAGGGAGAATATATATTCATTACATGCCATAAAATGTCTATTACTTTATCTACACAGCCGTATAGCATTTGTCTCAAAATTACATCACTTATAAGTTTCATATTTACAATCTCAATAAATAAACTTATATGGAATTATAAAAGATATCTTTAAAGAAAAAAAGATGAAGCAAAAAATGTATTCAGCATAATCAGAGCCTAATACTTTATGGAATAATTTTTGTAAGTGATGACAACTTCCAGATGATTCCAAGAAGAAACCATTATTTGATTTGAACATATACTGATATTTTGGACAACTCTTCATTGAAGATCTTCAATTCATACAATTTACTAGGCTGACAAGTAGCATAGACATACTTTCTCAATTTGATTCGAGTC
>JBBBDQ010000323.1:3485000-3523854 GCA_037127315.1 Ascarosepion bandense | reverse complement strand
TATATATATATATATATATATATATACGTACAACGGTCTTTATTATAATAGGTAGGTTGTTCAAGCTGGGTGTAACGATAAACTACATCCGGTAGCAAGGCAACTGATCGAAAGATGAAAGGGTTTGAGGAAGAAAGAACTACTACTTAGCTATTGTTGTTCCCTGGCTTAATCTGATCAGGGTAGTAGCACTGTTAGGGACCCAGCTATGGCCAAATATTTAAACTTTAAACAAAAATCAAATGTAATATTTTATAATAAAAATGAGCAACAATACTCCCTGAAAGAGGACAGAATAAGATTAATAATTTGAAAAAATATATTTCAAGACTCTAATTGTGGAGAGCCGTCTAAAGAGCTTAACAAAATATCGTATTATTTTTACTAGCAAAATAAATTTTGCGGGTATAAATTTGGGGTTTACTTTCGCTTTGTGGTTAAGTAATACACTAATAATCCCAGAATAACTTCATGAAATAATTCCAGAATTACTTCATGAAATAATTCCATAATCACTTCATGAAATAATACCAGAATTACTTCATGTAATAATTCCAGAATTAGTTCATGAAATAATTCCAGAATTACTTCATGAAATAATACCAGAATTACTTCATGTAATAATTCCAGAATTACTTCATGTAATAATTTCATAATTACTTCATGTAATAATACCAGAAGTATTTCATGTAATAATTCCAGAATTACTTCATGAAATAATACCAGAATTACTTCATGTAATAATTCCAGAATTACTTCATGTAATAATTCCAGAATTACTTCATGAAATAATTCCATAATTATTTCATGAAATAATACCAGAATTACTTCATGTAATAATTCCAGAATTACTTCATGAAATAATTCCAGAATTACTTCATGAAATAATACCAGAATTACTTCATGTAATAATTCCAGAATTACTTCATGTAATAATTCCATAATTACTTCATGAAATAATTCCACCATTATTTCATGAAATAATACCAGAATTACTTCATGTAATAATTCCAGAATTACTTCATGTAATAATTCCATAATTACTTCATGAAATAATACCAGAATTACTTCATGAAATATTCCCAGAATTACTTCATGTAATAATTCCAGAATTACTTCATGAAATAATTCCATAATTACTTCATGAAATAATACCAGAATTACTTCATGTAATAATTCCAGAATTACTTCATATAATAAGTGGAAAACTTTATTTAAAACGTTGAATGGAAAAAAAAGTCTTGTCATATGACTTTTGAAAAATACGCAAACGTTCTTGGTGGTATAATTCTTCTTCTATGTGCTGTGTCCCTTGAGGAGATGGGGAGTCTTAGCTCTCCACATCTTCCTATTCTTTTCTCGCTCTTAGTAAGTTGTATCTTTTTGTTATCTCCACTAACCCCTATTCTGTCATTCATTTACACTAGTTTGTTAGGTGTGTTATGAATTTCTTTCCTCGATATTTCTGCAGTATATTAATTTTGTACGGCGGTTGTAATTGATAGATACATCTGGCCGTAGATAAGATCATTAAAAGTGACAATGCCGTAAAGCAAAAATGCGTGAGTGAACAGGAGTGGTCATCTGGGTTGCGTGGGAGTTTTAAGACTATATAAAGTCTAGAATTTTGGCTGAAGAAAAATGACTCCAGCTGGCTTCCGACTACCGACTGCTCCTTCGTGTGCGCGAACTTCCACCGACTGCCCTCCTGCTTTACACAAGCGTCACCATCGAAAAATAGAATTTATGATTTTATTTTTATATATACGTGTTCCTCGTTCGTTCCCAGTGATAGTATATAGCATTTCTTGCCTTCAATATGTCAAATCTTCAATGACCATTATCCTAATTCTCTAGAAATTTCAAATCTCTTTTTTTTCTAATGCTAAGCCTAAGCGTCCTTTTTGTTTCCATTTTTTCTCAGATTTTCTGTCGTTGCTTACAGTTTAGGCGCATAGTTTCCTCAGCATCCTTCTGATGAACCACATTCTGTTGGTTCAAGTCTCTTCTTCATCTACATAAAGATTTTCCGTCATTCACTACCATATAGGAAAACCGATATCACATATTAAGACTTACTGACATAAAATTCCACAGAGAATAAAGAAGGGGTTCAATTTTCTATTTTTATAATAGAATAAACAAATCACTCTCAAACTCCGACATATTTATCCACTTCTCAAGTATTAGCTTCCGGTTCAATCATTAGCTTCCGGTTTCACCTTTGATTACTAAGTTAAGCAGCGTACAGTTCCGGTTAGGACTTAGATAGAGGACCGGATGGAAATACCGGGCTTCGTAAGCAAACTAATGCAATCTGTAATATGCTTTGATTTTAGATGAACTACAAAGGTTTGAAAAACATATATATCATAAAAATATGTTTCAAGGGTCACATGTTAAATTTTCTCACACAGGTAAAGACTTTACAAAATTATCGTTCTGACGCTAGGTAAACTAGGATTTAAGGCCGATAAGCTCGCTAACCTTTCTGCCTGTGGTATGGTGCGGTAACTTAAAGGCAGTAAGAGCATGCCTTCAAGCGCAATTTTATACATTGTACCATCTATTCCGCTAACCCATTCGATTAAGAATGATATGGAGGTGTCTTGTAAGGCGTACTCTGGCCTCCGACCCCCAACAGCTTCATTCCTTAACGAACGCGAGCAGTCGCAGATGGCAAGACGACAGGCGCGCAGCGACGTCGTTTTCGCTCTTGGAGGTAAAAAAAACCTTGGTCGTCACGACGCTTCGCCGCGCACTCGCCTCGTTGTCGGCCTTGTCGATCTACAACAACTAAACTTAACCGCCGCCGCCCTCGGCTCAGACGAGACGACCCGCTGAACTTGAGCATATCGCTAAGCGGAGGAAAAGAAACCAACCGGGTTTCCCTCAATAACGGCGAGTGAACCGGGAGAAGCGCAACGCCGAATTCCGTCGCAATTTAATGGCTTCGGGACGTGTGGCGCATGGGTCGAAATTCGTTCAAATTTTTCCAGCCACCGATGGTCTTGGACTGGATATAATTACGAGGAAATTGCACATCTGTAGACCGCCAATAAGACTTCAAAGTTATTGTTTCGGACTAATGTTTGATTTTTGCCCAACCTAGGGATGAAAAAGCGACAACAACTTCTGACAGGTCAACAAAGAATAATGACCTCTGGCGTAGAGTTGATGGAAGTAAAGACACAATTTTAGAGAAAATGAAAACAAAAAGGACGCTTCTGCTTAGTATTAAAAAAAAGACATTTGAAATTTCTAGAGAAGATAATTAGAAAAATGGTCATTGAAAATTCGTCTCTTACAGGACATATTGAAGGCAAGAAATATTTTCTTTAGCCACAAATTGAATTTATCCTAAAATTCTGGGGGCGTTATCGGACACCAGCGTTTTGGCATCCCACGTTTGAGAATATAACTGTTAAAATTTAGTTTGCCGTAGATATTCTATCAGGCAACACGTATTAGCTCCTACCAGCCTGAAAAAGAGTTCACTAATACCAAATCAGATTAATTTTAATTAAACTAATCGAAGTAATTATACAACCTGGTTATTCCAGATTAAGTAAGTAGTTAATCCCTCAGTCAGTTAAGTGCCGGACGTGATACACGTTTGTGTGATCATGTCTCAAAACAGACATGACTGACGGGGCAGATTTTCCCATATTAGGTTGCAATTACTTTCTGTTGCTAACCAAAACTATAGAAATCAATCTGTTCTGCTATTTAACCCATAGCTGAAGGGAGAATAGATGGATTAATACTTTTCCCGAAAATATTTACGCGTAATTGAATGCAACGAATTCAACTGGAATTCGAACTTGGCTCTCCGATTACTCATTACGAGCCGATATCCACTGCACCACAACACACATATCGCTACAGTAATAAATAGAATACTAGTGTGTATTAAATACTCATTTCACAAAATCGGTCGCTGAATTCAGACAAGCAACATTTTCAACTGTACCAATCACAGACAGGAATCGATAACATTTTTTTTTCTTGGTCAATAAAAAATAAAACCAATCTTCCATCAGGTCAACGCCAGACCTCATTATTGTTAACCTGTCAGAAGTTGTTGTCGCTTTTTCATCATTAAGGTGGGCAAAAATCAAAAAATTTGTCCGAAAGAATAACATTGCAGTCTTATCGTCGTCTGCCGATGTGCAATTCTCTCCTAATTATATCCAGTCCTAGACCATCAGGAAAAATTTGAATATCTATCTCAGAATTGAACATAGATGTTCGAGACAATTAAAACTGTTACAGCTATCAAAAATAGAACGAGCAATTCGAGTTGAAATTCTAACCGAGGCTGTTAAGCTGACTTCAAACTAATATCATAAGTAAACCATTCCTTCGCCTCCCCTCATTTATGGATTAATTAGTCTGTTGTACTAGAATTCATAGCCTGCGTAGGGCAACTTGTCAAGGAGAAAGACAGCTATGAATTGAAATATCAAAAAATAGCAGAAAGCACTCTACTACTTTCAGAACGTCGGCGATCATGGCTCTCCACAATTTCATCTTCTTTATACTACTTAGGTTTTATTTTGAGGACCCTAGATGACACACCAGGATTTGTTATTGGAGGCCACAACCTGAACAACATAAGATATGCGGACGATACAGTACTGATTGCGGACACGGAAAGGAAACTGCAAGATCTCATACAGAAAGTAGCAGTGGAGAGTGACAAGAAAGGACTACAAATAAACTTTAAGAAAACTGAGTGCATGGTCATCAGCAAAAGATACAACCCAAAATGCCAAATACAGGTAGGAGATAACAGAATCAAACAAGTCCAAGAATTTAAGTACCTAGGAAGTGTTCTAACAGGAGATGGAAAGTGCAACACGGAGATCCAAAGGCAAATTGGCATGGCAAAGGACGCGTTCCAGACGATGAGCAAAATACTAACACACAGGAAAATCTCAATAGAAACGAAGAAAAGAGTGCTAGACTGCTACGTGATGTCAGTTCTTCAATACGGCTGTGAATGCTGGACAATATCATCGAAAATGAGGACAAAACTGGAAGCGGCCGAAATGTGGTTTTACAGAAGGATGCTACGGATATCGTGGACTGAGCATACAAGCAACGACGAAGTGTTAGAAAGAATGGCAACAAAAAGGAAATTGATGCTGAGCATCAGGAAGAGACAACTGAAGTTCCTGGGACATGCAATGAGGAAGGAGAGCCTGGAGAACCTGATACTGACTGGACAGATAGAAGGAAGGAGAGACAGAGGAAGGCAGTGGATAACATATTTGCAGGGTCTGATCAGGTGGATGACGGACCGGGGGTTGCCAGGAGCAACAGGAACAAACATACTAAGAGCCACAAGGGATAGGGAGACGTGGAGATCCATGATCGCCTACGTCCTGAAGGGACAGGGCACATAGAAGAAGAAGAAGGTTTTCAGGGTCAAATCCGTCCTGTTTCATGCTCTACCATACATTTATACAAGCTCGTTAAGTCAGTGACTTACTGCTTTCCTCTGTTAGTCCTGGTTATGACGATAAACTTCACCCGGAAGAAAGATATCTAATCAGGAAATTGGATGTTATGAGGAGCGTTGAAGAACTTAATTGCTATTGTTCCAGATTTACCTTGACCCGGAACGGTAGCACCTATTGGGGTCCCAGCTATGGAAAAATAGTGAACCCTAAAACGAAAAAAAAAAACACTATGAATGTTTTAAAATACAGTTCTATAGTATTTTTTTTTTATAATTGTTGTGGATTCTTGTTGAGAAACCACACAAAATAATAAATAACAAAAGCAGATATGGAGCTTGAAAATGTAAGTTATATTGAACAAAAATATACAAACTGGGACACAGGTTAGTCAATTGAGGACTACTAGGAATACTGTTAGTAGAAACAATATGTACAGTCTTGTATTGAAAAAGTATGTCCGGGTAATGAGTCTATATACAAAACAACTCCGACTTAATATGCACCAACTAACTCCTTACTAATTCTCTGACAACCACTATATTTAGTTGTCCCTCCCACTAAGGGCAACATGTGACACATGGTCAGTTTATGAGTGGGAATTTCCGGGCTATATGGCCCGGCCAAAAAATACCTGTCTATTTTTGCCCAGTCGTGCTTCTACCCTTCGGCGGAACCACGACTGGGTTAGTGCTCTCTGCTCGGAAGCAGAGAGCGCCCTCTGCTCGAAGGCAGAGAGCTGACAGTGAGAGATGTATTCACAGCGAGAAAATTCTCTGGCAACCACTATATTTAGCTGTCCTTCCCACTAAGGGCAACATGTGACACATGGTCAGTTTATGAGTGGGAATTTCCGGGCTATATGGCCCGGCCAAAAAATACCTGTCTATTTTTGCCCAGTCGTGCTTCTACCCTTCGGCGGAACCACGACTGGGTGAGTGCTCTCTGCTCGAAAGGCAGAGAGCTGACAGTGAGAGATATATTCACAGCGAGAAAATTCTCTGGCAACCAACGCCGTTCATTGTAGAGGCAGGATTATCTGTACACATTAGGCGAGTCCATTCTTATGTGCAAAAAGGAGTGATCCCCAACAATAATGATAGATATTAATCACAAAATTATTAACAGCCATACGTGATACAGGCTATGGCGATCATGTCTCGAAAGTGACATTACTGACTGGGCAGAAGATTATTCCGCAGTAGGTTGCTATTACTTTCTGCGGCAGACTGGTTTCCAACCAAGGCTACGTAACTCAATCTGTTCTATTATTTAACCCATAACTGGAGGGAAGAGACGGATTAGTACCTTTCCCAAAGGTATTTGCGAGTAAGTAAATGCAGCAATTTCAGCTGGAATTCGAACTCAGATCCTCAATTTCTCGTTCCGAGCCGTTATCCACTGCACCACAACGCACATCCATCACTACCAACAGTACATTTCATTACTGTTCTTTTATGTAACCCCCTGCGCAACAGTGGCAGTAAAACTGTCTTGCTTGGGGTAAAATGATTATTAAGAAAATATAACTTCAACAAAACTTCAATATATTTTACTTTTTTTCAAAATCGTGTCACCTCAAGCAAGTCATTTTACTGCCACTGTTGTGCAGGGGGTTACATAGGAGGAAACTTATGAGAAAGAGTGATAGGTTACAGTTGGTGTCAGGAAGAGGGTAAGAGAAGGATAAAAATACTGATGAGAGTGGGGTGGACGGAGAAAGGATGAGAGAGAGGATGCAAGTTAGTGAGACAGAAGATGACATTTGAATTAGTGAAGCAATAAGTGGAAGGGAATTCCACAGGCGGGAAGTGCGAGAAAAGAAGCTGATGGATTAGATTTTGCGTTTACTATTTATCGGTTTCACAGTAAAAGGGTGGGACCTATGCACACATATCACCGCCTCAAGTAACCATGTCCACACAAAAATGTATATTCACAGAAGTTGAGTATCATTTATCATGTACTCAATTGTGAAAGTATAATAACATATATCATATTTTTATTCCTCCAAATTGCCAAGAAAACAAAATTGTGTTATTAAATGACCTATAACTAGCTGATACATCGTTAAACAAAACAGCCTCACTGTCTCTTTCATATTCTAAGTATAAACGTTATTTTTGTTTGCATTTTGCTTAAAAAACTTTGCTTTCTGGTGCCATCATGTATGAATTTACTAGAGCCACAAGATTAGCAACTAGGTCCCACCCTTTTACTGTGAAACCAATAAAATGCAAACGCAAATTCTACCCAAAGCTTTTTCTCGCACTTGCTGCCTGTGGAATTCCCTTCCAATTACTTGCTTCTCCGACAGCTACAATCTCCAAGAATTTAAATGTAAAGTCAATAGTCATCTCCTATCACACTAACCTGCATCATCTCTCTCTCATGCTCCTTTCTCCGTCCACTCCACTCTCATCAGTATTCTCATCCTTCTTTTACCTACTTCTTGACACCCTCTATAACCTGTGACTCTTTCTCATAACTTTCCTCCTATGTAACCCTGCAAAACAGTGGCAATAAAATGCCTTGCTTGGAGCAATATGATTATAAAACATATCTTAGTATTATTTTGAGTTGTTGGTCACATCTTGTTTGACATAGATGTTATTATCGACCCAAAGTTTCTATAACTGATATTACAAGATATAGCACAATAATAAATAAATAATCTATATCAATGGATATCTGATAATAACTAGAATGTACTTGATCTAAACGTTGTGTATATTAACATCTATATAATCCTAGATGAGAATAACAGTTCGAAATAATACCAAGATATTGAAAATTACAAATCTCAGAAATAAATACTAAAATGACGAAAAAGGGGTACAACCCACTAACATAACTATTTATCAAAACCATGTGACACTGAGTATAAAAGACTCAAACAATACACCAATAATGTCTTTTGGGACGTAGTGTTGTGGATATAGCAGTTGGTTATAAATGTGTTACTATCATCTAGTGGTCATGAGTTCAATCTTTGAATTTAGTAGTGTGGTACCAATTCTAACAATTGGAAGAATCGATAAGAACAATAACAGGATAATCCATATCAATGGATAGCTGATGAATATCAGAGTGTAATTGGTCGAAGGGTAACTATGAGAACAACAGTTCCAAACAATACCAATATATTGAAAAATACTCTTCTCCGAAATAAATACTAAAACATTTTAACTGTTTCTAACAAGGTGTAAAGGAAAAAAAGAAAATTTTAATTGAAAAATAATACTGATTTTTTATTAATTATTTCAGTCAGTCAGTTAAGTGCCATACGTGATACACGCTTGGGCGATCATGTCTCGAAAGAGACATGACTGACTGGGCAGAAGATTATCCCGCAGTAGGTTGCCATTGCTTTCTGCGGTAGACTGGTTGCCGACCAAGGCTATAGAACCCAATCGGTCCTGCTATTTAACCCATAACTGGAAGGAAGAGACGGATTAATACCTTTCCCAAGGGTATTTGCGCGTAAATGAATACAATGGATTCTACTGGAATTCGAACTCGGCTCCCCGTTCCGAGCCGATATCCACTGTACCACAACGTACATCCAATTAATTATTTACATATATTAAAAAAAAGTAATCTTAAGGAAGTCATGACCATTAATGTAAGAAGGGATACTTTTTAATATATATTAGTAGTCTGTGATTTATATTGATAACGCCCCACTTCTAACCATTACAATATTTTCAATTTACTATATTTGCTTGGGTATAGTATTTAATACTTTCCCTCGATTTACAACAATGTTTGGCATCATGTCAGAAGAAAGCTTATTTAGTTTTCGTCTAAACCTCAAAATTAAATAAGCGATATATATATATATATATATATATATATATATATATTTGTCAATGTTGGAATCTGGAGAACTTTCAATATCGTGGACGTTTATTTTGGGAAAATGAAAATAAATGCAAAATGAAATATTAATATTTAATTAAGATTAATAGCATATTTTACTTCGTACAGAGCAATATGTTTTTCCAAACCTCATTGTTACCGGAAGTTAAACATCAGACGAAACGGAAGTTCATTTTTCATTGCTGCCGTCCATAGACGTGATTCTGACCTCAACGAAGATATGTCAAAGCTATTTTTAAAAAAATGAATCAAATTAGCTTTAATTTATTTATCTTTGCGGTCTCTTAATCGGATTTGAAAATTATCTTCACCTTATAAAATGTATTAATGACTGTTTTAAATTTATTTTCTGAGAAACAGAATTCATTTTGGGAAATTAGTTTTAGATCCAATATCTTTAGTTGAAAGTTTCGTGTCGTTCTTGACTGTAAATTATCTTTCAAAATAGCATGGATGAATTTTATTGTGAATTTTTGAAGCGGTAACGAAAGAGGTAGGTAGGTAGGTAGGTAGGTAGGTAGGTAGGTAGGTTGGTTGGTTGGTTGGTTGGTTGGTTCAGTTATTGGAAGATGGATGCAGTTTCTTTTTTATTTGTTTACAAATCAAAGCCGATTTTTATTTGCTCAGCACGAAAGCCACGAGGAACCTGATAAAAGCATGCAACATAAAAATGCTATACAGATACACACAAACAAACACGCAAAAACACACACAAACATTATATATATATATATATATATATATATATATATATATATATATATTCACTTTTTCATTTGAAGTTGCTGGAGTCTGTTTCCATTAGGTCTTGCAGACCATCGTTGTGTAAAGAGCGTTGGGTCTTGCGATGATTTAGCAATTAATTCCCGCTTTTTTCCAACATGGACTATTTCATTTTCACAACTTTTACATTTTACGTTGAGTTCTTTCAATAAAAAAAATGTTACAAGCGAAAGCGAAACCAGTTTTCTCCTTTTTTTCTTCTTAACTGTCAATGCAATATATATATATATATATATATATACTGAGACCAACGGCCAACGCTGATCGTCTTTTCATGCTTCAACACAATCTTCAGTCCATGTGAGTTTTTTCCCTTGACTATTTATATATGCTGGTGAATGGTCCATAATGTGTAGCAAGGTCTGTTGTATTATTAAAACGCTTTTTGCGTGACAGTAACCATTTTTAACCATGTTGAAGGCTATTAAATACAAAAGAATTTTGCGGTTTTTGCACCTATTGTATAGTTTTGTTTCTTCACTTTCAACTTGACAATAAAATAATTTATTGTTTACTTAATTATTTGTTGATTATTAATATTATTATTATCATTATTATTAATATTATTGTGGTAATAAAATAAGCTTATCATATCTCTTGTCTTGCTTGTAACTATCGATTGTATTAAAATAAACAGTCTTAGCGGTGAAGCTGAATTAATCAATTGAAGTGTAATGTAATTTGTTTATCATTTTCTTAATTTGTTTATTTATATTATTTGTTTAAAGTATTGTCTGCATCTTTATATCGAATATATCAGATATGTGTTTAGAAAGAATTGTGCTCTTCTCGTATTTATTATTTGAAAAATATACTTTTCTGTTTCCAAGGACTTTCAGTTAATTCTAAGTATATTTTGGCTTTGTTACCTGCTTATTTTACTGTTGCTTGGTATATTTTATTTTTTGCTAGCACTTGCTATTTAAGGAGCACTCATTCTTTGCTCTGCAGTTACAAGTGGGTTTATCTGAACGTACTTTTTTCTGTTAGACTTCATTATTATTTATGTCATGTTCTTAGTGCAGCTGTGATTTGGTTGAATATCTTATATAGAGCGGTTGATGAGAAAATTAACTGTCTATGCGTTTAATTAATATCTTTTCGCAAGTTGGTTTTAAGTTTTTGTTGGTGGCTTAAAACAAATGATGACTATTTTTCGGTTGCAGTGCGTATGTGAATGTTGCCCAAACTCAATGTAATATAATATAATATAATCATATAATCATGAATTGAAAGTACATTGCGTAACAAAAATTTTCGATGTTTCCAGATAGAATCTTGTCATCAGACAATGTTGGAAATGTAAATCATTTTCACAACCAACATCTAACATTGCCTGATGACGAGATTCGCGAAACATAGAAATTTTCGTGTCGCAATGTACTTTTAATTCATAATTATATGATTATATATATATATATATATATATATATATATATATATATATATATATATATATAGACACGCGGATGTGGATGTGTGTCTTGGTGTAATGGATATCGGCTAGAAATTAGAGAGCTGAGTTCAAGTTGCAGTCAAATTTTTTTTTATTCACTTCAGTCAGTTAAGTGCCATACGTGATACACGCTTGGGCGATCATGTCTCGAAAGAGACATGACTAACTGGGCAAAAGATTATCTCGCAGTAGGTTGGCATTGCTTTCTGCGGTAGACTGCTTGCCGACCAAGGCTATAGGACCCAATCTGTCCTGTTATTTAACCCATAACTGGAAGGAATAGATGGATTAATACCTTTCCCAAGGGTATTTGCGCGTAAGGGAAGGCAATGAATTCAACTGGAATTCGAACTCGGCTGCCCGATTTCTCGTTCCGAGCCGATATCCAATGCACTGCAACGCAGATAGATTCGTTATTTTCATCATGTATGAGACACCAATTCACTCTTGATTTTCATTCTACTTAATTTCTTTTAACGCACTTCTGTTGTATAAAGTTAACACATGGATTCTATAACACTTCGCCAAAACTCCATCCTTGTCGGACTCTCTGCATCCGGAGGCGCCGTGTCAGACCCGACTATGCTAAAGAGAAGACTTTTATCTAGAGAAAAGCAGATAAGATCCCAACCTCTACGGTGAATAGACACGCTCAGAATGCCCCACGTAAAAATCGGTCGTGTGTTACATACTGCCTTTGTGGGGAGAAACGGTTAAATCCCGAATTCAGTAACAATTCATTCAACTGTAATTGTTTCTACATTTCAACAAGTGTTGTGCATACAATTAAATTAATCTAGTTAAGATTAATTATCTTAAATATTTTGTTTTTCTTTTATCGACATTGATCTTTCCCAAAACTTTCAAATCTTTCAAATTTCTTTTCTCGATTCACTTAATTTTCTCGGCCTCGGAGGCATTTGTATCGTTTTATTCGTGTAGGGAGTCTCAACGAACGAACCTGTACGTGACCGACTCGGCTTGTAGGCGGCTGAGTTGTACTCCTCTTGGTCTTGGGCATCAGCGGCGAATTACCTCAGCAACCCTAATTTTCACTTACCTGGCGATTGAGTCGAAACGGGCAATCTCTCAATGACATGGATTTTAGATGGGGCGGGGCAGATTTGCCAAACTGGCATCGGTTTCAGAAGAAACAGCTGCGCACATTTTCTACCATTGTCCTCAGGGGCGATCTTTCTGGGACCATGTTGGCGAGTTGACTGATCGTATCGCTCTCAAACAGATCGCGTCCACCTATTTCGCGTACGCCTGTGATAATGGGTTGCCCCGTATTTTTGGGTGAAATGGATGGTGTTTTTGACGTTTCTGGCTGTAACAAGAATGACGATTTGGACGTCTCAAATTGAGGGAATCTTGCGATATGAACGTTTATCAGCATCTGACTAGATTCTTTGAGCGTCAGCTCAGATCTGATAGAAAGCGTTTGATATCGACAGATTTCAACAAGTCTGGTTCGCGTGAACTGGGCCAGTCTTGATTTTCTTTTTCGAGTTTCTTCATGTCACAACGTGGCGGCTTCTTGCAAACCCTCCCTCGGTTAAGTTAAACTTATTTTGTGTACCTAAATAATGTGAGTAAACGTTGTTCCTTGTCTGTTTCCCACTTTTTCATCTTGACTAGGATCAGTATTTGATTTTTCTATTCCATTATTTATTTTATCTTAGATTTTTAAATGCCTTGTAAATCTGTTCAGCATAGAACACATTTTATAGGACACTGAGTCTGGAAAAATCAATTTATTTATTTCAATCTAATAAGTTAAATTTTTCTAACATGTCAGAATGAATGTTAACATAATCAGTCAGTCGTTATCCTTTGTCTTCTCTGTTCATCTTATTTCATTGTTCTCTCTCCTTAATATTCACTATTCGCTGTCTCTTTCTGATTAATTATAAGCGTCCTTTTCTTTACCATTTTTCTGAAACTTCGTTTTTCTTCACATGTTCAGTCCATGGTATTCTTAGCAGCCTTCTGTAGGACCACATTTCTGTTGCCTCAACTCTCTTCTTCATTTTTGAAGTAATTGTCCAACACTCACTGCCATATAGCCAGTCAGTTAGTTGGCATATGGGATACACGCTTCGGAGATCATGTCTCGAAAACGACATGACTGAATAGGCAGAAGATTTTACCGCAGTAGGTTACCATTACTTTATGCGGTAGACTGGCTGCCAACTAAGGCTATAGAATCCAATTTGTCCTGCTATTTGACCCATAGTTTAAGGAAGAGACGGATGAATACCTTTCTTAAGGGTATTTGCGAGTAAATGAATGCTTGGAGTTTGACTAGAATTCGAACTCGCTCTCCAATTTTTCGTTCCGAGTTGATATCCACTGCACCAAAACGCACAACACCCTGCTGTATAGGAGGACTGATATTACGTAACAGTACAATAATCTTTAGTTTGTTTCTAATGCAATTTTTCTGTTTCTTAATACTTTATTTAACTGTTGAATGTTTTTTTTTATTATTCATTCAGGGTAGATGTCATTATTGTTTTCATTTTAATTCCAAATAACGTTTTCTGTTTTCGAAAGGTTTAAAATTATCTACCTTTAAGGCTTGGAAATAAGTGTATGCATACTTTTGATTTAACCTTTTAATATCAGGTTCTTAACAATATTTATCTGATGTATTTGTCAAGCAAATATATTTATTTCCATTACAGCAAAGTTTTTTTTCCTTCTTTTATTAATGGGATTTATATTAATTCTTGATAAAGATTTTCTCAATGTTTGATATTTTGCTTTCATCTGGTCGGGTTCCTCTTTTGAGCACTTTTCATAAATGTCAACTACATCGTCCGGTGTGCTTTAAAATACTGAAATGAAGACGAAATCCCTAACATCCTTATTCGATTTGCGTGTAGAGATTCTGATCGGTCGGTGTTGAAATGTCTGAGTTGGCTGAGAACAATAGCCAAATGTTTACGATATAAAACGAAAATTGAACAGGAAAGTATAAGTAACAACGGTATTGGAGAATGACATTAAGTGGTCAAGAAACAAGGAGATAAGAAAAATGTCGGGAGGGAGGGAGGGGGTAGACAGATGCACTGGGTTCTGTTGCTATATCAACGATCGTTTCTTCTGTGCTTATTAACAACATCAATCTTTCAAGCACTTAGAGAAACGATGAGTGAAGATATTTGCTTCTTTCTATTGTCTTTCCTTTCTTGCTCTCTCCTTAATGGTCATTCTCTTATTCTGTTTCTATCTCTTTCTTTTCTTCTTCTTCTTCTTCTTCTTCTTCTTCTTCTTCTTGTGACGTGTCCCTTCAAGATCTAGGTGATCAGTTTTTTTGCTCTCCGTCTCTCTATTCAACTTTCTCTAGCTCTCTATTCTTCTCTACATTTGTCCTCTTCCTCATACTTCCTTTTCTTGATCATTTTCACTCTCTATCCTCTCCCTGGATGTGCGTTGTGGTACAGTGGATATCGGCTCAGAACGAGAAACCGGAGAGCAGCGTTCGAATTCCAGTTGAATCCATTGCATTCACTTACGCACAAATACCCTTGGGAAAGGTATTAATCCGTCTCTTCCCTCCAGTTATGGGTTAAATAGCAGGACAGATTGGGTTCTATAGCCTTGGTCGGCAACCAGTCTACCGCAGAAAGCAATAGCAACCTACTGCGGGATAATCTTTTGCCCAGTCAGTCATGTCTCGAAAAAGACATGATCGCCTAAGCGTGTTTCATGTATGGCACTTAAGTGACTGATCCTCTCCATCTCTCCCTCTCCATCTCTCCCTCTCTCAGCGGATGTTGAGTGGCGTAATTTAATGTCTATTAAAAAATGGAGTAAATTATTAAACATTGAGTAAATTTTTATATCTTTTCATTTCCCTTTTTGTTTCTCTGTCTCTTTCTCTCTCCTTTTTCTCTATTCCTCTCTTTTTTCTCTATTTCTCTCTCACATTTTTCTATTTGTCCCTCTTTTTTTCATTATTCCTCTTTCTTTCTTTTTTCTCTATTTCTCTCTCACATTTCCACGATTTCTCTTTCTTGTCTATTTCACTCTCACTTTTTTCTTCTCCCCTCTGTGCATTTCTGCCTCTGACTTTCCCTTTCCCCATTCACTCGTTTCTTCTTTCTTTCTTTCTTTCTTTCTTTCTTTCTTTCTTTCTTTCTTTCTTATTTCATTACTATATCTTTCTCTATATGCCCCTCTATTTCTCTCTCGTCTCTGTTATTCTGTCTCCTTCTCTCTCTCTCTCTCTCCTCATTCTTCTTTCGATCTGTCTTTGTTTCTCTTTTCATCTTCTCTCTTTTTGTCTGTCTTCTACTTTTTCTATCAACCTTTTTGCCTTTTTCGCCATATTTGTCGTCTCTTTCTCTTTGACTTTTTCTCATCTCCGCTTTCTTCTCTCTCTTTTTTCCCCTCTAGTTCCTTTTCTCTCATTCTCTCATTTCTTAAACCCACCCACCTAGCTTGCGCTTTCAACAACTTTTCATATTTTCCTCTTTCTCTGTCTCACTCTTTACCATTTCCTTTTATTTCTTCCTCTCTCTTTCGCAAACCCACATTTGATCTCCATTTCTGTCTGCCAATCATCAGAGACAACCTTTCCTGCCTCCCATAAGCATGGACCAAGCGAGTCTCCCCGAGAGCAATATAATGCGCTTCCTCGGCCTTACCCTATCTTCTGATCTCAAGTGGAACCATTACATTGTGTCAATAGTTAAATCCACTACTAGGAAGGTTGGATCACTGTGTCCGGTCAGGATGTTCTTTTTCCGTCTGAATCCATCTTGCACATATACAAATCAATCATCCGTCCGTGCATGGAATACAGCTGTTATATGGTCAGGCGCCTCCGCTGTTCATCTCAGTGTTCTTGACAGGCTCCAAAGAAGAATCTGTAATGTAATAGGTCTCGACTTGGTGGCTCGACTCCAGCCGCTTTCTCACCGACGGGATGAGGCTTCCTTCTGCTTATTCTATAAAAATTTTCATGTCTTCTTCTCCGACAAACTTAAGTCACTGGTACCCCTGCCACATAAGTTTACTCGTGAAACCAGACTGACAACTGGGTCTCACCCGTTCACAATTAAATCAACCAAATGCAGCCGACAATTCTACTCCAACAGCTTCTTTTCTTGCACTTCCCGCCCGTGTGACTCTTACCCATATTATTGCTTTCCTGACGGTTACAACCTCCAGGAATTTAAATGCAATGTCAATACCCATCGCTTTTCCACTTGACTCCAGTTCTTTCTTCATCACACTGTATATCTTTTCCTTTCTCTCTACACTTGCAACTGTCATTGCACCTGTATTCCCATCCTTCTCTTACTCCTTTTTCTGACACCCCTTGTAACTGGTTTGTCTTTCTCTTTACTCTCCTCCAATCTAATTCTTTTCTTATGTAGCCCTCTGCGCATCAGTTTACGTATCTCTAAGGCGCGCTGGTGCAGGCAACGAAATTTCCCTATTAAAGAATGTAAATGTAATGTCAGGAAGATTCACTATTGCATTAGCGGGGATATGATCTCGACAGTCAAAGAGAAGACAGTGAAGATCCTTGAACGGCTGTATAAAATTTCTCTGATGCATCGACAACGAGGGAAAGTGGTGTAGAATGCGGCACTAAATGGACTTGAATCCATCGACAGAACCCATCTCCACAGCAAACTAAAGGCTAGGTTCTACCAACATGGTCTGCTGTCACGAACTTTGTGGTCGTTTCAGGTGCACAATATCTGTCTCGCATTCCTCAGACGCAATACTGTATCAACAAGTACCTGCGGAAATTGCTTGGAGTTCCCCACTTTCTTCTCTAGGTAGGGAAGGCACACCTTCACATCATGATGATGGATGACGGTTGATGTTTTATTATTATTGATAAAAAAGAAAAACCCAACAATTAACAATATCAACTACGAACACGCTAACATCGTGCTTACTCTGTTCGGAACATAAAACATGCACACTATCCTACAAACACACATAACACTACATAGATTCTGTTACACGTACACTAAAATCCATCCTCGATAATGGCTAAAAGCATAGTCGAAAGCGTTCGGATTAACAAAACATACAATTTATGTCCTGAAAAGGAAATAATCATAAAATCACGTAGCCATAATACCCTGTCTGTAATTTTTTATGAAATCTTTATATATATATATATATATATACACATTGTCATCCGCAGACAGATCTGTTCCGCCGTATCACAGCTCATCAGTACGGTTAGACTCCGATTGCTTTTAACCAGGATTGAAACCCGACCGAAATGGCGTCAGTCGGCGACTCTACCCCTGGGCTATGGGCGTTCGGTGGAAGTAGGTAGACGTTTTAGCGCATATCATTATACGCGCCCAATAGCTAACGCGCTCTAATTCATTTCACTGAATGAGCGATGCGTACATTCCAGAGTAGCTACTGCTTATATATATATATATATATATATATATATATACATATATATATATATATAATCAGGCCGGTAGAAATAAATATATAATACAGTTTGATTATAAACAGTATATGTACTTAAATACGAGTATCGTTCAAAATTAATGTGCAAACAACTCATTTCATATATATATATATATATATATATATATATATATATATAAGTGTAGATTTCTATGTGTGTGTGTGTGTGTGTGTGTGTGTGTTAAATTTATTTACTCTAAAAATGATTAACCTCAATCTTCTCTCTAATTCAGCCGATAATTGAGTATATAACATTTTTGGGTTTGGGTAATATTGCTCCCCACGCTTTGCTCTCCTATGTAGCCCTTAGTGAGTTTTGTTTTTTTCTGTATCTCCGAATCACTGATCTGCCAACCATTTGCAAAGCTTGTTAGATAGTGTGGGTGCTACGTTCTTATGTTCCTTTTATTTCCAATATTGTGCGAATGTCAAATTTTCTAAGCTTTCTTTTTTCGCCATTAGACGTAGAAAATTTAACTGCCTCTTTCTGATGCTCAATATCTGACCTTTTTCATTCCACTTTCTCTATAGTCTGTGGATATGAAAAAAAAAAGCACTAAATAACAAGGTGTTTGACTTCAGCCGTACTCTTTACATTAGCCTTTTTAGTAATTTTTTTTGCAATGTATTTTGTTTCTGATCCTATTTACCATGTTTGATAATTTAATTAACGTATATTATATTATGTCCCAATCGGGTAAAAACTGTGAATGCAAATTATTTGCATTCAGTTTTTAAAATTTATTATTTATTATATATTTTTAATGGCTTGTCTCCTGGCTACACCGTTTTGGAAGTATTTCTTTCTTTCTATTTTCTTTCTTTTTTCTTTATTTCAGAGAATATTACGCCGATCGAAAATTACAAATGGGGAAACCATTTAAGATTTCTCGATGCTGTAAGCAAAAACCGAATCCATTCTAGGATTGCCGTTGTAGAGAAGAAAATTGAACAAGAATGGAAATGAATGGGCCCATTAAGAGCGCAAAGTAGTGTATGGAGGGAAAAACAGGTAGTGAATTGCGTGTATGATTTTCGTAATTACACTGACTATATATTTTAGGAATATAAAATATTGAGGTAATTCAGTAAATAATTATTACGAATAATCAGTACGAGTAACCTCCCCTTGTTTTGAAATATTTTTCTCCATCTTTGTTTTGTTTTGTTTTATTGAAAAACGTTTCAATATTTTCAGCTTAAGAGATTTTTTTGTTTATTTAATTTTTTTTTTTTTTAGTTGCAATCCAAAGACATTCAGCTGAGGAAATTGTTCTATATATTGAGTTAAGGCAAATGATCTCAGAATTTATTTTCTAAATATTTCATATAAATTAATAGTTTCATTCAAACAATTTTTTCCTTGATTTTCTCATTTCACTTCGAGTAAAACTGGTGTTCCATTATCAATAACAACAAAAAAAAACAACAATTTCCATTTTGACGAAATGAATAGAGAAAAATAGAAAAATAGGCTAATACATATAAAGACAATTTGTATATAAATGTGTGTGTGTCTCTATGTGTAAATTTTTCATTTAATTTTTTGAAAAAAAATCAATTGTTTGAATAACTGACCTGACAAGAAGAGTTGAATAAAACAGGTTTTAGACTTATTTTTTATGAACAAATAGCCTGATAAAATTTGTGAAAAAGGTTTTATATTTTACAACCACTGACCTGACAAGAAGGGTTCAATGAAAAAGTGTTTAGACTTTTGTTCGAAAAAACAACTTGAAAAGAGGTTAAATAAATAAAAAGAATTTTTGAATTCTGTTCGAACCACTGATCTGACAGGAGGTATTAAATCCAAATCTGAATTGCCAAGTTCACAGATTTGTATGCTATATTATTTCCATGCTCTATATGGTCGGTCGGAGGCAAAAAAACCCACGTAGGAAAACAAGACACGTCGTGTTTCTATGGAATTTCGTGGTTGAATAGAAATCAAAAATAGATGTCTGCTTCTACATGTTCTACTAGTAGACAGGCCACGCTAACCCCAGCCAATAATGCCTTTTCAATTCTTAACTCTCTCTCTCTCTCTCTCTCTCTCTCTCTCTCTGTAACTTTACAATAAGCAGAAGTCCAAAACTACACAAAATGCAATTCAAAACCATTCAGCAATTATACTATAATAAGCTTTGCGTTCAATTTGACGATAAACCATCAAGCGAATTAAGTGAAAGATCAGAGATGACTTAATCAGTGGCTCTTCTACCAATGAGGAGGTGGGAAGTTGCAGAATTCCGTCATTTAATATAAAGTCCCACTGTGGAGAATAAAGTTAGAGAACGACAATCCATTTTCGCAGGTACTTGTTTATACAATATTGCATTTGATGAATGCGAGACAGGAATGTTCATCTGTAACGGCCACAAAAGTCGTGGCAGCAAACCATATTGGTAGCACATAGCCTTCAGTTTTCTGTGGAGATGGCTTCTGTCGATGGATTCAAGTTTTTGCCTGTGAAACTCCCTTCTACATACTTGCTTTCCTGACAGCTACAACCTCAGGAATATAAATGCAAAGTCGATTCCCATCTCTTATCCACTTAACTCCAGCACTTTCTGCATCACCCCTTGTTCTTTTACTTTCTCTCTACTTTTGCCACTGTCTTCACGTCTGTGTTTGCATCCTTCTCTTTTCCTTTCTCTTGTATCCCTGTCAGTGGTTCGTCTCTGACTTCACTCTCCTCCTGCCTAATACTTCAACTCTCTTTTGTAACCCTCTGCACATCATTGGCGTTAACACCTTGCTTGGGGTGAAATGATTAAAAAAAAAAACTCTTTCAATTGTTGTCGATCCGTCCGTGAAATATTATACAGCCGTTCGAAGATCTTCACTGTCTTTTCTTTAACTGTCGAGATTATATCACCGCTAATGCAATAGTGAATCTCCTGGCATTACATTTACATTCTTTGATAGGGAAGTTCCTTTGCCTGCACCAGCGCGCCTTAGATACGTAAACTTCGCAGGCTTTCTGATCGCAAACACACGTTATAGCCGAATCCAAGTCCATTTCATTATTATTTGGATTAGTTAGATAGATGATGTGCGATATGGTGCAGTGGATATGCTCGGAACGAGAAATAGGAGAACCGAGTTCACATTTCATTGCATTCACTTACGCGCAAATACCCTTTGGAAAGGTATTTATCCGTCTCCAGTGATGGGTTAAATAACAGGACAGAGTGGGCTCTATAGCCTTGGCTGGCAACCAATCTGCCACAGAAAGCAATGGCAACCTACTGCGGGATAATCTTCTGCCCAGTCAGTCATGTCTCTTTCGAGACATGATCGCCCAAGCGTGTTTCACGTATGTCACTTAACTGACTGAGATAGGTGATATATTCTCCCTCCTTACTACAAATACCGAGATGTCGATCAGTCAGTGAAATTTCATACATCCGTTCGAAGATTTTCATTGTACTTCTTTTTGATTGTTGAGATCATATCACCGCTAATGCAATAGTGAATCTCTCTGACAAAGCCTCTGAGTAATAACCTCCGGTTTTTCTTGATTTTGGCCTTTATTCTCGCCCACATGAAAAGCTGATAGTAGCTCTCCAGCAGTTCACTGCACCAACCATAGACAGAATCAGAATGGCGATGTCATTCATGAATGCTCTGGAAGGTCGAAGAAGCATTTGTTGCTTCGTAATCAGTCTTTTTGTGTGTCCGCTGCATCCTCTATCATGTGTTCCAATGACAAAAGGGGTGAAATTATACACCATCATGATGCCGAACTCGTGGGCTTGCTATTTGCTGGTTTAGATACCAAAATTGAAATGCATAAGCGATGCTCTGAAATATTTCTTTCTACTTACCCTAATCTTACGTGGGAAATAGAAAAATTTGTTGGAAATTAATGATACACCGGATGGTGGTGGCGATTCCAAAAGACGAAAACCTATGGATCGAGCTGAATCTGATATGTCCGCACTTACGAAAAATCGCTGAACCAGTGGATGCGTATCAACGGACAAATATTTTTTCATTCAGTTTTTTCTACTGTTCATCTAGTTTTTTTTTCTTTTATAAATATAACTTATATTATCATATATATTTATATATTAGTTCAGCCCAAGATAAAAAGAATCTATATTTACTAAAATTCACACCAAATTCTCCCAGAACAAAGCACTTCCATCGCACTCCGGTTAAGTTGACCTCTGCAGTCTCCCAAATAGGGCGACTCGGTTGCATTATGTCTAAGTGTAGGGTTTAAATTCGCGCTCACCCCGATAAAAAAGCCAAAAACAGGCTTTTTCATTTTCTTTCTTAAATTGAAAAAAACATCCTTGTAAGTACGTCAAATAACAACCGAACTTACAAATTGTGAATAACTCCATAATTTTTTATAATTTTTAATTCAGAGGCTAAGAGTTGTTGCAGAGCAAACTTTGATTTAGAATTTAGAATTTCAAAAGAGTGTCGAAAATTTATTAAATAAGAAACAAAATTTGAATTTAAAATTTATAAACTTGGGGTGAATTAATATTTGCGATAACTAACTTTACATTATTTGGGATAAATTAACTAAAATGATATAGAAGGGAATCGCTTCTAACCAGTTTTTTTGTTTTTTGCTTGTTTTTCTTTTTTAGGGGGTTAAATGTACTTGATGATTCGCAGTTATAAGCTTTAAAAGCCGAGTATATGAGTTACAAATTAGAGATGACAAAACTAAGCAAATAAAGAACATTTTTATAGATTTTTATAGAAGCACATTTTTAGGGGGTTAAAGGTACTAGATGATTTAAAGCCGAGTATATGAGTTACAAATTAGAGATGACAAAACTAAGCAAATAAAGAACATTTTTATAGATTTTTATAGAAGCACATTTTTAGGGGGTTAAAGGTACTAGATGATTTAAAGCCGAGTATATGAGTTACAAATTAGAGATGACAAAACTAAGCAAATAAAGAACATTTTTATAGATTTTTATAGAAGCACATTTTTAGGGGGTTAAAGGTACTAGATGATTTAAAGCCGAGTATATGAGTTACAAATTAGAGATGACAAAACTAAGCAAATAAAGAACATTTTTATAGATTTTTATAGAAGCACATTTTTAGGGGGTTAAAGGTACTAGATGATTTAAAGCCGAGTATATGAGTTACAAATTAGAGATGACAAAACTAAGCAAATAAAGAACATTTTTATAGATTTTTATAGAAGCACATTTTTAGGGGGTTAAAGGTACTAGATGATTTAACGCCGAGTATATGAGTTACAAATTAGAGATGACAAAACCAAGCAAATAAAGAAGTTGAAATGTTTTCGGTGAACATAGCAAAAATGATACCGAAACCCAAACACGCAATGGATTATCAAAAGGCGCATTTCAAGAGATAAGCAAAATACCGAAAAACAAAAAAAAAATGTTACTGAAACAAAGAAGGGGGCATCAGATTGTTTTTTGAGCTTCTTCTATGGCAGAATATGGAGTAATGAATAGCGGCTTGGATTAAGGAATCAGAGAGTCCAATTCCAGTTGAATCCATTACACTCACTTGAGTGCTAATATTCTTGAACGAGGTATAAGTACATGGCCTTTCCCCTTTATTGGTAAATAGCAGGACAACCTGCGTTCTATAACCTTGATTAGCAACCAGTCTAACGCAGTAAGTATTGGCAACTTCTTGCGAGAATAGATCCGTACCACATGCGGACCGCTTGTGGAGACAAAAAATTTCATGAAACTTTTACGTTCATGAGACTTTGCTCAAAGTGAATGCTGGATAATCTTCTCAGAAAACTGTTTCTACAAAAGTATCCTGAGTTTTAAAACTAATTGCAGCAGAGATCAGTAAAATACGAATGAAATTTATTCGAGGTATTATATGAAAAACTTAACCATGACAAAATATACTGTCAGTTAATTAATTGCCATACGTTAAACACGCTTGGACAATCATGTCTCGAAAGAGACACAACCGACTGGACAGATGATTTTTCCGCAGTAGGTTGCCATTACTTTTTGTGATTGACTGGTCGTTAACCAATGCTATAAAACCCAATCTTTCCTGCTATTTAACCCATATCTAGAGAGATAAATAACGCATTAATAACTTTCCTAAGGGTATTTGCGAGTAAGGGAATGCGACGAATTCGACTGGAATTCGAACTTGACTCTCCGGTTTCTCGTTCTGAGTGGTAAAGGCAGTATTGTCTACGGCTATATCGTGTTGAATACACCGGTCCCCGTCTGATCACCGAAGTTAAGCAATATCAGAGTCTGGTCAGTACTTAAATGGGTGACCATTTGGGAATACCAGGCGCTGTAAACGAAAGGAGCAAGAATGGTCCACCGGTCCTCCAGGTTTGGGGGTTGGGTGCAGGACTAACAACCCTGCCCCGTAAAAAGCAGTTTGTTACAGAAACAACAACAAAATGTTGCTGCCCTACGCACCATCTGGGTGTGATGGATAAATTATGATGATGATGATGATGATGAATGGCAGCATTAGTCGTTTTCCTACAAGGAAATATTTGACATTCATTATAAAATGTTTCATGAAAATATGTTTCTCAAGTCCAGCAGCTATTATCGTTCTTTCCAGTATTGATCGGAGTTTCCTTGCTAGCTTTTATTTGAAGTAGTGTGGAATACCAACATTTTATTTGTGTCATTATTTTCTTTTCAAATTACACGTGCTATTCATTTTTGTTATTGCTGCTGTTGATAGTCCTCAAGTGATGTGATTACTGTTATTTACTTCCTTACTTGTGACTCTGTGATGCCGGTCCACAATGTTAAAAAGAGAATGGACTTTGCCAAGAACCTCAGGTTTCACTCACTCAAAACCTTTTTTTGGCATTGATTTTAGAAAGCTGTTGTATACAGCTGACAGTTTAGATAATTCTGAACCGGTTTGATACCATGCATTTTATATTTATGAAATACTCGATATACTGAGGTTACTTAAAAACATGAGACGAGTTTTCAGGTTGATTTTTTTATCTATTAATTCCACATTCTGAATATTCATGATGGTTTCAGGATATATGCCATTACTCCTTTCATGCCAATTCCAGTTGAGAGTTGACATTGTATTCAAATTGTTGAAGGTCAAAGCTGACTAGAAAGAAAGAAGGCAGAAGAAGAAAGGCTTAGAATAGAACTTGCGGTTACGTTTATCCACCCCAGTCTGTAAAATGATGAGACCTTACTGCCTTAACTTCATGAAAAAAATGACATACCATTGAGTAAAATTCCTCAAAACAATTACCATGAAACTACTTATAAAATAGGCACAGGGAAACTACCTTACGGCTGTGGGAAAGTGACTAAAGCCTAGATACCAGGTCAAGTCAAATAACATTGCAGATTCTTGTTTGGATGTCATTAACAATCTCTAAATATATAGCAGAAGTACCATGCCATATGTGGCAGTAATATTCAGAGCAGGGACGAATAGTACACTTGGTAGACGATGTTCATTTAGCAAAACACGAGCAAGTAGAGGCCTTAAAGAATTGGAAGCTACTTAGGCCGACAAAAATAAGGCTGCCGTGAAGAGTAATAATCGCACACTTTCTAAAAGGAAAGAGGTAAATGAAGAAATATCATTTATATCTTGATATCTTGTATTAGCTGATGATTGTCTCTGCTTAGTACCACAAGGAATAAGAATTTGTGGAAAGACATGAATGCCCAGGTCCTAAAGGGACACGGTATATAAAAGAATTGTTATTCTACTTGATGTGATGCCATTTCTTTTTCGTTTCTACTGGAAAATTCCAAAAAGGCGAAAAATATTTACAGCAGACTATATCAACAAATTAATCTCATAAATTCAACAAAATCAAACTATATAATAGTTATCATTGTTCATTTACATATTTCCTGTCCCATTCTAATGAGACTGATTGAAATATAAGCTATAAAATATTTACAAGTAACAACTACTTTCAAACAAATATATCACGGCGTTTTTATTAACGCTGCCAAGGAAAATTCATTAGTCACTCCATAGTTTTTCTGTAGATGTGAATTCTGGTATGCTATATTTTTACCCTCTAAATATATAATTAAATAACGATTAAAAGATAAATTTACCATAAATATAACGATGAAAATATTTTATGATAGAAATAAGCCGTTATTTTTTACGTTACGAGTTAAATAATATTCTTCTTTTGTGTGCCATATCCCTTCAGGACATGGGCGACAATAGGTTTTCACAATTTTCTATACTTTGTAGCTCTTAGTAAGTCTTATCTTTTCCCCATTCCTCCAAAGTCCCTGTTCTTTCATCTATTTACACAAACTCATGTTAGTCAATATTTTCGTCTGTCTCCATGCATTCAGTATGAAATATGATTGTTAAATTCTCCACTTCCTATTTCCTTAATATTAATAATTTTTTTCCTTTAAAGTTTAAACTGAGTTACTTTGTATCTAAACTTATTTATAAATGGAACTTTGTCTGTGTGTGTGTCTGTGTGTGTGTGTGTGTGTCCGTTACCTATAGACTCCGAAACGGCTGAACCGATTTTCTTGAAAATTTACACAGTTCTAATATAAGTATCTGCGAGTGTTCTTAGCTAGATTTTGTGTCGAGGTACTCCCGATAAATATCGAAAATCGGGTTATAGAAGGAGTGGTCCGATTTTAATCAAATTTGATACACTCATAGACAAAGACATAAGAAATGATACTCAGAAGTTTCAAGGTTGCAGTTTTTTACAATAGTAGAGAAAATCGATAATATATATATAAAAGCTTTCATTACACCTGAGCAACACCGGGCTATACTGCTTGTTTACAATAAATGCGTTCAATATTAATCTTCTACAGTACTTTAAAATATTAATTAATAAAAATTAATTGCATTTTTTTTCTTTAAAAGCTCTATATTTTGTCTACTTTAAATATTAATTATTTTGGTTAATATATTATGAAGTTCTATAAAATTAATTTTTAATGTGTCCCTTGCACTGAAAAATTTGCCCATCCCTGGTGTTAGAGATTTTAACTACCTCTTTCTGATTTGAAGCGTTCTTTTGCTTCTACTTTCCTTAAAACTTCTTGGCCACTCACGTGTTCAGTCCACGTGATTCTCAGTATAGTTCTGTAGAGCCATATTTTTGTTGCTTCTAACCTCTTCATCGTCTGTGGGGAGACTCTTCAGCATTCACTGCACTGTAGGAGCATCGATAATACATATGCAGTTCAGCACACTTTACTTTTATAATTATTTGTTGTGGTGCAGTGGATATCGTCTCGAAACGAGAAATCAGAGAACCATTTTCGAATTCCACTTTAATTCATTGCATTCACTTACGCTCAAATACTCTTGGGAAAGGTATTAATCTGTCTCTTCCCTCCAAATACGGGTTAAATGACAGGACAGATTGAGTACTATAGATTTGGTTGGTCTACCACAGAAAGTAATGGCAACTTACTGCGAGAACATCTTCTGCCCAGTCAGTCATGTCTCTTTCGAGACATGATCGCTCAAGCGTGTATCACGTAGGGCACTTAACTGACAAGGTAGAGAATTACAAAATAAGAGGAACAAATTATACGCGCGGAAAATAACGGTTAACAGGTTAAGATTGTAGTGATTGCTGAAGTAGTCTCTTGAGAGTAACAGTGAAAGGCGTGCAACGTCTTGTCTAAGCGAAACGGGTTGCAGAGTGGAAAATAATTTTTATCTACAAGAGCAATGACTGACTGGCAGAATATTATTCCGCGGTAGGTTGCCATTGCTTTCTGCGGTAGACTGGTTGCCAGACAAAGCTATGGAACCGAATCTGTCCCGTTATTTAACCCATAACTGGAGGGAAGAGACGTATTAATACCTTTCCCAAGGGTATTTGCGCGTAAGTGAATGCAAGGAATTCAACTGGAATTCGAACTCGGCTCCCCGATTTCTCGTTCCGAGCCGATATCCACTGCACCACAATGTAGAGGCTTGAAAAAAAATCATCACCCGTTACACCCAATGGTGTTTTTTATGGTAGCGTTTTGCTGTTTCTGTAACAAAATGTTTTTTTTATGAGTAGTGTTGTTAGCCCTGCGCCAAACCTGGAGGAAGGTGTTCTTTCGGGCACCCAGTAAGGATTGAACTCACTACTCAATTGTAATGATTCTAGCGAGACCTAGCTCTCTCCCCACCCCCGTATAACCTTCCCTTTCTCTCCACCTATGTATCTGTCATCGCACCTGCTTTTTCAGCTCTCTATTGCTCCTTTCTAACTAGTTTGTACTCCTCACTCTTTTCTAATTAATCTTTTTACAGTTATGTAGCCCCCTGCACATCAGTGGCGTTTCCGCCTTGCTCGGGATGAAATGATTAAAAAAAAAAATCTTGCTAACCGTTACACTAACTCGAGGTGCCTTGTACAGGCTGGACCACTCTGAAAAAAAAAAAAATTAATAAATAAAAATAAAACGCATCACTTTAAACCGAAATAAAAACAGTCTTTGACAACACTAAAGAAGATATATGTATTTATTCTAGTGGTTAACCTTTATATCATTTATTCATATTTAAGATAACGTCTGAAGAGATTATAATATCTATGCATCGAACACTTACAAAATAATCGTAGAAATAACAAAAAAAAAGAAAAGAAATTGTCATATTTTGTTTACGTTCAGTTTCTTCCTTCGGCGATTAAAATGGCGGAGGGAAAATTATAAAGCGTGAGATATTTAATAGAAATTCAAACTCGTTGCAACAATTCTACAGTAACATTTTACACCTTCTTTATAATTGCATTTCTCTTATCGATTCTTGGGGTCTCAAATCCATCAGCTTTATCAGCAAAACAACACTGTTTATATACTTTCTATCAGGAAATTAGATTTCAATCAGTAAATGCATATCGATCGCTTGCCTTTTCCTCCTTATCTGCCGACATTCGTAGCTTTTCTTTCGATGATTAGAGCAATGAACTTACAAATGTGAGGTTCTTAACTGATGCAGATTAAAAAATATATTTAATTATTATTTGTAACAAAACTTCGGTTTAAATGTCACATATATAGTCGGCTGCTCAGTGCCGGGTAGGTGAGACTCGTTAATACTTACTTTTTCTAAGTACGGTCTCGTTGTTCTGTAAAAATCAATTTCGCTTAGTTTTACTTTTACTTATTTGGTAGATACGAAAATGTCAATACGGGGATTATATATATATATATATATATATATATATATATATATATATATATATATATATATATATAACTTAGAGGAGAAATAGCCATTTTCAACATATCATTTTAAGACCTGCATTATCAACCCCATATAAACAAAGAACGAGGGAAAATTTTAAGCCCAGAGGTAAAAGAAAGGGTTGAGAGATAAATGGTTTTTATAGGGTTAAGCTAGTGGAAGTTTAGTAGTAATTTCTTTTTTGAGAGTGGGTGGCATGTGGTTTGACCCTTGAGTTAATATATATATATTATTATCACAACTCAACACTATATATATATATATATATATATATATATATATATATATAGTGTTGAGTTGTGATAATGTTTAGCGCAAAGGCAGTTGTTTTTCAATGGTTTTGCCAATAAAATTTATTTCATTAGATAAATATAATTTTAGTTTAGTCTGGCACAAGGATGAAAATTTGGAGAATTAAATAAAATAGCAATTACCCTTACCGATTCCGTATACACAGCAATAAAAGATGCTTTTGTTGAATTGAGGAATTTATCAAAGAGCCAAGTTCGAATTTCAGTTGAATTCACTTACGCTAAAATACCATTGGGAAAGGTATGAATCCATCTCTCCTCTCTCCATCTATGGGATAAATAGCATCTAAGTAGTGACCAGGATCAACGTTGCTTAAATTCTGTGATCGAGCGAGAACCGGTGTATTCAACGTGATAGGCCGTAAGTCTAAAATCAGTTGGATGTTTAACTTTGTTTTCTTTCCTCAAAGTTTTCCTTTTTAAGAGCATCATCAGTCCAATTGAAAATTAAATCTAAGAAAAAGAAAAGGTAACCAGGGCAATTCACTATTTAGAAACGAAAATTACGTAATCATTTGATTTTAGAAAATAAAATAAAATCAAAGTGAGAAAATCAAAGCGCCTATATACTAAGAGAATAATATTTATTTTTGTATAATAACAAAACCGAAAGCGAAAATGGTGAAGATTCACCTACATCTCTCTTATCTTAAACCTAGCTAGCTACAATCACTGACCCAAACAAACTATACAATATTCCTTGCTCTAAAACACACAACATTTTTATTTACCATTCTTTCCACAATTAGAAAAACACCTCTATATTTCTATGAAGTCGTAAATAATACTTATATGTACATTAAGAACTTTAACAAAATATTACAATAATAATCCTAAATATGAAGGCAGGTGATTATTTAAAGAGGGTACAAATGAAAAGACAAAATTTGACGAGGTTTTCAATTCAGTGAAGCAGACGTTAAACAAATGAGAGTATTATCTTTCATTGTATATTTCTTTCTTTTCCTTCCTTTCCTTAAAACCAAACAACGCCTCTCATTTATCTTTTCTTTCGGCTATCTTTATGATCAAACAGGAATGGACTATTTTTCTCTAAGGTAATAACAAGGTGTAACATAAAAATTAAGTTCTGGTCCACATAATGAGGAAGGATGTCTTGGAAAATCTGATACTCATAGGATTCAATCTTTCTTATCAAGAAGAATAGAGGAAAGCAGTGCATATCTGATAGCATTGTCTAAAATTGTTTTAAATATTTTAAGGGCGGGTTCTTTTTCCTTGCAAGAAAGTACGTATTACGGCAATGATCGTGTGGCACTTACTTGTGACATTTATTCTAATTTTTACTCAATATAAACCCCGAGAGCCACTCAAAGAAAAGTAGGAATTAAGAGCATGAGAATAAGGAGGTGAGATAACGATTTAATTCTTGAATCTTACTCTTTACCTCAGTGTTCTCGTTTATAATATATATATATATATATATATATATATATATATTGTGTGTGTGTGTGTGTGTGTGTGTGTGTGTGTATTTTGGCAGCATTTTTCATTAATACACGTTTCGTTGAATAATATAGACAAGTTTTGTCTATTTCTTTTGTGTAAGATCCTTTCATATAGTCTGATAAGCTTGATGGTTGCTATCGCTAAAAACGACAAGAAATCACAGTAATTGTTGATTTGTTTAAATTACTGTGATTTCTTGTCGTTTTTTAGCGATAGCAACTATCAAGCTTATCAGACTATATGAAATGATCCTACACAAAATAAATAGACAAGACTTGTCTATATTATTCAACGAAACCTGTATTAATATATATATATATATATATATATATATATATATATAGAGAGAGAGAGAGAGAGAGAGACTACCGGCCATAATTATTTGGCCCTCCAGTTTTTTTGAAGAAATGATGCATTTCATAGAATTTTTACTAGTATTTATTGCCAAAAAAAAACAAGAATTGTTCCTTTGTTATTATTACTTTGCAAAATTTTACAAGGCAAGGAAGCAAAAATGAACTCGTCCGAATCACCCTAAAACTTTTTCATTCTTTCATTGATGAAACTGCAATATAGGTAATTATTAAATATTTATAAATTCATTTGATTCACATGTTATAGTGCAGTATTAACAAAAGAACCACTCTATTTTCATTTACAATTATTCACTTATATATATATATATATATATATATATATATATATATATATATACGCTCTCACACCCTGATTGAGCACTATGGAAGAATGGTAGACTTTGAAAAACAGTAGCTACTCTAGCATCGTTCAGCAAAGAATTAGAACACTCTCAGCTATTGGGCGTGTATAATGATAATATACACGCTAAAAAACCTGCCTTCTTCTACCGAGAACCCATAGCTCAGAGGTAGAATCGCCGACTGACGCCAATTCGGTCGGGTTTCAATCCTGGGTTAAAGGCAATCGTAGTCTAACCTTACTGCTGAGCTGTGATCTGTCTGCGGATAACTATATATATATATGTGTGTGTGTGTATGTGTGTGTATTTTTATTTCTTTAATGCACGCTGACCTTCTGCGCAACCCACAGGGTTATTGTATCACTGGACACTTGATTAGTTTGATTCAATCTTTCTTATCAAATCGCATAATGAAGAGCATGCCTCCACATCCTACCACACGAACGCATGTGTTCCCCAGGGCTCTTTCCTAAACCCGACACTATTTCTGATCTTTATAAATTATCTACCTGACATGATCAAATCTGAAGTAGCTACCTACACTGATGACACCACGATTTACTCCTGCCCCAGTAAGAAATCTGGTGAGGCGACCAAATATAACCTCGCTGCTGATCTTGAGAAAGACCGCTACTCTATGGTAGACTGGAGTAAGAAATGGCGTGTAAATTTTAATACTTCTAAAACGAAACTACTATATGTCAACTAACACATGCAATCATTCCTACCCCTCCATCAGCATGAACAAATCGAGTCTCCCTGAAAGCAATACACTGCGCCTCCTCGGCCTCACTCTTTCTTCTGACCTCAAGTGGAACCATTACATTGAATCAATAGCTAAATCGATTGATAGGAAGGTTGGGTCACTGTGTCGGGCCAGGAAGTTTTTCTCGCCTGAGTCTGTTTCGCACATATAAAAATCAACCATCCGACCGAGCATTGAATTCTATTCATATCTGGTCGGGCGCCTCTGCTATTCATCTCCGGGTTCTCGACAGAATTTAAAGGAGAATCTGTAATATACTTTGTCCCGACTTGACAGCTTGACTCTAGCCACTTCCTCACCGACGAGATTTGACTTCCCTCTATCTCTTCTACAAATAGTTTCATGGCTTCTGATCCAACGAGCTTAGCTCAATGATGCCCCCTCCACAAGAATTTACTCCAGCAACCAGACTGACAACAAGGTTCCACCCTTTTACAGCTAAAACAATCAAATGCAGAACCACTTCTACTCCGACAGCTGCTTTTCTCGCACTGTTGAACTCTCTTCCGTATACTTGCTTCCCTGACGGCTACAATCTTCGAGAATTTAAATGCAATGTCAATTCCCATCTCTTGTCCACTTGACTTCAGACCTTCTCTCGTCCTTTCCACATCACTTCGTGTATCTTGTTCTCTTTATTTCTCAATCTACCTCGCAACTGTCTTCACGCCGTTATTCCCATCCTTCTCTTGCTCTTTCTCTGACATCCCCTATAACTGATTCGTATTTCTCTTGGCTCTCCTCCTGCTTAAACTCCTACTCTTCTCTTATGTAGCTCTCTGCGCACCAGTGGCGGTACCGTCTTGCTTCTGGTGAAACGATTTATATATATATATATATATATATATATATATATATATATATATATATATATATATATATCAGCATGCGGTGTAAATATAGATATCAGCATGCGGTGTAAATATAGAAGAATTCAAAGGAATATCCTCTACATAAGTGCTAGGATAACTCTCTAAGAAAGCTCTAAATATATATGTATCTAAATACATATGGAGCAAATATAAGAAAAAATTAAGGCAGACACGTTATTTCATGATAAATCGGAAGATTAGGCCTACTTCAGACGAACCATCATCAGCTTCCGTCTTTATTCTACAAAAGATTTTACAAGAATGAAATTCACAAAGACCTAAAAAAAAACGATTAAAAATATATTAGTCTGCCTTAATTTTTCTTATATATATATATGTATGTATGTATGTGTGTACATATATATAGTTAACAGTACAATTTCCACTGGTCTTAATCGTTTGAAAAAATCTATCATCCGGCAGGAATCGAAACTACATAATTCGCACCGCATAGAGATGCCGACTTTAAATCAGGCGTGCCTTACCACCCGGCCTACGAAAGATTTCATTGCGATGTGATTCAATTTAATCTTTATATAGGTATTCTCTAGAATTTGTTGGCTAATTGCAGTTTCGTAAATTTCCATATAGCTCCGTAATGTTGTCCTCGGTAGAGTTTGTTTACATTCGATACAATCTGAGCAAATATTAATCGTTCGATAAAAAGGCCAGTGGAAGTTATATGTACTGTTAAACTATATATAAATACATTCAAATAAACAAAGTTTCCCCTCAAATACGAGTATCCATTAAAAAATAATTTAGTTAAACAAATAAAAATAAATTTTTTTTTTTTAATCGTGTCGCCCCAAGCAAGGTATTCCACTGCCACTATAGCGCAGGGGGTTACATAGAGGGATTGTGTATAGGAAATGTCAGAAGGAGGGTGATAGACGACTTAGGATGTACATAGGGAGAGAGTTGGAGAGAGTGGGTGTGAGTAAGTGTGTTAGGAGGTGTCTATTGACCTTACATTTAAACTCCTGGAGGTTGTAGCTGTCGGGGAAGCAAGCATGCGGTAGGGAATTCCACAGGCGGGAAGTGCGAGAAAAGAAGCTGTTGGAGTAGAAATTGCGGTTACATTTCAACGGTTTCACTGTAAAAGGGTGGGACCTAGTTGCCAATCTAGTATCTCGTGCAAATTCACATCTAGGGAGCACCAGTGATTTAAGTTCGTCAGAGCAGAAGCCATGAAAGTATTTATAGAAGAGGCACAGGGAAGCCACGTCACGCCGGTGAGAGAGAGACTGCAGGCGGTCAGCCAAGTCGGTATCAATCACATTACAGACCCCTCGCTGTGTTTTGTCAAGAACCCTGAGAAGAATAGAAGGGGCACCCGACCAGATGTGGCAGCAGTACTCAATAAACGGGCGGATGGTGGATTTATATAATTGCAGGATAGATTCAGGCGGAAAGAATTTCCGGGCCCTGCACAGAGAGCCGATGTTGGCATTTGTCAGTTTCGGAAATTTCCGTATAAATGAGTAATATATATATATATATATATATATATATATATATATATATATATATATATATATATAAAGAGAGAGCGAGAGATGGGTAAATTGACGTCTAAATTACCCAAAAATGGCAGTAACACTGACATTTCATTTTAACAGATTTCTTTTTTAAATTTACACAACAATATCTTGAAATACTAAAGAGTAAATTTAGTCAATAAAATCGCCATTGGCTTCAATGCGATGTATAAATTGTCATCTGAAGTGCCAGAAAGGAAAATAACACTGACATCTCATTTTAACAGATATATTTACCAAAATTATACAAAAATATCTTGAAATACTAAAGAGTCAATAAAATCGCCATTGGCTTCAATGCGATGAACAATTGACGTCTAAATTCCGTAAAAATGACAGTAACACTGACATCTCATTTTAACAGATTTTTTTTTTAAATTACACAAAAATGTCTTGAAATACTCGAGAGTAAATTTAATCAATAAAAGCACCATTGGCTTCCACCCCGACCTTTAGACGACTCGAGAATCACCTACATTACTTTTGAAGGTTCTACTTATTTAAGTTGGTGAATGCTGCCATGATATTTGCTTTCAGTTATTCTTTGGTGTTACAAAGAGTTTTGTTGGCCTGTCGCTCAACTGTGCCCCACACATAACAATAAGATGTTGCAGTCTGGGGAGCTAGTTGGCTTGATGCAAGGGGTATTGTGGTCGCAGATATTGTTTGACAGTCATGGCTGGGTTCTCTTGCTTGTGTAACATAGTGCAGAGTTTTTGTTGCCAGTTATAGAGCCTTCCAGCAGTCACCCTCTTGACTCATAGCAGCACTACTTCCGCAAGAGACTTGATGAAGTCCACCGTGTTGAGTCTGAGACCTTGTGGAAAGATGAAGGGAGATATAAGAAATATATCAGTAATGATGGCTCCAAATACTATGATATTTACTGAATATGTCATCCAATTCTTTCAGAATCCTCTGCACTCTCTACTAATTGACATACAAACACTCCGAAATGTTTGTGTTGGAATTCCGGCATGAATGCCAAGCCGCGCATGCCGTTTCCAATTTTCTGGAGCAGTAGATTGCGTCATGATGCTCTTTTACTCGCAGATTGTGCCCCACTGACCCTACTACATTGTGCAATCGACAAATTCAAAAAACAAACAACGGATATGTAGTAAATTAATAATATAAAATAGCGACTATTTATTAATCGCACCCTGTACATAGATAGATAGATAGATAGATAGATAGATAGATAGATCAGTTACTACAAATACCAATATTCATTCATAAAATCAGATAGATACACACACACACACACACACACACACACACATATATATATATATATATATATATAAATGAAATATATATATATATATTTAAACATAACACCCCTATCAAGGCGGTTATGCCACTGATGTGCAGGGGGCTACGTAAGAGTGAAAAGATTGGAAAAGAGAAAGCCGGAAACCACATCCTAAACAGGGAACAAGGGATGAGCCTCTTAACCTGTTCAATAGACGTGGGTGGAGTGCGAACTGGGCGATTGTTTAGTCTATCTACTCCAATTGAAAAAAAAAAAAAGAGAAAAGAGTGAGAAGATTGGAAAAGAGAAAGCCGGAAACCACATCCTAAACAGGAAACAAGGGATGAGCCTCTTCACCTGTTCAATAGATGTGGGTGGAGTGTGAACCGGGCGATAGTTTAGTCTATCTACTCCAATTGAAAAAAAAAAGAGAAAAGAGTGAGAAGATTGGAAAAGAGAAAGCCGGAAACCACATCCTAAACAGGGAACAAGGGATGAGCCTCTTCACCTGTTCAATAGACGTGGGTGGTGTGTGAACCGTGTGATAGTTTAGTCTATCTACTCCAATTAATAAAATATATATATATATATATATACATATATTAGATATTATTCAGCTTGGATAAAAAGATGGCAACATATCTGAAATTCATATTAATTAATCATGCAGGTAACTACATCAGTTAATTCACCGTAAATACATAGTAATTATTTAATTACGGCTCCATCGTAATCTCTAACTTAATGTTAGTGTAGGAAAAAGTACATATTTCTGTCCAAGGCAACCCTAGTTTCTTTTCAACCGGAAAACTCTAAATTATCTTGTCGAAGGAACAACAGTAACAAAAATAGCTGTGATAGAACGAGAAATGTAGAAATATACATACTTCCCCTCAGCCACTAACACCGCGTCTTTTCCTTTCTATCTTTTTCCTAATTGTCATCACACACTCTGTTCTGTTTGAAATCTCTTCCCTTCCATAACATTTTTATGTTGTTATGTTCCTTGTAGACACCATTGAGAACCATCGACAAATCGGGTAGCAGAGTTCGAATTCAAGTTGAATTCTTTGAATTCACTTATGCGCAAATACCTTTTGGAAAGGTATTAATCAGTCTCTTACTTCCAGTTATGGGTTAAATAACAAGATAGATTAGGTTCTATATCCTTGGCTGGCAACCAGTCTACCGCAGAAAGCAATGACAACCTACTGCGGGATAATCTTCTTTCGAGACATGATCGCCCAATCGAGTTTCCTGTATGGCACTTAACTGACTGATTAATCAGTCTCTTCCCTCCAGTTATGGGTTAAATAACAGGACAGATTGGATTCTATAACTTTGGCTGGGAATCATTCTACAGCAGAAAATAATGGCAACCTAATACGGGATAAACTTCTGTCCAGTCAGTCATGCCTCTTTCGAGACATGATCGCCCAAGCGTGTATCCAATTAAGTGTGGCACTTAAATGACTGTAGCCATACGAGCCTGTTAAAACAGAGAGAAATTGTGCTTATATATATATATATATATATATATATATATATATATAATATTATTAATATTATTAATATTTTTATTATTACACATGTAAATTCAATACTATATATTTGGCGTATAGCCATTTCGACAGGCCCTTTAAAAGGCTGCTTCATCAGTTCATGGTATATATATATATATATATATATATATATATATATATATATGTGTGTGTGTCTGTAAGATTTATATATATATATATATATATATATATATTTATGTTATACATATATATATTTATATTGTTACATATATTTTTCATATATATGTAAAAAAAAAACAGATACCACGTCAGCTATCTATGCATTACTCTTCAGCAACAAATTGAGTTCTTTCGGTGATTAGTATGTGTATACCCCGCTTATATACAACACGCTAACATTACCAAACAAATTTCATGCGCCTATGGCTGAGGGGTTAGCGACTCCGACTGACACTGAGTCGGTCGAGTTTCGACCTGGCCACAGGCGTGTGGATGTCTAACCGCACTGATAAGCTGTGATACAGCAAAACAGGCTTGTATGTGGATGACAATATATATATATATATATATATATATATATATATATAGTCATCCACGGACAGATCTGTTTCACTGCATTAAAACAGGCTTGTATGTTGATGACTATATATATATATATATATATATATAGTCATCCGCAGACAGATCTGTTTCACTGCATCACAGCTCATCAGTACGGTTAGACATCCGATTGCTTTTAACTCAGGATTAAAACCCAACCGACTTGGCGTCACTACATATATATATATATATATATATATATATATATATATATATATATATATATGCTGTATATTTGGGCGGTAATATCTCTTTTATGCAGGTTTCATAAAAAATATCAGACAAGTTGAGATGGTTAACTTTTTTATGTAATTTTTCACGTGATTTTATTACTTCTTTCTTTTAAGGAGATCAAGTATATAAAAATTGCATAAATGTTCTGTTTATCCGAACGCTTTTTCGAGGATAAATGTTATCTTACGTTTATATATATATATATATATATATATATATATATATATATATATATATATATAAATATATATATTAGAGTCGCATTTAAGCTTTTATATATAACTGTTAAAAAGAAATATTCTTTCAATGAAATG
>JBBBDQ010000323.1:3472500-3480000 GCA_037127315.1 Ascarosepion bandense | reverse complement strand
TTTAATTTTTTTGCGAATCATTAAACTCCCCACACACACATGCACACACATTATCTATATATATATATATATATATATATAACAAATACAACAATACGTAATGATTAAGAGAATTTAATATATTTTAAGAGCAGCATTATATATATATATATATATATATATATATATATATATATATATATATATAACCATATATTTGCGTGTGACTTTGTGCGAGCGTGCACGCACGTTTACAGATACCTCCATATTTGTTAAAATTTTACTGCCACTCATACCTGAGCCTCGTGCTTTGCAACCGTTGAAGTCATATATTTAACGGTAATGTCGATCTTGTATCTCGGTATTAAACAGCGATGTCGAAGCCCGGTAAAAGTCAGGTTTTCGAATGAGTACCTGCATACAGGATCTAAAAGTATAGGAAAATGACGCACTATAATCTTCAGTCCACATTTATTCGATGCTATGCAAGTTATTCTCTGAGACCTTTCCTCCCATTGTAGCAAATTCGGTCTTCAGTAGTTGTATCACATTCCTTGACTTGTGCCAGACTAAGTTAAGTTTATTTTCATACAAGCATATCTCAAACATTGCCTACATGCCTTAGTCTACTTACATATATTAGTTTCTCAATCAATCTGTCTTTCTACACATACGCGTAGATAGATAGATAGATAGATAGATGTAAACAAGGATAGATAGATAGATAGATAGATAGATAGATAGATGTAAACAAGGATAGATAGATAGATAGATAGATAGAAACAAGACTGAAATAGATAGATAGATAGATAGATAGATAGATAGATAGATAGATAGATAGATAGATATAAAATTTCAGAACCTAATGTAAGAAATGCGCATTTGCAAAACATAATTTTTTCATTGTCAATGCTCTTAATACATTTTTGAATAAATCATAAAAGAGGATCGACACATAGAATGTTTATATATTTCTCAAATAGATAGATAGATAGATAGATAGATAGATAGATAGATAGATAGATAGAATACTACATAACTATATAAATTAAATAGATTTATATAAATATATGTATGTTTGTATGTGAGTGTGTGTGTGTGTGTTGTGATTGTGTTAATTTTTCTCTCTTTAAAATTTTTCTTCTTGAGAGTACATTCATTTGTTAACATGATAAATTGTAAGGATAAAAAATATAAAGCTTACAAAATATTCCGTGTCTATCATATTTAACGAAATATACATATTTACATACACATATACATATATATATATATATATATACATATATGCGTGCATATACACATATAAAGGAGAGTTAAATATTCTTGAGTTATACTGACTTCATAAAATCAATACGGTGATTTTTGGACATTTAAATGCTGATCTAGGGAAGTGGGTCGAGCCGAGAACTTTTCAGCGCATTCACGTCTCTATCAATCGGAAAACAACCAACCTCCTAGCTGCTTGCGCGTCTTAATCTTGCTACCGACAGATTTTCCCGCGCTTACCTTCATTTATTGCCTACCTACTTACCTATCTATCTATCTATCTATCTATCTATCTATCTATATATATATATATATATATATATATATATATATATATACACACACAATACAAATCGCCTGACGAAACCGAAAAGGTTGAAACCTTGGAAGCGTAATCGGCTGATCCCCTCTATCTTATATATATATATATATATATATATATATATATATATATATATATATATATATATATAATCGTTTCACCCCAAGCAAGGCGGTAACGCCACTGATGCGCAGGGGGCTACATAAGAGTAAAAGATTAGATAGGAGGAGAGTAAAGAGAAAGACGAACCAGTTACAGAAGCTGTTCCCAGTTTTAAAAAAATTATGTATTTCATATTATTTTTAGTATTCTAAAATTCTATAATTGGATAATTCTAAATGAAAATAGAATGGTTCTTTTGTTATTATTACTTTGCAAAATTTTACAAGGCAGCCTGGAAGCCTTTGCTTCGGCTAGCCAATAAGAAGAAGAGACTGGCATGGGGAAGAGAGCACAAAAACTGGACACCAGAACAGTTCATTTGATGAAGATGTTATTGTGCACTATTAACAAAAGAACCATTCTATTTTCATTTTGAATTTTGGCAAGAAATACTAAAAATAGTATGAAATACATTTTTTTTAAACACTGGGGTAGCCTAATAATTATAAATGACCATATCTCTATTAGGTCTCATTTGAATAGACATGAAGATTTGCCAAATTCTATCCATATTCGTCTATAAAACAAATATAATAGCTTCATCTACATTTCAAAAACGGCTAAAGATAATGGCTACATTATTAATAAAATAAAAAAAGCCAACACTTAATATGAACACGGCCACAATGTGCTGACCGTGTTTGGAAAATAAAACATTCCTATAACGCTACATACATGCTTACGTGCACACATACATACATACATGCATACATACATACATACAGAAAAATATCCATATATTCAGTTAAAAGTAAAATCGAATGCATCCGTGATAATTGCTAAAAGTATAGCCGAAACGTTTGGATAAATAAAACACTCCGACACTTTTTATATAATTTATATACTGAAAAGAAAAATTATAAGAACACTTGAAAAACTATATATAAATCTTAACCATAGCATCTTGTCTGTCATTTTTAATGAAACTTGCATAAGAGAGGGATTGCTGCCTAAATACACAATATCTATACATATGTGTGTGTGTGTGTGTGTGTGGATTCATTCAAATCTTTATTTTCTCCGCCTTCCCTCCGCTATTCCTCTTCCCCGCCATCATTCTACCTTTTCTTTTTTTCTTACTCCTTTTTCTCATTTTCTAACTAATTTCCCATTCATTTCTAATTTAACGAACTCTTATTTATTTACGTTCCAAATCCCTCCGTCGCTCTATTTTCCCCGACCCTCACTACAGGTGTGTCACAAAAATAACAAACAAGCCTCTAATCCCAAACTCACAACACACGTAAATGTCACCCTTTCGGCTTCTGTCTTTCTTCTTCTTTTATTTATTTTTCATTCTTCTTTTTTTGATTCTTTCGTTTTTGCTGTTTCTTCTTACATATTCTCTTTCTTTCTTTCGTATAACCTTGTCTTTATATCTTTGTTTTTTTTTTCCTTTTTTCGTTTAACTTGCATCTGTCTTTCTTTCTTTCATTTCCAATTTTCTTCAGTTCTTTCATTTTTTATTTTTTTCTTCATTTTCTTCTTTCTTTCCCTATTTTTTCTTCTTCCTTTTTTCTTTGTTTATTCTTTCTTTATTCAATCTTGAATTTCCTTCTTTTTTTCTATCTGTCTGTCTGTCTGTCTTTCTTTCTTTCTTTTTTCATTCCTTCCTTCCTTCCTTCTTGTTTTCTTTATTACTTTTTGTTTCTCTTTCCCTCTTTTTCTTCTTTCTTTCTTTCTTTCTTTTTTGTTTTTATTATCTTTTCTTTCTCTTTCTTTTTTCTTTCTTTCTTTCTTTCTTTCTTTCTTGTTTCTTTATTATTTTTTGTTTCTCTTTCTTTCTTTCTTTCTTTCTTTCTATCTTTTTTAGCTCTTACTTTCCTTCCTTCCCTCCTTCCTTTTTGCTTTTTTATTACTTCTTGTTCCTCTTTCCCTCTTTTTCTTCTTTCTTTCTTTTTTTCTTTCTTTCTTTCTTTCTTGTTTGTTTTTTATTATTTTTTGTTTCTCTTTCTTTCTTCATTTCTTTATTTCTTTATTGTTTTTGCTTCTTTTTCTTTCTTTCTTTCTTTCTTTCTTTCTTTCTTTCTTTCTCAGCAACATGTAGCACGGAACAGAGTAAACAATTCCAGGCAGTCTAGAAGGGAAAATGCTATTTGGCTGATGGTGACAAAGCAGTGAAAGTGAAAGGCAAAAGTTGAAGCCAATAGAATCCTACGGATAAACCCATGAAAAAGTGGTTGCCATTTCGCCGAGAATTTTCATTGAAATAATTCTTTTTTTTTTAATTATTTGATGTTATCTTCTTCTTGCGATTTAATATATTTAATTTATTATTAAAATTTCATTTCCAGTTTACCGTTTTCTTTCAGTCTTTCTTTATCGGCTTCTCTCTTTTTGTTTTCTTTTTTCCCCCTCTTTCTTTCCTCTCTTTTTCCCTTCTGATCTTATTCTGAATCATCTTCTCCTTCCTTTTTCTGATTCCTCTTTTTAGTATCATTTTATTCTTTCTCTTGAAACTTCGACCTTTTTTTTCATTCCTTTCTCATTTTTTTTTTTTTTCACTTTTTTCTATTTTCTTGTAGTTGTTCTTTTTCTTCCTAACAATTTTCTTTCTAATTATTTGGAATCTTCGTTTTTCCCTTTCGTTGTTCTCTTCTTCTTCCTTTCTTCATCTTCTTCACCTTCTTCACCTTCTTCTTCTTCTTCTTCTTCTTCTTCTTATTATTATTATTATTATTATTTCCTTTCCTCGATCATTTTGTACGTGATAAATTCTTCTTTTTTTTTCTTCTTTTCCATATTCTTCTTAAATTTCTTCTTTCATTTCCACTATCATCATCATTAACAGATGGTTTTCAATGGCGATCAAGTGACAACTATCCTCTCATTGCTCCGGCCCTAGCATTGGTATACTAATTAATGCTTGCATTACTGCCATCTGGATTATTATTATTATTATTATTATTATTATTATTATTATTATTTCGATTTCTGCTATGGTCGCACTAGCAACCAAGTCTGCAGGAAGACCTAAGGCAGGTCGTTGCGTGTTGTTATGGCTCCATTTCATTTTTTTTCTATCTTCTTCTTATTATTATTATTATTGTTATTAGTATTATTACTTCATGATTTGGAACGGCATTAGTATTTGCTTGATTTGGGCACCTCGACGCGGTGTAATAGTTAGCAAGCTCGTCTCGTTACAGATTATTACAACTGACCATGAGTTCGATCCTCACTGGGTACCCCATACCTTCGACCTTGTGCCACATCTAAGCGGCTCATAGTAAATCAACTATTCGTTTGATTTATTCATTTATTACTGCTTATCAACGTTTTGCTTGGTTATAAAGAAGTCAGAAAAAATATATTTTAGATTGTAAGTATTTTTCTTTCTTTTTTTTTTTTTTTTTTGAGGAAAACTAAAAATAGTTTAGAGATACAAGTCTTACTAATGAACTGTTGGGAGAAAAGGTAGATTCCTACTTTTCCCGAGGGTATTTTCGCGTAAGTGAAAATAACAAGTAAAATGAATATTGGAACTCGGCTCTCCGATTAACAATTTTGAGTAATTATCCACTATATCACCCGCACATCACAGCACTTGATATTGCCAAACTGTCACCCAACTAGGTGTTGACTAGCTCGATATTGCTTAACATCGGTCATTCGTAGCAGACTCGTGTTTCAAATTATGTGGCCGTAAGCTAGAATAATTTCCTCGAGAAGATAGATAGATAGATCTCATCACACACACACACACACACACACACACACACACACACACACATATATATATATATATATTTTTTTTTTCATTCAGATACTTTAATCCAAGTGAAAAAAGCAGGAAGGTAAATTCCAAAAACCCGATCCTAATTAATATTAAAAATTTTATTTTAATATTAAAAAATGATACAGGAAGAGAGCTCCATGTAATAAAATATTACAGAGCAACTATATATTAAAAAAGGATTAATTCAATGATGTTGAATGACCATTTCGATGTGAAAATCCCCACGGGGGATAACACATCACCTCAGCAACCGAAAAATCCTTTCAGAATATATATATATATATTTACTACCGGCCATAGTTATTAGGCCATCCCAGTGTTTTAAAAAATCATGTATTTCATAACATTTTTAGTATTTATTGCCAAGTGGATAATTCTAAATGAAAATAGAGTGGTTCTTTTGTTAATACTGCACAATGACGTGTGAATCAAATAAATATTTAATAATCATCTATACTGCAGTTTCAGCAATGAAAAAATGAAGAAAATTTACGGTGATTAGGACGAGTTCATCTTTGCTTCCATGCCTTATAAAATTTCGCAAAATCATAATAACAAAACGTCTGTCTATTTTCAGTTAGAATTATCTACTTGGCAATATATATTAAAAATAGTATGATATATATAATTCCTTTTAAAAAGCTGGGGTTGCCTAATAGTTATGGCTGGTAGTTTATGTGTGTGCGCGCGTTATGTGTGTGTGTATGTGTGTGTGTGTGTGTGTGTGTGTGTGTGTGTGTAGATTAAAGTAAATGCCACAACACTAATGCGAAATGGATATGCAATAAATACCACCAGACTGAGATAGTTTGATTAATATCTATACAAACATTCTCTCTTTATTTCTCTCTCTCTCTCTCTCTATATATATATATATATATATATATATATATGTATGTATATATCTATGTATGGCGTCAAACTTGCTTTATATCTTAAAAGATTCCAAATAATAATTAAATAACAACCAATTTCATAACTGAAATTGATATTTATAAATATCAATTTATTTATATTTTAGTCAAGAGGCAAAACATACAGGGGTAACCGGTGAAGAGTGAACTCATTCCACAATAATAATAGTCAATTGAGCTAAAGATTACCCAGCACAGAATTGCTTAATTCACATATATACTTATTTAATGAGTTTGAATGGTACATGGTTACAATTCATAAGCGCTCAGTGGGAATCGAATATCCTGCAACGCAGTAATCAAATTCGAGATTGATTTTGCAACAATGACAAAACGGCGACGCATCAAAGACATGGAAATATCTTCCTATTCTGTTTCTTAAACTATAGGCCTATGTATTTTAATATGGCCGCTCACTGAAAGGATTTTAAGCCAAATGAGTTGGAACAATCATATAAGATCTATAGATAATTTTCTAAGATTTTCGGAAATCGGCATTTTCAACCCCAACTCCGAATATATATGTGACCGTGTTCATGTTGCGAAAAAAATGTTCCAATAATTCTACATACCTACAAAAAAAAACCCAAAAAACTACACATTCATTTTCATAGTAAAAAAAAAGATCCTGATAAAGGCTGAAAGAATAGACGAAAGTACTCGGACTTACAAAAAATTGCGACAATTTTGACATGACTTATATCCAGAAAAGAAAAAAAAAACTTATACGAACACAAGAAAAAATACCAAAAAAAAACAAAGAAAAAAACCGTTAAACTTAGTACTTTGTCAGTCTATTATATTGATATTTTGATAAAAGTGTGGGATTGCTGCCATATACGCAATTATATATATATATATATATATATATATATATATATATATATAGGAAAGAATATTAATAAAAAGTTTTGAATTTAAAAATGTACTTTTTTTTAACAGTATTTGTTCAAATAGACAGTATACGTGGATGATCATCACTATATATATATATATATATATATGTTATAATAAAGAGTTATAAGTCAGTTTTAAATTGGATTTAATTTGGACCAATAAACAGTTGCATAAGAAAGTGCTTAATACATATGTGAAGGAAAATGAAGCTTTAACAT